>VDFB02271358.1:600123727-600187877 GCA_007258455.2 Sequoia sempervirens
AGGGTTTAGAGAGAGAGATAGAAAGAGTGAGAGGGTTAAAGGTTTTAGGGTTGAGGGTAGAGGGTAGAGGGTAGAGGGTAGAGGGTAGATGGTTGAGGGTAGAGGGTTGACGGTAGAGGTTTGAGGGTTGAGAGTAGAGGGTGTAGGGTTGAGAGAGAGAGTGTAGGGTTGGGAGAGAGAGAGGGGGTTGTTTAAGGGTTGAGAGAGAGAGGGGGGGTTGAGGGTTTTAGGGTTGAGGATGGAGGTTTTAAGGTTTAAGGTTTAGGGTTTAAGGGTTTTAGGTTAGAGGGTAGAGGGTAGAGAGTTGAGGGTTGAGAGAGAGAGAGAATTAAGGATTTAAGGGTTTACAATTTATAGTTTAAGGGTAGAGCGTAGACAAATCTATTTCACTCCAACTTCTCTCCCATTGTGAGGTCTTTTCCCCCACCCTAACTGGATAACTCTCTATCCCTCTCAAGTCTCTATCACTCTCAGGTCTTAGTCCCTACCATAATACTAGGACTACTCTCTCTCACTCACATCCCCTTTCCCTCTATCTCAAGTATCACTCCCTTCCTATTGATATCGTGAAATAATTTCAAAGAACCACATTTGGTGCTCACCAAATTTGGCACTTTCCAAATTTGGCAAGCGCCAAATGTGTTTTTTACCTTGAAATGGTAAAATAAGGGTTCACCCTATGATTTTGGCCCACATGCTTCTACTTTTGTCTGGTTTAGTGCTTAATTTAATAGAGAAACACCTTTTTTTGTAGTTGGCTCCCTGTAGTACCAATCTATGTTTGATCCACCACCTTTTTTCCACCAATTTGCATGACAAAGAAAGTAGATGAAAAGATTTTGAATTTTCTACATCATTTTACATTATCTTAGGTAATATATTCATTTTGGTAATATTGAAATATTTATATTTAGTATGTTTTTTTATTTTTGACAATAATACAAATTCCTTTAATGATTTTATTAATCATAACAATTGGACATAGAGTTCAACATTGAATTAGATGGGAGTTGCATAAAAAAGTTCAATTTTTATGACTTTGAAGAAAAAAATGAAAACCATGACTTAATTTAGATGAATTCATGTTTAAACTTATATAAACGGCATCAACTTAACACAAATTTTCTTATGAATTCTATTTGCATTGCTTATAGTAGTCCATTTCCAGCATGCTTAGATAAACAGATTCAACTTAACACAAGTTTTTTTTGTTTTGTTTTGACAATTTATAGACCATTCATTTGATGATTTTATTAATCTTCATTGTTACACATAGAATTTAACATTAAATTCATTATTACTGATGGTTGTGGGAAAACTTTGATTTTCATCTAATTTGGAAAACCTAAGAGCTTTTCATCAATGTTAATGTGCAAGTTTCTATTAACTTTCTTGTGCCATAAAGAATTAACCTTCATCTTGTGCTTAGATAATTTCAAGTGACTCAAGACATAGTTGGTTTAATGCAATTTTCCATTCATTCATACCATTTACTATTCTTCCTTGGAAAATTTATGTATGAAAAATGTTGTAGCATATAAACATGTTTGATAATTCCAAACAGTTCATTGCCTTCTTTCATAAAATGCTTTGGTGTGTTCAATAAAATGCAATGTAATCAACATTATCAATATGTCTCATAAAATGTATTACTTACTTTTGTTCTATGTGTGATTGTGAATATGCAACATTCAACGTCATGCTGAGGAAAATACCAAAGCCTCTAACACTAGAAGAACATGCAATAAAAAATGCAAGGAGAAGAGAATCAAAAATTGCAGCTTGTGAAGCAAAAGAATTGTGCACCCATACAACCATAAATTCCCGTGAAATCTAAGAGAGATGTACAATTGTAAAAGAAAAGGGAACGAATGGAAATTTTTTTTGGAAGTACACAAATGGATCCCCAAGTTGGAGGCACATCATCAACCATAGGTTAAGTTCAATGCACATCTCTAGTTGAAGACACACCAACAATAACATGTGGTCTTCCAAGTACATTGGAAATCACATCTACAGTTGAAGACACACCATCAACAAAATTATGTTTCAAAAGTACATTAAAAAACATGCCTCAATTTGAAGTCACTCCACAAACGACATCTCAAGTTGGAGGTACAACATTGTTTACGTGTCAATCTCAATGTATGTCATCAAATGCACCTCTGATTGAAGGTACATGATCTATCCCCAATTTTGTTGATATTCCTAATGTTGACACAAATTTACATTTAAGAAATCCTCCTAGAGTTTTGCATAGAAAACCTAGAGTTTTGATTGATATTGATTCCAATGTTTTGAAATGAATGCCTGATAAGATGTCAAAAAATACATGTCAAAGAGTTGCATAGAGGATATGTAATTTTTTTTTGAGAAGCTAAGTGAAGGTGGAAGATGCCAACTATTTGTTGAAATGATGAGGAAATTAAAATTTAGGCCCACCATGAAGGCTCTTGGGCTGAGAGTTTCGAATGACTCAAGTGAAAATTACATTGTAAAGAGCTTGATGAGTGCATATGAGAGCATGAGTTCTACCTCACGCACAAAGGATAGTTGTGCCACAAGACATGTGATGAAAACAACACTGTTAAGTAGTCAAACAAGGAACAAGGCGAACTTTACAAAGACAAGTAAGTCTTTGAAAATAAGTAGATCATCTCTAATGAGAGCCAAAGGAAGGCATGAAAGATTGGAGGAACCAAATAGCAATGAGTTATGGGCATTCTCGGGTAGAGTGCCACAAAAAGATAAGAGAATTTCTCAAGGCTTGAGATCTTTAATAGTAGATTATTGGAAGGATAACAAAATGACCTCTCCTAATCAAAGAGATGTTGTAAGAAGGATAATTGGTAGTAAAATCTGTGAGCCACATCCAAAGCATTATTTGGATACCACTCAAACCCAATTTTTTGCTAATTTTGTACAAAAGTTTCCTGAACTAAAAATATGACAAAGGTATTTTGAAATGCTAGAGCCTTTTTATGTCAAAATAAATCACACAAACACTAATTATTGTTGTAGAGTACATATTGAGATGTTTATCAATGTATATGTGTAGATATGCATACTAACAATGTTTTGTAGGAATGTAACATAAGGCCTCCACCCAAATCCTCAAGGGAATTCTTATCTTCCATTTTATGTGAAAGAGAGGATGATCAAAATTTTTACAAGAAGTCATTTTTGGATGGCACATGTCATCATTGTGGTGGCATGCAACATTTTCCAATTTTCCAACACATGGCTAGTACACACACAATTGGAGAAAAAAATGTTGAATTTAGCAAATACAAGATAGTGGCCTATAGTCTAAAAGATGGGAAAGAAGCAATGAATTGTCAATTGGTCAGTGATAATGTTCTAGTATATCAATTTATGAGAATTTTTCATGATTAGGTGGTCTATGAGCATGCAAGGAATACACATAGAGCTCAATGGTTGGAATTATAGTTCAAGTCATTTAAGGACACATTTCCACTTCATAAAATCATTTCAATTGTTGAATTCGTGGAAAACTACACACTACAACCACAGAATGAGGTATAATCATAGTACTACAACTCCACACAGGTTGCTATATTTGTGCATATAGGATTCATTCATGCAAATGATAATATAAAGGATAATAGGAAAGTATTGAGGGAGTATCACTTTTACATTAGTGATGATTGCACACATTCTATAGAGTTTGTGCAAGGTTGATTTAAGATGTTCTATGTTGATCTGGCTAGCAGGGGCATATCATTCGGTCAACATATCATATGGACAGATAACTGTACATTGCAATTCAAGAATGCCAAAATGTTTTACTAGTTGAGCAGGATGCAAGCAAGATGCATAGGATCAATGGTGTTCAACATATGTGGAACTTCTTAGAGGTTAGGCATGGAAAGGGGGAGCATGATGGAGTGGGTGCATGTATCAAAAGAGCCCTTGCACGAGAAGAGTTAAAGTACAAAGATAGTGTAAAGTTGACCGATGCAAGATCCATTGTCAAGTGGTGCAATCATGAAATGGGACCAAGTAGTCTAGGTAATTCCTTAGTTCGTAGATTTTTTTCATTTAGTAGATGATACTAACATTGCAAAAGATGAGGATTGTTGTACACTAACAAGATCAAGTGAGCTACACTGTTTTAGAGGATCCAATGAAAGTACATGGACTATCCATATGCAGAATATGGCATGCTTTTTTTCTTCATGTACACTTCGAGCATGGAATGATTATGAGTCAAAAAAGTGGGTTGACAAATGGTCTATAAGAAGTCTAACCCCACTTGACACTTATCAGCTCTAAATGACTCTACAAATCATAGAGATGCAATCATCTGTTGACTTGATCATGTTTCGAACCTTGTAAAACTAGGTAATATATCTTACTTTCAGGTTTTATTTTGATGCTCATTAAATACATCTAACAAGATGAACATATCAATGCAAGGCATGTATATGTGGTTATTTCATATGAATAAAATGAAGAGGGTACAAATTATTACCTATGTCGTTGTATCAAGGCCAAAAAATTTTGGAGGCCCCAGTTATAGATGGAGAAAACATAGAATATCCTATAGGTTTGGTGGTTGTTACTGGAACATGGATTAGAAGGTACCTAGTTAAGAAATTTGTTGTTTGGTTGTTTGAGGACTTTGACACACATATGAAGATTCTTCACTACTCAAACCTTGTCATCACCACCAATGTTAATTTGATCAAATATAAGGGCAAACCTATGAACAAGAACTTGTGGAAAGTGTGTGAGTCTGACCATGAGGCACTACTTGACATAATAAAGAGTAGAGCAGACCTAGATGGTTCCCTAGATTGATTGGTAAGTATGCACATTGAATTTTTAAATTCATGTTATTGATCATTGCTTTATTTCAAGTGTTTAAGTTTGATTGTATAAGGGTTTGCAAAATTGCATTAATGTAGATATGCAAAATGATGGTTATATGCTACTCTCTATTTGATGCAGACCTAGGAGGCCCAAACTCACTCAAAGTGTCAACTTACCTTCAAGAGGCATCTAACAAGATTAAAAGGGCCTATTATACCAATCCAAAAAACTCCCAAAGTTTGGAAACAAATAGAAGTAGAATTTCTCACTTTCACCCTTGCAACCCTAGTAGTAGTGCAAACCCAGTTTTAGGCCCTTAACTCCAACACTTTCCAAAAAAATTGAAAAAAAAAGGATGATTCAAACACCCATTACAGAGTTAAGAAAAATATCTTAGGGTTAGACACAAGTCCTTTGGACCAAACTCCTAAAACTCCCACTCCTACACTATCCTAATTAGGCTAATTAGGCCTAAATTACAAAGCAACCCACGTTTAGACTTATCATAGACAATTGAAACTTTGAGGAAAATTTTCCCATGCCCTCAAACCACTAAAATCACAATTAGTTTCCAGATTCGACTCTTCTAACATAGCAAACTATGAAACCCTTATTTTTAGCCAAACAAAGAGGGTTTACTAAAAACCTACATTATAGGCCTCCTCAGATATCAAAACCAACTCAAACACTCTTAAGAAACCCTACACATGCTTAATAATTCAAAAGAAATGAACTCCCACACAGATTTTACCAAACCCTAGACTAAAACCTCCACTTTCATGCATTTTCCTACATAAACTCAATAGGGACAACAACCCACTCTACTTTATTTCTTTCTCTCAACATAAAAACACTCTACCTAACACCTAAAAATTCTCCATGAGACCCAATACACTAATCACAATGAGCACAGTCAGTGTATGGGCCTTCAAAACATGATAAAAGCTACAAAACCCTAAAATAGGGTATACCCGGTAGTCCTCAGGAAAAAAAATATAAGATGCTTCAAATTATCTTATAAAAATTCAAACTAGATGAAAAGAACTATTGATTCATGCCACTACAATATCCATAAATAATTTTTACAATCTAATGAATTTATGTTACCGTACAGATCTGAAAAAGATGGAAAACTCAAAAAATTCTTGAAAATAGTAAGAATTGAATTGGATTTTCTTCCCAAAATCTCCAAGACAACCTTTAAAATGATGATTCTCACCCTTTTAAAGGTTTCCTTACCCAATACAACCAACATAAGACCCTCTAACTAAATTTTTACTCCCTTTATGGCCATTGGAGTGCAAAATTACACTTGTTTACATATTCTTGTTAACATCAGTTTGACTCCTTTTACATTATTTTACTATTTGACCCTCTTAGAAATATAAAAAATTTGTGATGGTCTATTTAGACCTTATTGAACCCAAAACATAAAATTATGCATGAAAAACAACATTAACCTACCTAGACCCCATTTTGTCATCATTGACATTTTGTTAACGTGTTTGACATCATTTACAGTATGGAACAATGAGACACCAAAGTTACCATTTACACCAAGCATGGTATTATTAGACCTTATTAAGAGAAAATAAACTAAAGACATGCCTACCAACCTACTGATCAACCATCAACCTACAAAGAACAAAATTTATTGTGAGTAAGGTGTAGGTGCTCCTACACCACTATTTGGTGCAGGAGCACCAAGCTTCGGTGGTTGTCATTAGGGTGATGAAGTCTTGTTTTGGATTGGATAAGTTCATATAGAAAATTTATTGATGTAATAAGTATATTTTAGTGGTTATTAGTGAGTTAGAATGTTTTAGTTACAAATTTTCAAAATTAGTGCAAAGTGTCATTTTTCAAAATTTGAAGTGCAAGAAATGAACAGTGGGGAAGCTGAACAGTCAGGGAAGGCCAAAGGTCACTTGTGGCATTGGTTTTAAATCAATTCTTGATTAAGGGAGTTGAATATATGTATGTGAATCTTGAATGAAGGAGTGTGTGAAGAAGAGTGGAATATTTTGTACAAGCATTGATCAATAAAGCTCTATTTTCTTTGTAAATCTGAGTTTTTTTTCTCCTTTTTAGTGTTATAGCATTCAATTGCATGATCTCGTACTGAAGGGAATTGAATAAAAGTGTTTTGATCTAGGTAGAGGGATGTGTTAGCCACGTTTTGGTTTTGTGGCATTGAAATCTATCTTGTTTTGAGCTCTTAGGGTGGATTTTATTGTAGGCAGGTTTGGAAGTCTAAATTTCAAGTTTTAAGGTCATCAAGTGATTTAATGACTCATTCCACCTAATGGATATACTGTAGCTTAGTGAAATGAGTTCATTAGGTTGGGAATAGGTTAGAAGATGATTTTTGGAGTAGGGGAGATCATTTTGGAGTGATGGCATGTAGCCTTGGGTGTGAAAATGTGTGATTTTGAGTGAATTTCAATGGGTTTAGAGTGTGAATGGATGAAATCCTTTGGGGAAATAATTTATAAGTCTTTTAAGCATGTACATACATCATATGGTATGTTTGGGGTGTTGGATGTGAGAGTTAATTGTTGGAAGAGTAATTTTCAATAAGGCTCCTTGGAAAACCTATGTTTGGTGGCTTGAGAGTGAGGGTTTAGTGGATTGGTAGCTTGGTGAGTGATTGGAGCTTTGAAAATTGTGAAATATTAAGGTTGGTAACCTATTTAATGATTTTCCATGGTGTTTGAATTGATTGCAGGTGTTTGGGAAGGTGTCATTTTGGAAAAGAGGCCTAATTTACCTAGTTGCCCCTATAGTACATTGATATTTTGGAGAATACATTAAAACCCCATCTCCAGGAATCTTGTGACCTTATGACCACTTCAAACAACCTTGTTTAATCCTACACATTCTTAATAATCCTTAATATTAAGTTGCCCCCGAACTTCACCCACTTTTAGTCTTGAAAACCTCAATTTTCCATTAAAAAATGTGCTTCTCTCAACTAGTGCTTCATGCCCAAACATATACATGACCTCCCCAGTCCTTTCAAACCTTCAAACACATCAAACCTAACCAGATCTCACTAAAACCAACAGGTTTTATCCTACTTCAAAACAAATTCTTCAATTTGCTACTTGAACCCATGCCTTTTAGGCCTAAATTCATGCATTATATACTTAATTGTCATTTGAATTGTCATTAACGAAATTATATATTAACTTATATTTTTATCTTATTTTCCTATTGTAGGAGTAGGTGTTGGAACACTTGAAGGAGTAGGTATTGAAACACCTTAGGGAGGACGTGTTGAAACACCTGAAGGAGATAAAGAAAAATAGATGCCTAAAGAGTTGTGTGTTTATTTTATTTTGTGTTTAGTAAATATGTTCCTATTACTGACAATTGTATGCTAACTTGTATCAATTTGATGTTTTTGTGTTCACCTATATAGATTGAAATTGCAAAATTTGCTATGATTGGTTCTTTGAGAGGGGCATATTTTAGGACTCATGATGGTTTGAAGAGACCTATACATATGAGGTAATCAAGATTTCAATTTTAGAGTTCAATTATAATTCAATTTATATTGATTTTGATGTTAATTATTCAATTTTAAATTATATAATATAACTAATTTCAATTGTGGTTTAAATTTGTCTTGTGCATTTACCTTCAGAGCCAAAGAGTGCTTCAAAGAGGCTCCATTTTGATGACCCACAAGTAGTTTAGGATGGGATAGACATTTTGGAATGTATATTATGAATAGATATCGAGATGGCATATGCCACACTTTGTAAATCTTTGTTTGAGTTGGCATTGATGCCATTTTTGTATATGGACATACACTTGATTATTGGATAATTTGATATATATAGACATTGAGAATTGAAATAATATTTCCATCATGTGCATGTTTAAACTATTCGAAAATTTAATCTTGATCAATGGTTAAATATCAATGTACAATAACATAAAAAATAATGTTTTTGAAAAGGAAAAAATAGGTTTTACAGGGACTTGAAACCACAGAGTTTAAACACCAAAAGATAAACAGAAAAAGTACAAACAACCAGACAGCTGTCCCAAAAAGGAAATGACAACAGCAAGAGACAGCAGGGCCCAAAAAAGGACCGCCCAAAAAAACCAGCAACCAAAGCATAAAAAATAATGTTTCTATTATATAGTTTACAATAAAAAATAATGAATAATGGTTAAATTATATCATATATTTCTTAGTTATACTATGGTTAAATTATATAGTTTAAACAAATTTGAAGACAAGAAAAATGGTAATGTTTAACATTTTAACTTTAAAGTTTAAATACACAAATGTCATTGTCTCACACTACATATTTCATATTTCATTATCATTACATATTGAAATTCAAAAAATATCATAGTTTTATGTTGATAAACATGCCAAAGTGATGCAGAATAGGGTGAGAAACTCTCAACAAACCAACTACCCTTTAATATTCCTCCCAGAAATAAAACACCATTGGAAAGTCATGAGCAGGGTACATAAGCACTAAATCAACAATCATCTTCCAATAAAACACTCACCAACACTCCAAAACTCAAAACCCTCACTTTTGACAAGTTTCAAAGTGGGTTTATTGAAAACTTCACCTCCACACCTCTCCTCACTATTTCAATGCCTCCAATGCCTTCAAATATTTCTTCCCTTTCTTAATTAACTCTTACAAAGTGTTGACCCAAGTTTTTTCCATCACTACCTACTCTTAACCTCCAAATTTCACTCAAAACACACATTCTTGACAACTAGGCATCATGCCTAAACCCACAAATGGCCACCTCTACTCTTGAAGTCGGGCACACATGGCCCCCACACCTAATTATACCATTCCACTAAGTTACAATAGAATACAATGGGTGGAAAAGACATTTGGTGGAAATTTCCACGCTACCCCTATGGAAAAAACATGAATTTAGGCCTAGGAGGCATAGCTTGAAGTAGCATATAAAAGAAATAGTTTGGAAGAAGGTTAGAACCTAGTTGTTTCAATGTTATCAAGTGGATTTTTATGTGATGAAAGGTTTGAAAAGGCATGGTAGGTCATTTGGATGTTTCGGCTTGAAGCCCTAGTTGAACAAAGAGTGAAAATGGGTGAAATTGAGAGGTTTAAGAAGGAAATGTGTGAGAAATTTGGGGGCAACATAATTTGAAGGTAAATTAGGTTTGTTTTGGCTGAAATAAGAGTGTTTGAAAAGATTTTGAGGTTGTATGAGGTATGGAGACGCGTTTTTCAATAAACACCTACTTATTTGGTGAAAAATGAGGGTTTCATGAAAGAGTGTATTAGCAAGTGAGTTTGTACTCAGTGGTTGAAGAATTTGTTGTTTTAGAGGTAGTTTGAGGACTTTCCAATGGTATTTTGAGTGGGCAGCAAGATTGAAGGAGAGTTCCTTTGTGAAAATGGGCTAATTGGAGCCCCTTTACAAGTGTTCAAGGTCAGTTTGATGGCATCGTTCCAAAGTAAGTATATGTGATTTAGTTTGGATAGTTGTGGAATTTAATTTCATTGCATCACAAAGGACCTTATTCATGACCAAAAACATTAAGACACCCTAAGCACTAATTGGTGCAGGGGCACTAAGAGCATTTTATGCAAATATTGAAAACTGAGTTCTTTTGGTTGTTTAGGGGTATTTGAGTCCTTTTTTTCAAACAATAAGGTAATTTAGACCATTTTATGATGTAAGAAGTCCTTTTATAGGCCTTTAGGTGGTTGGAAGGTCTAAATTGCAAAATTGTGTAAAAGTTATCAAAATTGCCACTTATTGTCAAATGGTGGAAGTTCAAGAGTCATCTTGTTGTAGTTCATGGGGAAAGTAGTTGGAAGTTGTTTATTCATGTTTAGGCAGTGTCCTCTTTTTCACCCAAATGCACCAAATCACTCTGAGCTACGTTCAACCTACTGAATCCCTTAAGAATTTGAAGTGCAAAAGGGCTGCAAAATTTAGTATGACATTACTCGAAAACCATTATGCTTAGAAACTTCTCATCTAACCCTATGGGATCATGTTGTGCCCCTCTACAATAACATCTCTTGGTTTTCACTATCTTGGAGGTGTTTTCCTGTGGCGGTGAGATTTCGCTTGCATAAAAAGTTGTCAAACGCAAGTAGTACAGAGTTGCAAGGTGGTGCAACTTTCATTTTGCAACTTGCGTTACAAAACTAACTATTCCAATGGATTAGAGTAGGTAATTTTATGCTATGAATAGTCCTCTTTCACACTCAAATTCATCGAATCACTCTGAGCTATGTTCAACTGGTTGAATCCCTTAAGTATCTGAAGTGTAAAAAGACTGCAAAATTTAGCATGATGTTACTTGGACACTATAATGCTTAGAAACTTATCGTCTAAGCCTATAGGATCATGTTGTGCCCCTCTACAATAACCTCTCTTGGTTTTTTCTATCTTGCAGGCATTTTCCTGTGGCGGTGAGGTTTCGCTTGGGGAAAAAGTTGTCAAATGTAAGTAGTGCAAAGTTGCAAAGTGGTGCAAATTTCATTCTACAACTTGTGTGACCAAACTAACTATTCTATCACATCCAAGTGGGTATTTTTATGCTAGGAAAGATCCTCTTTGACACCTAAATGTGCCGAATCACTCCAAGCTATGTTAAACTTGTTGAATCCCTTAAGAGTTTGAAGTGCAAAATGATTGCAAACTTCAACATGATGTTACTCAGACATCATGATGCTTATAAATTTCTCATTTAAGCCTATGGGATAATGTTGTACCCATCTACAATAATATCTTTTGGTTTTCACTATCTCAAAGGCATTTTCTTGTAGCAATGAGATTTCACTTGGAAAAAAAGTTGTGAAATGCAAGTAGTGTGAAGTTGCAAAGTGGTGCAACTTTCATTTTGCAAATTATGTGACCAAAATAACTATTCAAACATGTTCAAGTGAGTAATTTTACTGTAGGAATGGTCCTCTTTCACACCCAAACACATCGAATCACCCTAAGTTACATTCAATCAGCTGAATCACTTAAGAGTCTGAAGTGCAAAAAGGCTGCAAACATCAGCATGATGTTACTCAGAAACTGTGACTCTTAGAAACTTCTTGTCTAAGCCTATGGGATCGTATTTAACCCCTATAGAATAATCTCACTTGGTTTTTTCTATCTTGAAGGTGCTTTCCTATGGCACAGAGATTTTGTTTGGGGAAAAAGTTGTCAAATGCAAGTAGTGCAAAGTTGCAAAGTGGTGCAACTTTTGTTTTGCAACTCGTGTGACCAAAATAACTATTCCAACATGTATGAGTGGGTAAATTTACACTAGGAATAGTCCTCTTTCACACCCAAATGCGCTGAATCGCTCCAAGTTACGTTTTGACTGACTGAATCTCTTAAGAGTCTGAAGTGCAAAAAGACTACAAACTTCAACATGACTTTACTCAGAAACCTTGACACTTAGAAACTTCTCGTCTGAGCCTATGGGATCATATTGTGCCCTTGTACAATAAGCTATCTCAATTTTCTCTATCTTAGAGGTGTTTTCCTATGGCAGAAAGATTTTTCTTGGGGAAAAAGTTGTCAATTGCAAGTAGTGCGAAGTTGCAAAATGGTGCAACTTTTGTTAGATGCAATTCATATGACCAAAATTATTGATCCAACATATACAAGTGGGTATGTTTACACTAGGAATAGTCCACTTTCACACCCAAATGCATCGAATCGCTCTGAAACTTGTTGAATCTCTTAAGAGTCTGAAGTGTAAAACGACTACAAACTTCAACATGACATTACTTGAACATTGTGAGATTTAGAAAATTTTATTTTGAGCCTATTAGATCATGTTGTGCTCCTTTACAATAACCTCTCTTGGTTTTATTTATCTCAGAGGCATTTTCCTGTAGTGGGAATATTTCCCTCGAAGTAAAAGTTGTCAAATGCAAGTAGTGTAAAGTTGCAAAGTGGTTCAAATTTTGTTTTACAACTCGTGTGATAAAAATAACTATTCCAATGCATCTAAGTGGGTAATTTTATGCTAGGGATGGTCCTATTTCACACCCAAACATGTCAATTCACTCTGAGCTACGTTCAACATGCTGAATCCCTTAAGAGTCTAAAGTGCAAACTGGTTGCAAACTTTAGCTTGATGTTACTCAAAAACCATGATGCTTAGAAAATTATTGTCTAAGCCTATGGTATCATGTTGTGCCCCTCTACAATAACCTCTCTCATTTTTTCCTATCTCAGAGGTTTTTTCCTATGACGATGAGATTTCACTTACAAAAAAAGTTGTCAATTGCAAGTAGTGCAAAGTTGCAAAGTGGTACAACTTTCATTCTGCAACTTGTGTGACTAAACTAAATGTTCCAATGCATCTAAGTGGGTATTTTTACAATAGGAATAGTCCTCGTTCACACCCAAATGCGTCAAATCACTCTGAACTACGTTCAATCGACTGATTCCCTTAAGAGTCTCAAGTGCAAAATGGTTGCAAACTTTAGCATGATGTTACTCGAAAATCATCATGCTTATAAAATTATCATCTAAGCCTATGGGATTGTTTTGTGCCCCTCTACAATAACATATCTCCATTTTCACTATCTTGAAGGTGTTTTCCTATAGTGGCAAGATTTTTCTTAGGGAAAAAATTGTCAAATGCAAGTAGTACAAAGTTGCGAAGTGGTACAACTTTCATTTTGCAACTCGTGTGACCAAAATAACTATTACAACACATCTGATTGGGTAATTTTATGCTAGGAATTGTCCTCTTTCACACCCAAACGTACTCAATCACTCTAAGCTATGTTCAACCTGCTGAATCCCTTAAGAGTTTGAAGTGCAAAAAGGTTACAAACTTCAACATGATGTTACTCAGACACCGTGGAACTTAGAAACTTGTCATCTAAGCCTATGGGATCATGTTCTCCCTCTACAATAACCTCTCTCTATTTTTTCTATCTTGAAGTCATTTTCCTGTGGCGGCGAGATTTCATTTGGGGAAAAAGTTGTCAAATGTAAGTAGTGCAAAGTTGCAAAGTGGTGCATCTTTCATTCTGCAACTTGTTTGACCAAACTAACTATTCCAATGCATTTGAGTGGGTACATCTATGCTAGACATGGTCCTCTTTCACACCCAAACATGTCGAATCACTTTGAGCTACATTCAACTTGCTGAATCCCTTAAGAGTCTGAAGTGCAAAATGACTGCAAACTTCAGCATGACGTTACTCGGACACCATGACACTTAGAAACTTCTCATCTAAGCCTATGGGATAATATTGTGCCCCTCTACAATAACCTCTCTCATTTTTCTCTATCTTAGAGGCATTTTCTTATGGCATGGTGAGATTTCACTTGGGGAAAAAGTTTTCAAATGTAATTAGTGCAAAGTTGCTAAGTGGTGCAACTTTCATTCTACAACTTGTGTGACCAAATTAATTGTTTTAATGCATATCAGTGGGTATATTTATGCTACGCATTGTCTTCTTCCATAGCCAAATGTGTCGAATCACTCTAAGCTATGTTCAACTAGCTGAATCCCTTAAGAGTTTGAACTGAAAAATAGTTGCAAACTTTAGCATGATGTTACTTGGACACCATGATGCTTAGAAACTTCTCATCTAAGCCGATGGGATCATGTTATGTCCCTGTACAATAACCTCTCTTAGTTTTTTGTTAGAAAGAAAATAAGCACGTTTAAGTCAAGATCAAGTTTGGCTAATCTTCGCAAGGCACAAGCAAAGTCCACCATGCCCATGGTCAAGGAAAATGTCCAAGATGATGCAAAGTCCACTTGGGAAAGAGAAACTATGTCCAAACTAATATCAAGTCCACCCTTGGCTTGAATAATGCTTGTCCAAGACAAAGGTAAAGTCCACCCAACTCAAAGCATACATGGAAAAGACAACATTCGTAAAGTCATCCCTACTTGAAGCATACATGGTAAAGGAAACTTAAAGTCCACCCCAAGCTGAAAAATAGGAGATGGTAAATGTATCTTGAAGTCTGCCTTAGGCCAAGATCAAAGGGGACAACAAACACTCTGAGATGGTGCCTCATCATCTTCCAACCAATCAAATTGTTCCAAGCTAGCATGTCTAAGTTCAATGAACCTGACACTTCATAATGAAACAAGTTTTTATTGTTGGTTTATATTTAGTAGAAGGACAAGTGTCCCCAAATATAATTTTATCATTGGTCGTGAGGTAGTTATTTGTGATAAACCCCAATTAGGGTTTTATTTTGTAATCTTGGTCATTGATTCAAATCAATCTTGGTCATTGAATTGTATTCAAGGAGCCTATAAATTGAGCCCACCCCTCATTTGTAAAACATGGGAGCATCCATCACATACTACCAGTTCACTACCTTTTCTATGCTTTCACTTACTATTATGCTTTGATAGATTTTTTCCAAGCATCCATCACCAAAATCACTTGTTGTAGGCTCTCAACCATTGTAGCAAGACAATGAACTGTTTGATAAAATGCTTTGGTAGACATGTATGAAAAATGTGGTAGCATAGACAAGGTAGTAAACTATTTGAAAAAATTCCTCAAAGAAATGTGGTCTCATGGTGATGGAATGCCATGAAAATCTAGGGAACTTGCTTGTCATGGCATTCCATCACCATGAGACCACATTTCTTTGAGGCATTTTTTCAAATAGTTCACTACCTTGTCTATGTTATTGCTTACTATTACACTTTGATGGTGTTTTTCCAAGTATCCATATAGCTTGTTTGAAAGCATATATTTTAGACTTTTAGCCATAGTAGCAAGGTAGTGAATTGATTGATCAAATGCTTTGGTATACATGTATGAAAAATGTGGTAGCATAGAAAAGGTAGTGAATTATTTGAAAAAAAATCCTCAAAGAAATGTGTTCTCTTGGTGATGGAATGCCATGACAAGCACATTGAGACCACATTTCTTTGAGTCATTTTCTTGAACAGTTCACTGCCTTATTGGTGTAGGAGCACCAAGCCTCCTAATATGGTACTAAATGGTCATGGATGGAATTGTGGTTAAGATAGGAGAGTTTGAGTTTTTTTTTTCGTTTCAATAAGGTCTACTTAGACCATTCTCATGTTTCTAAAATGATTTAGAGTTTTCATTTGATAATTTGGTCATAACTTGTAATCATGTTAAAAGTTGTCAAGATGGCCAAATGTTGTCAAGGTAAGTAGAATAGGAAGTCATTTAAGAGACTCTAGGGGATTAGGAAATAATAAAGAGTCAGAAGGAGTAAAACGCCAAATTTGTAAGTTGCATAAATGTAACAAATTTGAAAACCAATGATTACCTCCTTTGAAAAGTTGTTACTTGGTAGTTTTAGACATTGGGAGAAGTTGGATTTGAATGTAATAATTATAAAAGCCTCAAAAATGTCTTGTGTACCTAGGTTTTTGAAGGCAATTTGAAGATTGTACACATTTTTTCCATGAAATACAATGTTTTCATCAACTTTTTTCCTATTTTTCTGAACGTTGAAGGCTTGGCATGAACCTGTATAGCCTTCCTTTGCTCTAAAAAGTCTTAGATGTTGTATGTATGTGTGTTTGCTTTGTAATTCTTTAGATTTGAGGTCTTAATCATGCAAATTGAGGGAGAAATCTTTATTTTTCTGGGATTGCTCATTTACCCTATTTTGGGGTTTTAAAAGGGAACAAAATGGGTTTCTAAGCCTTCCACCCACTTTATTGTCATGAAAATTTGTGGATAGGCTTATATAGGTGAAACAAATAGGTATGCATATTTTCTTGTGCAGGGAAGGCATATTTCTTGATTTGGGTGAGTCCCTAGGGTTGTTTCCATTGGAAAATGCATGAATTTAATGAGTACAAACTTGAATCTAAAGATGGGGTGTTAGGAAAATTTATCTTATGAACTTTTAATCTTGTGGGGGTGAATTATCTAGTTTTTTACTAGGTGGAAATTTTGGGAAGGGCCTAAAAGTGTCTTTTTCAATAAACCCTCATCAAAAGTGCACAAAATAAGGGTTTTTATCTTTGGTGTGGAGGTTGCCATAAAAATTAAATCTAATGGGGGATTTTGGGGTTTGATAACTTGCCAATTGCTTCACTAAAGTCTCAAAGTTTTTAGAAAAGTTTAAGATGGGGATCCTTTGTGAATTTGACCTATTTGGAGGCCTAAAACAGTGAGAAAGTTAGTTTTCTGAATTCTTTTCCAAAGGAGTGATATGGGGGGCTAAAATATGTTTTGCAACTCTGTAATGGGTGTCTCAATCATCATTTTTTTTCAAGTTTTTTGGGAAGTTGTGGAGTTAAGTGCCTAAAAATGGTTTTGGACTGCTACTAGGTTTGCAAGGGTGAAAGTGGGAAATCCTACCTCTGATTGATTTCAAATTTTGGAAGTTGTTTGGATTGGTCCAATAGATCCTTTTAATCTTGTTAGATGCCTCTTGAAGGAAAGTTGACACTTTGAGTGGGTTTGGGTCTCTTGTCTTTGCATCACTTGTCTATGCTATTGTGTCTTATTATGCTTTGATAGATTTTTTCCAAGCATACATAGCTTTTTTGCAAGCACCTATTTTAGGCTTTTAGCCATAGCAGCAAGGAAGTGAACTATTTGATAAAATAATTTTGTAAAAATGTATGAAAAATGTGGTAGCATAGACAAGGCAATGAATTGTTTGAAAAAATGCCTCAAAGAAATGTGGTCTCATGGTGATGGTTCAATGGAATGAAAATCCAAAGCAATCTACATGTCATGGCATTCCATCACAATGAGACCACATTTCTTTCAAGAATTTTTTCAAGTAGTTCATTTCCTTGTCTATAGTATTGCTTTTTATTATGCTTTTGATAAAAAATTTCCAAGCATCTATAGCTTGTTCAAAAGCATTTGTTTTATGCTTTTATCCATAGCAACAAGGTAGTGAACTGTTTGACAAAATAATTTGGTACACATGTATGAAAAATGTGGTAACATAGAAAAGGAAGTGAACTATTCAATAAAATATGTCAAAGAAATTTGGCCTCATAGAATGCCATGATAATAAAATGCAATTGGCAGCTGCTCCTACTTATTAGTTATGCAATGTGAAGTAATTTCATATCTGCTTAGGTTGACATTGTAAAAACTATATTGTAATTGAAATTTTTTCATCTATCAACATCTAGTTATTAGTTAAGCAATTTGAAGTAATGCTTTGACTTTGAAAGATGTGCAATAAAATAAAATCAAAGATATGAATATAAACTACAATTTTTTTTTTTTACAATTCATTAGTTAAAATCTTTATTTTATTTGCTCTATATATCTCTATATGGTATGGAAATACCTTTCGATTTCAAAATAAATAGATTTAATCTCTTGTTCTACAATTTTTTATGTTTTTTTTAAATATGATTTTTTCCCAACTTTTTAAAAAACTCTTATACTTTTAGTTTGTCAAAATTTTCCCCAAATGATTTTTTTTCCTATGCATTGGAAGCATGAATCATACATGTGAATACACACACTATATGTGAAGTATACGTGTGAATAAGTGAAGCATACATGTGAGTAAGTGAGGCACAAGTAATTGAAGCATTCCAAAGGATACAAACCACTAGGAATGGAGCTTATTTACACAATATGCTTTAGATGGAGCTTATTGAGAAATCAACAGTAATTAATTAAGCATTAGATGTAAACAAATCCATTCCTACAACATTGAAGGATATGATTTACATAATATGCATGATAACATCATTCAAGAATGGCAGTGGCAAAATAAGATTTTTTTAATCAAAAATTCGTAAGGTATACAATGATATATATTGATAAAAGTATATACAATATATGAAAAAAAAACATACAAGTTTAGAACAAAGTAGCCATATTATGGACATAAAATGTCACGCATATATTGATAGAACAAAAAATATGCTCCAAAATGCCACATAGGCATACAAAAAATGACCCTAATACAGTAATTTCCCTCTAAGGGAAGGAAATAGATCCCTTGTTTCCTTCAAAATTTGGTTGGATGGAGTGACTGTTGGTTCTCTAGTCTTTCAAACACGCCACTAGTCCTCCTCTCTTAACTTTGGACCTTCAACTGATACAATAAAATGTAAAGATGTTAATATACAGAAATTGAATTTTGGAATGACATATAACAAAATATAATCACTTACCGCATACACATAGTCATAATTCACATTTACATCATTACCACATCCACAATCTAGAGTAACAACCACCAGTAGCAACCATTAAGATAGAAATTAAGCTACACAATAGTATCATGAATTTTTTTTATAATAGATAGTCCTCCTCTCTTAACTCTGGACCTTCAACTGATACAATAAAATGTAAAGATGTTAATACACTGAAATTGAATTTTGGAATGACATATAACAAAATATAATCACTTACCATATACACATAGTCATAATTCACATTTACATCATTACCACATCCACGATCTAGAGTGACAACCACCAGTAGCAACCATCAAGATAGAAATTAAGCTACACAAAAGTATCCTCTCTTAACTCTGGACCTTCAACTGATACAATAAAATGTAAAGATGTTAATACACAGAAATTGAATTTTGGAATGACATATAAGAAAATATAATCACTTACCGCATACATAGTCATAATTCACATTTACATCATTACCACATCCACGATCTGGAGTGACAACCACTAGTAGCAACCATCAAGATAGAAATTAAGCTACACAAAAGTATCATGAGTTTTTTTTATAATAGACCATAAAAGATAAAATATAATGTCAAATCAACTAATCTATTTCATACCTCTCTCAATGGATCAGAACTAGCTATTGTTGCAATAAATCTGTACTCCATCGTGCCACCAACATCACTAGGGCTGTCTGATGTCAACATCTAAAAATGGTAAATGAAAGAGTAAATGGTAGGGTGAACTATTAAATGTTAATGGGATGGGATTAGGAAGGAATAAAGGAACAAAAAGTGAATTAGGAGAAGATAATGTGACACAATCAAGGAATACAAGTGCAATGTTTGTGTTTCTCATCAATTTTTTAGATTTGTATATATAAAATTATGAAAACTAGCTAACATTGTTTTACAACATCATTATTGAATAAAGGCTACTTGAGTGTAAGTTGTTTGAGTAAATGAATTGCGAGGTCTAAAGGTCGAAGGTCCACCAAGAAACTGTTTGAAATCCAAAGCATGTTATGAGACAAACATTCAAATATAACATTCAACTATTCAAATGCAATAATCATATCTTTAATACTAGTTGCATACCTGTGGAATCAATGTCGAGAACGAATAAGAGTGTATAGGAATGGGGCACATCTCATGAACACTCCAACCCTAAAATTTCATCATATCAAAATTCAACTAATTTCCTTATTCTTAAATTTTAAAATATAATTTAATAAACAACATTAAATGAACTTGCTGAATTTTACCTGAGTGTCAATGTTGAATGTATCATTCAAAAAATAATCTATGAAATCCATTCCCTTTGCAACTAATGTAGGTTGTGTAGCTTCATCCAGAGCACTTTGATAATCATATGTGCAAACTACACCACAAGAACCACAATGGTGGGGTGGAGCTTGGGTCCTACATGTCTCCTCCACACCAGGCTCTACTAGAGGCCTCACACACTGTAAAATGGTCTAGGTGAGTGAGCCAATCGACTCCAACATGTCCACCTCTACACTATCCTTAGCAATGGAAGGAACATTGACATGCTCCACCATGGGTCTAGCCAAGGGTCTCGGTGCCAACTATGGATCACGTCATGCAACAGGTCTATCATGTGTGGAGCCCCCACCTCTACCCTTAAAGTCTAAGATGTCAAAATAATTTGGAGTCTTATTAAGGATAAACTCACAATAGATTTTCCTCAAAAAGTATTGTGGTACCTCATGGTTATTGCATGGAGTTTGGTCAAATACCATCCACCACTTCTCCCAAAATTTATTTTTAATTAACTCATGGTGGAACCAATGGATGGGGAACCTCCTGCATGTATGAGACAAAGGTGCATTGGTTTTCGGGTCTATAAATAGGGCACACAAGTCAGCTTTGCTAATTTTTTATTTTTTAACATCTACATATGACAAACCTCTAGCATAATATTGTGTCATCTGATGCCTCTTCTTTGACAAAAAAATGATTTTCTTGCTCATTTTTCCTACATGAGATATAGTTGACTTCAATGATTCAACAATCCCTCTCCTATAAGGGTGGGTTTTGGCATGCTCGGTTAATCTTCCAATTAATTGTTCAATGTCCCTTTTATTGTTTTCAATTTGATTTAGAATATTTTCTTGTGTTCCTTAAGGATTTCTATGAATTGATGGAGGGATTTTAGGTTGTTATTGAATAGGAGGCTCTTCTTGAGGGGGTGACTATGAATTCTCAATGTTTGGAGGTGGATTTTCATTCCCTGAGAATTAGAACAAAAATTTATTATAAAAACCTATTTCAATCTGCATTCTAAATCAAATTCAAAATAAATAGAATAAAAGTACATATCTCTTCACAATCTTTGACATCTCTGACATGTTGGCGGCATCCTTATGAAAAATAGCAAGCTAAGGATGCAAATAATGGATGATATTTGGTGAGCGTGACTTGTAGACCTCAAATCCTCCAAGCCAAGTCGTGGGTTGAAGTGAAATGAGGTTTCAAAATGCATTTTTTTCTTTTATTCACCTTTGGCATTCAACACATGCCAAATGGCCATTTTTGGCCTTTTTTTTGTGAATTTTTACAATTTGAAACCTAATTTGTGTCACAGATTGGTGCACTTACCCGATTAATTATTAAGGAAATTGTTTTAAATATTAAGTTTATTGATAGTTTTAGATTGTAATATTAATAGTTAACATGTTATATAAGGCATCATGATTTCATTTAACTATAGGTTCTTATATCATAAGTTTTGGAGTAATTAGTACATCACTTGATAATTAATTATTCATTAATTCATTATTAGGTCCCTTATTACTTTATTTAATTAAGATGAACCTAGGAATTTATTATTATTATTAGGTTGGGCTATGTATAGGTCAAGTTATCTAATTACATGAGATTAGGATAGTTTTCAAAATCTAATAAAATCCTCATCTAGGGTTTACTTTATGTTTGATAAGAATTCATTATTGTATTTTGTATTCATTCACAATCTAGGTGTTCATTATTCAACATAGAAGGCATATCATCTATGTCTTTTTGGATTAATATTGCATCTCTTCATTGTATAGCAATTATATTACTTTGATCTCTTGTATGTGATAGGAATTTTGGTTCCAACTAATATTTTAGATTTGTGGACTTTAATATTATAGAAACGGAAAAATTATCCCTTTTCCCTTAGTTTGGGAATAATTAATATTAATAAAATGGGCCTAATGTTGCCTTGATTTAGTGTTGTAATGTGTTTTACACATTCAAATTAAGTTTAGGGCCCTTCTAAACTAAATGGACTTAATGATACCTTATTTAGGGTGTTGTAAAGCGTATCTTTACACTTTCACACTAATGTAAGGATTTATTAATTAATTGAGGTTAATTTTACTTAATTGGCCCCTTTAATTCAAATCCAAGCCTAATTAAATGCAAATTCTAAGGCATAAAACCTGACATTCATAAACAATATTACAAAACACTTAATTTTATAAGGTGTGTGACCTAGGTTAGTGACCTAGGACCTATTCACCACATGGTGAATAGGTCCTCCCTAGGTCCTAAGGCCCTATTTTCACATGACATTTCACATTTCCTGAAGTGTGTCCTAGTTAAGTGAGCTATGACCCATTCACCCTATGGTAAATGGGTCCTCATTTAGACTTAAGAGCCTCCCTTGGGATATGCTTTTGGTAGTATTTTAATGATTTCAAATCCAAGATTTGATGTCAGCTTGTGATATTTGAATTTTAGGAATTAATGTTGAGATATGTATAAATATAAGGCTATTTCAGTATGTTTCACCTAAGAATTTCAAGCTAAGATCCTAGAGCATTCAAGTGAGCATTATGAAGAGTATTTCAAGAGCATTTCTAAGGAATTCAAGAGTAGATTATTGAAGATTATTGAAAAAATCAAGATTCATATCATCATGTCAAATATTTAGTGCATCATGCATGATGTTGAGCTAATGTGTTGATATAGCACTCAAGATCCAATTGAAGCATTGTTTCTAATCAAGGTTCATTATCAATATCTACATTCATTGAGGCCACTTCATGCTAGATTGAAAATTTACACTGTATGGTTTCAACTAAGGTCTGGTGAGTTGTGACATTGTATTTGTTCATTCATCATTCCTTTATGCATTGTTTGAATTCAAGGTTTAATTACCAAAATGGTGTTTGACCAAGGCAAACCCCTATTTCCTAACAATTTTTTTTTTTCTCTCATTTGACGTGTGATTGTAGGTTTTAGGTTGAAGATCTTTTGGAGAGAAAAATTACAAAAGTTTTCAAAGTTACAAAGTTGTCAAATCACAAAAACTTAGCTACAAGATTTAATTCCCTCTTTTCAATAGTTCTTGACTAGGATCTTGGAGTGTAGACTGAGAATAATAGAAGCTAGAAATAGATTTTCCAAAGCCCTAACTAGGACCCATTCACCATAGGACAAATTCCTCAAATAGGTGTAGAAAAGCATGCCACAAAATATGCCAAAAGATGTCATCAATGTATGTTCCCACTTTAAAGTGGTTGCTAACACCATTACTATGAGAAATTGCTTTAAAGTAGCCAAATTTTTCTCCTAAGACATGAGATATTTCCTTAGAAGACCCTATTCCAAGTCATATGTTTCAAAAATAAAGCTACATTATGAAAAAGGAAAGAGGGGTTGCCCCCAAAAATATAATGCTAACCCAAAAAGAAAGGTATGTCACATGCGATCCAACTTAAGGCATGTCATCCACATCCCAATATTTCTCTTATATATACATGGAAGGTGGTCAACTAGCCAAGAGACAATCAAAAGGTGACATGTGAGGATAAAGCTACCTAACCCCTTGCCCCCACTAAGTGTGCGACAAGGGTGAGTCGAGGATGGATGATGATATGCCACTCCTTGCATTAGGTAAATTATTTTCAATGAATGTAAAATATGCAATAGTGAGTATCCTATGATTCTTCACCTATTACATGGCAAGGAGCAACAACTATTGTTATTGACTATAATGAGTATACAAAGTATCAATTGTATGCATTCCTAATGAAATATTTGCACATGTAGTATCTATCAATTCAAGATGCACCAAAGTTATACTTGTCTTGGAATCTTTTGTAAGGTTGTTGATATTAAGTGAAGATCTTTTATATGTTTTTATTTCTATCAAAGGATAATAACCAATACCTTGAGTTGTTTATTCCATGTTAGGATCTATAGGGACACAAATACCTTGTTCTATAGCACCACATCCTTTTCCACTATAACCAAGTTGTCTCTTAAATTCATAACCTCTTCCATAAAGTTTTTGCATTTCTTTCAGATTTTGTTGTTGCTCATAATCTGCTTCATCAAAGTTTGTTGTGCAATTTTCTTGATCTCCTAAAGAATTGTTAACATTACTACTTTTTTTCCCCTTTTCAGACTCTTTTTTTATGATCTTGTATTCACCCATGAATTTTGGTGTGAAATATAAGGAGCCCCAATTGTATTCCAATAGCTTAGTGACTTTATCAATTTTCTTCCCATGTTCTTCTTCCTTCATGGCTTCCACTTTTTCAGTTGCATACAATGCTTCCAAAGGATCTTGTCCTTCTCTCTCGGTAATCAATCAACTTTCAGGTTTAGGATCAACTTTGAGCATGTAAATATTGTTGTTACATACATACTTCATTACATGATGCAAAGTACAAGACACTCCATTCATTTCATGAATCAAAGGTCTTCGTAAGATGATATTGTAAGAAAGATTCTTAGGAATAATGTGGACTAGAGTTTGTAATGTTACTTTCCAAAATTTAATACGTAATGTGATGACTCCAAGTGGTTGTTTTCCTATATTATCAAATCCATATATAGATAAAGAATTGGGTTTAATATCACTTCTACTCATTTTGATCTCTTCCAAGAGGCTCACACTACACACATTTAGGGTCGAACCATTGTCAACAACAATTTGTTTTATCATGGTTTGATTAACATAGATTATTGTGTTGAAGGAATCATGTCTCATGAATTTCTAAGGTAACTCGTCTTGACATAAAGTAATCTCTAATTTTAGGGGTGTTATAGCTTGAATTTGGGCTACCACATCCTTTGATTGCACATTACAAGGTCTAGGAACTTGTTGCAAATAACTTTGGATCATGTTATGATGATGAAGGTCTAGGTTGGAATATGGTCCCATAATGAAACCTTAGTAGGAGTATTCTTTAGTTGTTCAACAAGATTGTACTGCTTTCTGCTTTGTAGAGGTAAAAGCAAGAATGGTTTAGGCAATGGGAGGGATGTTGGAGTTGTTTTTCTTGGTTGTAGATTATTCCTACTGTCATATGTATGAGCAACAAAATTATAACTCAGTTGATGTGAAACATTATCAAGTTTCCTTTTAGGTGGTTCTAAGATTTAAGCACAAGTTTATTTTGAACTTGTGGTTGTTGTGAGGGTGGGTAAATGATAAGTTTAGGCTAAAGAGAGTACTTCAAGGGATATCTAATGTGCATAACTCCAAAAGATTCATTTGCATTTTCATGATCTCTTAGTCAAGGAGAGTCTAATGTTACTTCATCATCTTCATCTAAGGAATCCTCATCATTATTGTTTGAAAGACATGTGTCAATATTCTCATTTTCTTCCACCATGATATCTTCCCTAGTAGGATATTTTTTAGGAGAGAAAAAAACTAGATGTTCATGACATTCAAAGGTTGGTTCTTCTAAAATGACTTCATCAGAAGCAAGGGATTGATCTATGGTTGTATTGTCATGATTCCCAATGATGGCATTATCTTGTTCATTAATGTTTTCACTAGGAGAAGAGGGAGAAATGGGATTGTCATAACTCTCATCGATTGGATTTTTTAACATAAAAATATCTTCTTCACCAATAGTAGAGATATTAGGAGAAGGACCAATTTGATTGTAATTATTTTCCATGATTTTGAATCATTTTTCTCTAAGGTATCATTCTCTTGTGCCATAATAACTACCCTAGTAGGGGAGATTTTAATATTTTCATCACATTCCATGGTTAGATTTTGTAAAGTAGCTTCATCACAAATAGGGGAGGCTTCAAGAGAAGAACAACTATGAGTTTCATGCTTACTAATGATTGGGAATTTTCATTCAAATAGATCTTCCCAAATGGTTGGCGCATTAGGAAAGGGAGGAACAAGATCATCATGACTCGTAATTAGTGTATCTTCTAAACTATCTTCTTCACATCTAGGAGGGATATTAGGAGAATAACAAGTTTAGTTTTCATGGTTATCTACGATTACATAATCATTTCCTATAATGTCTTCCCAAGTAGAAGAGTTAGGATTGGCATAGATATCAATCATTTTCTCTCTTTACACCAACATATCCTCCTCACAAATGTGATTTTCATGATTGTCCATGATTGTTGTGTTGGTAGATGAATGGAGACTAGGTAAAGTAATCCTAAGGAATGTTTCAATGATCACATCTCATTGTTTCATAATATCTTCACAAGGGAAAGTAGGAAAGGAAAAAACAAGACCTTCATGATTTCAACCGATTGTATCTCCTTTTGCTAAGATACCTTTGCCACAAATAGGAGAGGTATCAAGAGAAGAACAATTATGATTGTTGTTGCTTACATCCTCAATCACTAAAACCTTCTCATGAATAGGAGAGATATTAGGGGATGAGGGGATGATAGGAAATGTGGTATCATGGAATATTTTGACAAGATCAATCTCTTTCACTAAGATATTCTCATAACTAACATGCTTTCTAATACATCTTTGCTTTGTAAACTTGGAAAGGAAATATACTAGCATTTGTGAAATGTAATCTATATGAACTCAAAATGGAAATGCAATGAAATGACCTAGAATGAAATTTATGAATGCAATTTTTTTAGATTCTAAACAAGGTAATTTGCTGATTTTGAAAATGAAATGGTTAAAAATTATATTTTGAATTTTGATAATGCACTAAATGAGGAAAATTAAGCTAGATTCAATGAATTTAATGAAATAGAAAATCAAAAGATTGGAATAGGAATGTAATAGTAGCAAATAGAAGCATAAAATAGAGATTTCAAATCCCAAAAAATGTAGATCAGGACCTATCAATGACTCATTCATAGTAAAGGAAAATGGGTCCTGGATAAGGATTTTTGAAATGTTTTTGCTGATTTCTGAGTGATTTTTAGTGAGTTTTAGATGCCAAAAAGCTCAGGTTAAGCCTGATCAGGGACTCATTTTCTAGTAAAGGTGAATGGGTCCTTGATTAGGGTTTTGTATCAATTTTTGAATTATTTTTAATCTTTTTCTAATGTCTTTCAATTCCAAGTCTAAGATAGTAACTTTTAGTTTTGAATTTTGCAAATATACTATGAAATGCAATGATGAAAAATTAATGAAATGATGAATGAAAAGATCTAAGTTGAAATGTAATATTTTTTTTAAATTTCAAATGCAATTTTGTAAGATTTAAATGATATGCAAAATGACTTATCTTTTTTTTTCTTTTTTTTTCCAGATTTAAGGAATACAAAACAATGCAATTCTGAAACCCTAGATGATATGCAAGTTTGAATGCAAAGTAAGAAACCATAAATGAGATCTAGTTCAATGAAAATGAATGAAAATGAATACAAAATATAACCTAGGATTCAAGAGACTCCTAAATTCAAAAAAATACAATGTTAAATAGGTTAGGTTCACCAAAATGAAACATAGAAAAATAGGGTTTACCACCATGAACAAACAAGATGATAAATCACTAATTTTTCTAGGGATGTTTCACTAAATTATGATGGCTAAAATTCATAAATAATAATAAAAACTAATGTGAACTATTATACCAATAAAAAGGGAAGTTTTGAGAGGCTAGAATGATGCATACCTTACTGCAAGAAGGTTTTTATTAAGTCACAAAGGACTCGATCAGATTTAGTGGCGAATGGGTCCCTGTTAGGGTTTTTTAAATTGAATTATGGATTTTGTTCCTCTTAGTCTACACTCTCAGATCCTAGGTTTTTAGCTCCTGAAAGTATAAAACAAATTCTAGAGATCTCCTTTTGTGATCTTGTAATGTAGATGACAACTTTGTAACTTGACAATTTTGACAATTTCGCTCCAATCTTGCTCTCCACTTGATCATAAACCTATGAATCTACAAACAAACATCAAACAGGAGAAAAACTTGTTGATTATTAGTGAATAGGGATTCTCCTAAGTTAGATCCCTTTTAGGTTATTAAACTAAATGATGAAATAATGAAATAGAAGCATGAAATATAAAATATATAATGATGATACCTTGGAAGATGTCTTGGACAATAAATATGCAAAATAACATGAAATAGACATGAAGAATATAGATCTTGATCTCACATTAGATGTGTAACAGTGCTTGCAAAATGGGCCTTTAGTGCTACATCAATTACATTAGCTCAAGTACATGCTTGAATGCACTATTCCTTTGACATGATGAAATGACCATGAATTGCTACAATAAACTTCACTATTCTACATTTTAATGCATTTGAAATGCTCTTGCTCTTGATATTATGAAGTCAAATAAATTTTGTAGGAGAAACAATGTGAATTAACCTCATATTTATACAAAATCTAGAGATTAACCTTAAAATTTAAATAATTCAAGTTGACACTAGATCTAGGATTGAAAATCATTATGATCTCACAACAATTAAATGCAAAAATGGGTGGCCTATGTTGGGAGGACCCATTCACCACTAAAGGCGAATGGGTCCTAGCACAACTTTCTAGGAAAATGCTTCAAGGGAATGAAGTAACATCAAAAACCCACCTCAAAAATGCAAAGAAAGGGGTGTCTTATGTGAAGAGGACCCATTTGGGCCACTAAAGTAAAATGGGTCCTAGCACCATTTTATAGGACCTTAAATTTATCAAATTAAATTTCATGCAATATCATTATTGCTTATCAAGATAGATCCTAAATAAAGTGTCATTAATAAGGCCCAAATTTGAATTAAAGGGGCCAATTAAGCTCAATTAACCATAATTAATTAATGAAACCCTAGATTAGTGTGAAATTGTAATACAACACTTTATAACACCCTAAATAAGCTACAATTAAAGTAAATTTTAGTTAAAAGGGCCCTAGACTTAGTGTGAATGTGTACAACACATTACAACCCTAAATCAAGGCATTATTAAGTTAATTTCATATCAATTATTCTCAAATTAAGCGTGCAAAGGGGTTACTTTTTTTGATGCTACATTTAGATTCCTAATTCTCTCATATTTTGGTATTGGCTTCTCCAATCAACAATGTATATTTTTCTACCTAAGAGGTGAAATATTGTTTGTAGGTAGTGGATCGTATTTTATCTTCAGGTGTTCATCATTGACACAAGAGATATTTATTTATGAGGGGATTTCTATCCTTATTATCTCTCATGTTCGAGGACATTTATTTTACTTTTATGATAGAAACAATTTGAGGGTCACATTGGGTCCTCCTTATATCCTTCTCTCACTAGTGTTGTTATTTCATTTTCTCTTTTTTGGAGAGGATTTTTCTTTCATTTATTTTTCTCCTTTTCTCTAGTTATCAGAGATTCATTTTTTTACATGGGTACCTCATTAGGTTTTGTAGTCGAGACCCATCTATGCATCTATTATTGCATTCTTCGTTGGAATTTTTTAGCTTCTTTCTAAGTTGATCTTAAGGGGTTGTTGGATTAATTAAGACATCAATTGATAATTAATTAATTATTAATTCATTTTTAGTTTCCTTATTACTTTATTCACATAAGATAAAATTAAGATCTTTTTTATTATTCGAATAGGCTATTTATAGGTCAATTTTTCTCATTGCATGAGATTAGGAAACTTGTCACAATCTAATCAAATCCTGATCTAAGGTTTTCTTTATAATTTTATAAGCATTCATTATTATGTTTTGTATTCATTTATAATTGATGCATTAATAGATCTTCCCAAATGGTAGGGGAATTAGGAAAGGGAGGAACAGGATCATCATGACTCTCAATTAGTGTATCTTCTAAACTATCTTCTTCCCATAGATGTGTTGCCAAAAAATGTATAGTTGACATTTTTATGCTCACTTAAGTCTCTCTTATGGAATTTGGATTTATTTTTCATAGATTTGATGTTGTAATGTGGTCAACACATTGACATTAGGTCTTGGACCCTTGAGAATCATTAAGACTTCTAGGATGTCTTGTAAAGGTGTTGTGAAGCACGTTGTAACCCACTTTCACAATTTTCTAGGACCCTTTCATTATAATTCACTTAAATAACCTCCTCTTTTTTATCATTGACCAAGTCTTATTTCAAAGTGTTGTAAAGAGTTGTAACAAACTCTCACGCTTTTCTAGAATTGTCATCACTAAATCAACCCTTTCTTATGTTTAAATGACCCCTTATTGCACTTTTCATCCATACTTAAGTGTATTTTTTAGGATATTCCCATTAGACATCATTTAATGCACTTTAATCTCTAAAATGAAGTAAATGTTCCTTGGTGGGACCAAGTCACCACCTAGGGCAACTTAGTCCCACTAGGCACAAAAATCAAAATAATTTAAATTTCTTGGTAGTATTTTATTCTCTTACCCTTGAGGTTAGCCTGTGATGTGTTATTTTTGAGAATTAATGGAAAATAAAGTATAAATAAGAGTTTTTCTCCTCATTTTTCATCTCCTTGTACCATAGATTTTTGGCACCCAAGGTCTTTCTAGCATTTCTAGGGTTTTTCACCTAGATGGAGAAAGATGGGCCAAAAATGATTGTCTACATTCAAATTCAATGTAATATGGATGGAATATGTCTAAATGAACTGATTTAAATGTGGAAAACTAATGAAATGTATTGATTATTAAGAGGAAACTATCAAAATGCATGTTATTTGAAAACACATTGTGTAATGAAAAAACACCTAAGAATGAATGCAAATGGAAACAAAAATGGATGAAACTAAAAGTGTGCACCTTGAATGTGGATGAAGATTGGAAATGGATTCTAGAATGTTGCTGATGCTAATTTTGAGGCTTGGTGGGACTCATTTTCCATTCTAGGAAAATCAGTCCTAGTTCTACAAAATTGTGTATGAACCCATTTCAGACAAAAGGGTATCTAAAAATGTAGAAAACTAAAAATTGACCTAGAAGTGAGACTCGTTCGCCACTCATGGTGAATGAGTCCACTTTAAAATATTTGAATATTCAAGAGTGGAATCCTGAGCTCTTGGTCTGCACTTTGATTCTCCACAGGTGTCCACTTCTGAAACTTTGATTTCTGAACCTAAAAATGAGTTTTTGTTGATACTTTGACTTGTTGAATGAAGAGAACACTTGAGAAACCTTGCAACTCGATCTCCAATGATTTGCAAGCTTCCAAGAGCCCTAAATCTACAAACACACAAGAAGAGAAGAAGAAATGTTGAATGTTAGGATATGGGGGTTTTCCTTGGTCAAACCCCTTTTAGGTAATTAAACCAAAATGTTAAAAGAATGGAATAAAACATGTAACAATGGATTTTATTACATTTACATGATATTTGATCTTAAAATTCTTCAACAAAACATGAAGAATCTTCTTTTGAAGGTCTAAAAATTGATCTTAAATGGCTTGTAATGTTAAAACCCTAAGTTACTTGACTTGAGATAGAAGATTGGTGGATGAATGAATGGTAAAATATGTAAATTAGGGTTAAAATACTTATATTTATAGGAATTTCACCTATTTTACCCATTAATACCTCATTATAGGCCAACATGAAGTAAGATTAAACTTAAATTTCACTTTTTTCCTACTCAAATGTCAAAAATGGGCCAAATGGGACTCATTCACCACCCATGGTGAATGGGTCCCACTTGGATGGGATTTATTTTCCATGGATGGAAAATGGGTCCCACAGAGGTCATTTTGACAACTAAGATGCTAGGAGATAAGGAAATAAGGTTTAAATTGCAACTTCGTTGGTTATTTGATCAATTTAGGCCTCAAGATGCACAATATGGGTTAATAGGGGCCTATTAATGATGATGTGAATGTTAATTAGGGCTTGGGACATCAAATTCAAAGTGAAAGTTTGATTAAATACAATTTACAATAGTAAAATGAGGTCCACATAGCCTAGGTAGGCACAAGAACCAATGTGAATGTGCAAGACACATTACAACACTAGTTTATCATTAAGTTTAATTCAAAAACCTTCTAGATTGATGTGATGATGCATTTGAATACATTTTATAATGTTAAATTATGGAGAAATTGGTTCATTAAGTCTAGAAAAGTGTGAAAATCCATTACAAGACTTTACAACACCTTTACAAGACATCATTAAAAGAATATTATTCAATTTGCAAGGGTCCATGACCTAGTGTGGATGCATAAAATGCCTCACAACACCTGAATCAACGCATAATTGAGTCCAATTTATCATGAATTATTCCCATGTCAAGCAAGAGGTCCCTTTTTTCTATGGTACACTCCCAATCTCCTACAATCTCATAATTGATTAAGCATTTGATCTCTCAAGCATTCAAACACTCTAAGCATAATCAAGTCATCCATTGGAGCACTTTATTGCATATCTTCAGATTTCAAGATCAAGGGTTTGGAAAGTTTGTGACATTGCATGTTATCTCTTTATTATTCTCTTCTTATTTCATTTCATTTCATAGGGTTTGAATACCAAAGTGGGGTTTGACCAAGGCAAACCCCTATACCTAACCTTTAACCTTTTTCCCCTCTTTGCATGCGTGTTTGCAGGTTTTGTATGCAAAATTTTCAAGGAGTTTGGTGTCAAAAAGTGATAAAACTCCATCAAATTCAACATAACCCTAATTGAAGCTTAGAGACTCTTTTCAACCCATTTTTTGTAGAATCAAGATCAGACACCTGTTAGAAAAGCAAGTGCAAACAAGAAGCTATAGAATCCTATCCTAAAATTCTAGAAATCTTGAGGTGGACTAAGTCACCATCTATGGTGAATTAGTTCCACTGCCAGGCTTGAAAAATTGTTTATCATTTGGATACCCATTTGGTAGATTCTTGTTTTGACAAATTTTCCCCGAAACTGGACTAAGTCATCTAGCTTGGCATAAGTGTCCCAATCAACATTTCTAGTCAACTCTATAGTATTCCAAAACCTCTCTACATCAAATACCAAATTCCAAGTGCACCTCTCCAGTTCTATTCAATTATTTCATCATTTACTTGCATTCTTAGGTGTTTTCACATATCATAGTATATTTTCCAACACTTTGCATTTCTCAGGTTTAGCATCAATAAATAATTTATTTTTTAGTTTATTGCATTAGTACATCATATTTAGATACATTTAATCCATTTTACATTAGTATTGAGTGTAGAAATTAGCATTTTGGCCCCAATTCCTCTCCTTTTAGGTGAAAAACCTAGAAGAGTGAGTTAGAGGAACCCTTGGATAGCCAAAATCATTATCCAGAACATCTAGGAGGGATATTAGGAGAACAATTTTTGTTGTCTTGGTTATCTATGATTACATCGTCATGTCCTATAATGTCTTCCCAAGTAGGAGGGGTAGGATTTTCATAGCTCATAATCATTATATCTCTTTACACCAACATATCCTCCTCACAAATGTGATTTTCATGATTATCCATGATTGTTGTGTTGGAAGATGAATGGATAATAGGTATAGTAATGTTAAGGAATGTTTCAATGATTACATCTTGTTATTTCATAATATTTTCCCAAGAGAGAGTAGGAAGAGAACAAATAAGACCTCCATGATTCCCACCATTTGTATCTCCTTTCACCAAGATACCTTCATCACAAATAGGAGGTATTGGAAGAAGAAAAATTGTGATTATCATGATTGTCTTTTCTTACATCCTCTATCACTAAAACCTTCTCATGAATAGGAGAGATATTAGGGGATGAGGGGATGATGGGAAATGTGGTATCATGGAATATGTTAGCAAGATCAATCTCTTTCACTAAGTTATTCTCATAACTAATATGCTTTCTAATGCATTTTTTCTTTACAAACTTGGAAAGGAAAGATAATAGCATTTGTGAAAATTAATCTGTACGAACTCAAGATGGAAATGCAATGCGATGACCTAGAAAAAAATGTATGAATGCAATTTTTTAGATTCTAAACAAGGTAATTTTCTAATTACACTATGAAACAATATGAGAATGAAATGTTGTAAATTGTATTTTGTATTTTGACAATGCACTAAACGAGGTAAATTAAGCTATATTTAATGAATATAATGAAATGTAAAATCAAAAGACTGAAATATGAAAGTAACAACAACAAATAGAAGCCTAAAATAGAGATATCAAATCCCAAAAAATGCAGATAAGGACCTATCAAGGACCCATTCATTAGTAAGGAAAATGGGTCTTGGATAAGGATTTTTTTTTTTTTGCTGATTTCTAAGTTATTTTTAGTGAGTTTTAGATGCCAAAAAGTTTATGTTAATCCTGACCAGGGATTCATTTTCTAGTAAAGGTGAATGTGTCGTTGATTAGGGTTTTGTAACTGTTTTTGAATTATTTAAAAGATTTTTCTAATGTCTTTCAGTTCCAGGTCTGAGATAGTATCTTTTTGTTTTAGATTTTTGCAAATATACTATGAAATGCAATGATGAAAAATTAATGAAATGATGAATGCAAAGACCTAAGTTGAATTTTTTTTTTTAATTATTTTCAAGTGTAAATTTGTGAGATCTAAATGATATGAAAAATGACTAATCTATTTTTTTTGTATTTTTTAGATTTAAGGAATACAAAGCCATGCAATTCTAAAGCCCTAGATGATATGAAGTTTTAGTGCAAAGTAGGAAACCCTAAATAAGATCAAATTCAATGAAAATGAATGTAAATTAATACAAGATATAACCTAGGATGCAAGAGACTCCTAAATTCAAAAAATTACAATGTTCAACACATCAGGTTCACCAAAATGAAACATAGAAAAATAGGGTTTACCACCATGAATGAACAAGATGATAAACCACTAATTTTTTTAGGGATGTTTCACTTAATTATGAGGGCCAAAATGCCTAAATAACAATAAAAAGGGAAGTTTTGAGGAGCTAGAATGATGTGTACCTTGTTGCAAGAAGGCTATTTTTTAGGTCACAAATGAATCATTCGCCTTTAGTGGAAAATAGGTCCTTGTTAGGGTTTCAAAAAATAAATTTTTGGTTTTATTCCTCTTAGTCTACACTCTCAGATCCTAGGTTTCAGCTCTTGAATGTCTAAAACAAATTCTTGAGAGCTCTTTTTGTGATCTTGTAATGTAGACAACTTTGCAACTTGAAAAATTTGACAATTTCACTCCAATGTTTCTCTCCACTTTATCTTCAACCTGTGAATCTGTAAACAAAAATCAAAGAGGAGAAAAACTTGTTGATTGTTAGTGAAAAAGGGTTTTCCTAAGACAAACCCCTTTTAGGTAATTAAACCAAAAGATGAAATATTGAAATAGAAGCATGAAATATTAAATATGCAATGATGATACATTGGAAGATGTCTTGGAGTATAAATCTAAAAAATAACATGAAATTTCCTTGAAGAATGTAGATCTTGATCTCAAATTAGATGTGAAACAATGCTAACAAAATGGACCTTCAATGCTACATCAACAACATTAGCTCAAGTACATGCTTGAATGCACTATGCCTTTGACATAATGAAAAGACCATGAATTGCTATAATAAACTTCCCTGGTCTACCTTTGAATTCCTTTGAAATGATTTTTCTCTTGATCTCATGAAGTCACATAAATTTCTAGGAGAAACAATGTGAATTAACCCCATATTTATACAAAATATAGAGATTAGCCCTAAAATTCAAATAATTCAAGTTGACAATAGATCTAGGATTGAAAATAATTATAATCCCCCCAAAATTAAATTAAAAAAGGAGTGTCCTATATGAGGATGACCCATTCACCACTAAAGTCGAATGGGTCCTAGCACAACTTTCTGGGACCATGCTTCAAGGGGGATGAAATAGCATCAAAAACCCACCTCAAAAATGAAAAGAAAAGGGGTGTCCTATGTGGAGAGGACCCATTTTCCACTAAAGGAAAATGGGTCCTAGCACCATTTTCTAGGACCCTAAATTTGTCAAATTAAATGTCATGCAATATCATTATTGGGTTTTCGGATATATCCTTCATAAAGTGTCATTAATAAGGCTCAAATTTGAATTAAATAGACCAATTAAGCTCAATTAACCATAATTAATTAATGAAACCCTAGATTAGTGTGATAGTGTAATACAACACTTTACAACACCCTAAATAAGGTACAATTTAAGTACTTTTTAGTTAAAAGGGCCCTAGACTTAGTGTGAATATGTACAACACATTACAACCCTAAATCAAGGAATTATTAGGTTAATTTCATATCAATTATTCCCAAATTAAGCTTGAAAAAGGGATAATTTTTTTGATGCTACATTTAGATTCCTAATACTCTCATATTTTGGTATTGGCTTCTCAAATAAACAATGGTTCTTTTTCTTCCTAAGAGGTGAAATGTTGTTTGTAGGTAGTGGATCGTATTTTATCTTTAGGTGTTCATCATTGTCACAAGAGATCTTTATTTATGAGGGGATTTATATCCTTATTATCTCTCATGTTGGGGGACATTTATTGTACTTTATGATAGAAATAGTCTTTTGGGGTCACATTGGGTCCTCCTTGTATCCTTCTCTCACTAGTGTTGTTATTTCATTTTCTCTTTTTTGGAGAGGAGTTTTCTTTCATGTGTTTCTCTCCTTTTCACTAGTTATGAGAGATTCATTTTTTTACATGGTTACCTCATTAGGTTTTGTAGCTGAGACCCATCTATGCATCTATTATTACATTCTTCATTGAATTTTTTTAGCTTTTTCCTAAGTTGATCTTAGGAGGGTGTTGGATTAATTAAGACATCACTTGATAATTAATTAATTATTAATTAATTTTTAGTTTTCTTATTACTTTATTCACTTAAGCTAAAACTAAGAGTATTTTTTATTATTAGATTGGGTTATTTATAGGTCAATTTATCTCATTGCATGAGATTAGGAAACTTGTCTCAATCTAATCAAATCTTCATCTACGGTTCACGTTATACTTTTATAAGCATTCATAATTATATATTGTATTCATTTATAATCTATGCATTAATTATTCAATACAAAATGTATATCAAATGATTTTGTGGATCAATATTTTCTCTCTTGGTAGCATACAAAATAAATTGCTTTAATCTCTTATATGTGATAAGAATTTTGGTTGCAGGTGATTTTTAGGAGTTTTGTGATTCACTATCAACTCCAACATGCTATACAAGGTATCATGATATCATTTAATTGTAGGTAGATATTTTATAAGTACTTAAGAATTGATAAAGGTAGTATAAAGTAGAAGTGGTTTCTAGTTTAATGAAGCATAATTTTTTTGATTTTATAATAGAGGTGGCATTTGAAGATCAAATAATTATTTTCATGTTAACCTCTATTTTAGATTTGTATAATAAAAGATATAAGTATTCAACTAAGTTTAAATTAAGAGATAAATCAACTAATAAAAAGTAAATACATTTAAGAAATTTATCCCTTAAAATATTAAGCTATTTAGAAATTATTGTTAGAGTGAATATGAAAGAAAAAATTAGATGTGGAAAGAATTTTAGTTTTACAAAAGATTTCAAAACATTAAAATAATTCAAAGTGGAATTTATAATTAATGAGGATTTTGAAATACACCCAAAAAATAATGATCAATAAACATACAATAAAATAAATTATCCTACAAAAAGAAAGTCCTAAAAGAAAGTGTCATGAAACATGGTCTATAGATAATGGAATCATTCTAAATTAGTTGAAGATTCAATTCATGTAGATCTTGGAGGGAGAGAAAGGAAACCTCTCCATGAATTCTATGAAAGAAGGAATTAGCAAATGAGTATGGATCATATGAGGATAAATAAGGATAATTGCATTCACTTATGTTATGCAATGAGGTGAAACATATAAAAGGAGAATTCTTGGATGAAGTTAGATTGTTGATACTTGGAGGAATTAGTTGACGATTTTGGCTTGAGAGTTAGTGTGCCTACAAGGAAGAAGTGTGTTTTTGTCAATATTAAGAAGAAGTTATTTTATCCCTAGAGATGTAATAAAATTCTTTATCATTATTTTTAGATATTATTTAATTTAATAACAAATTATTTATTTATTACACAATATTTTCGAGGAAATGTTTCAATTTTTTCATGTCTTTCACTTGTTTATTGAGATGTTGTTTGTGTGTGTGCTTATGATGCATATTTTACCACAAGGCACTATGTAACATGTGTTTTACTAATTTATACTTTGATATGGGCAATGTGGTGGATAAACTAATAGTAGTCAAATAGGTCAGAGAATTATTGTGTAAATCTAATAGATATTGGGCATAAGGTGGATGAAAATCTTCACTATTAAACATGATTAATATGAGATGTTACTCTTAACTAATCCATTATATTTTGTATATACTTATTAAATTTTTAATGATATATAAAATAAGAAAACATAAAAAAATGTATAATAATTAAATAAATTTTAAATTTCTTAATAGAAACACTAGACACATTAAGATGAAAAAACTTATCTAATGAGTAATTTATATTATATAATTATATATATATAATTATAGCTACTTTAACAATATTAATAGAATCTCATCTATATGAACACAAATTGCTAGATTGATTTTAAATAACATTTCTTTCCTAAAATAAAATAAACAACAAAGTGGAAGCATAGTCGGATTCAAATGAGAATAAGAATTTACAATTTAAAAGCAATCATCATCATCATCATCCTTTTATTGAACCTCGCATCCACAATAAATATGGGAAACAGTAACATTATTTCCTCTATATTAACATGCTCATGACTAGCCAATGGTTGATCGACTAATATATCAAGGATAGATACTTAATATCATTCAAATACATTTTCACAATCAGCTTGAAGCAATATCACTTCCTTTTCAATTTAATCACGTAAGATAGCTAATTCGTAATGGAAAGCCAGACGAAAATGAAAACAACAGGTAGACTAGTCTTTAATTTATACTGTCCAGTCCCAGAGAGGGTCCCACAATTGATCCGCGTCTTCTAATACCAAATCATCATCTTCTGGTATCGGATGCAAAAAATGAGAACCAGCGATGAGTTTTGATGCCATCTCACCCACAAGCCACTTCATTCTCACGAGTTCTGCCTGTTCGGCTGCCAACTGTGACTCCAGCTCAGCAATTTTCTTTTGAAGTTGATCAACTGCACTTGCACACCCATGCACAGGGTCCTCTATTCTTGCATTTGCTTCATACGCAATACTATTTACTGCAGCTGCCCTTTCATTTTCTTGCAAACCCTAATACAACTCAACATAACAACTACATGAGTGTCACTGCATAACTAAAAGATACCATAAACATTAAAAAACAAATAAAGAGAACTGGTGTATGACTTAATTACTTGAAGCGTTTTCAGTACATGACTGGTTCCAAAAACTCTATGAACTATTTCGAATTTGTGGGGATCAGAGGATGGAAAGTAAGGAGCCATTACACATGACTCTGTACATTTTTTTCGCTGCCACTTGCAGCTTGCGCACCTTGTAGTCTCTTTTGTTGCCATTATTTCCCTCAAACAATCTTAAAGCAAAGGAAATAGATAAACTAGACTTACTCAGAAACCATGACACTTAGAAACTTCTCATCTAATCCTATGGGATCATGTTGTGCCCCTCTACAATAACCTCTCTCATTTTTCTCTATCTCAGAGGCATTTTCTTGTGGTTGTGAGATTTCACTTGGGGAAAAAGTTTTCAAATGTAAGTAGTGCAAAGTTGCTAAGTGGTGCAAATTTTGTTCTGCAACTTGTGTGACCAAACTAACTATTCCAATGCATCTCAATGGGTATATTTATGCTATGCATGGTCCTCTTCCACACCCAAACGTGTCGAATCACTCTGAGCTACGTCCAACTAGTTGAATCCCTTAAGAGTCTGAAGTAAAAAATAGTTGCAAACTTTAGCATGATGTTAGTTGGACACCATGATGCTTAGAAACGTCTTGTCTAAGCCGATGGGATCATGTTATGTCCCTCTACAATAACCTATCTTAGTTTTTTCTTGTAAAGAAAATAAGCACGTCTAAGTCAAGATCAAGTCCGCCTAATCTTCGCAAGGAACAAGCAAAGTCCGGCATGCCCATGGTCAAGGAAAATGTCCAAGATGATGCAAAGTCCACTTGGGAAAGAAAAAATATTTCCAAACTGCTATCAAGTCCACCCTTGGCTTGAATAATGCTTGTCCAAGACAAAGGTAAAGTCCACCCAACTCAAAGCATACATGGAAAAGACAATGTTCGTAAAGTCATCCCTACTCAAAGCATGCATGGCAAGGAAAATTAAAGTCCACCCCAAGTTGAAAATAGGAGATGGAAAACATATCTTGAAGTTCACCTTAGGCCAAGATCAAAGGGGACATCGAACATGCTAAGATGATGCCTTGTCATCTTCCAACCAATCAAATTTTTCCAAGCTAGCATGTCTAGGTTCAATGAACCTGACACTTCATAATGCAACAACTTTTTATTGTTGGTTTATATTTAGTAGAAGGACAAGTGTCCCCAAATATAATTTTATCATTGGTCGAGAGGTAGTTAGTTGTGACAAACCCTAATTAGGGTTTTATTTTGTAATCTTGTTCATTGATTCAAATCAATCTTGGTCATTGAATTGTATTTGAGGAGCCTATAAATTAAGCCCACCTCTCATTTGTAAAACATGGGAGCATCCATCACATACTACCAGTTCAGTACCTTGTCTATGCTTTCACTTACTATTATGCTTTGATATATTTTTTCCAAGAATCCATCGCTTGTCCAAAAGAACTTGTTGTAGGCTCTCAGCCCTTATAGCAAGATAGTGAACTGTTTGATAAAATTCTTTGGTAGACATGTATGAAAAATGTGGTAGCATAGACAAGGTAGTAAACTATTTGAAAAAAATTCCTCAAAGAAATGTGGTCTCATGGTGATGGAATTCCATGAAAATCCAGGGAACTTGCTTGTCATGGCATTCCATCACCATGAGACCACATTTCTTTGAGGCATTTTTTCAAATAGTTCGCTACCTTGTCTATGCTATTGCTTACTATTATACTTTGATGGTTTTTTTCCAAGTATCCATATAGCTTGTTTGAAAGCACATATTTTAGAATTTTAGCCATAGTAGCAAGGTAGTGAATTGATTGATAAAATGATTTGATAGACATGTATGAAAAATGTGGTAGCATAGACAAGGCAGTGAACTATTTGAAAAAAAATCCTCAAAGAAATGTGTTCTCTTGGTGATGGAATGCCATGACAAGCACATTGAGACCACATTTCTTTGAGGCATTTTTTTGAATAGTTCATTGCCTTATTGGTGCAAGAGCACCAAGCTTCCTGATATGGTACTGAATGGTCATGGATGGAATTGTGGTTAAGATAGCAAATTTTGAGTTTTTTTTTTTTATTTCAATAAGGTCTACTTAGACCATTCTCATGTTTCTAAAATGATTTGGAGTTTTCATTTGATAATTTGGCCATAACTTTTAATCATGTTAAAAGTTGTCAAGATGGTCAAATGTTGTCAAGGTAAGTAGAATAGGAAGTCATTTAAGAGGCTTTAGGGGATTAGGAAATAATAAAGAGTCAGAAGGACGAAAATGTCAAATTTGTAAGTTGCATAAATGCAACAAATTTGAAAACCAATGGCTAGCTCCTTTGAAAATTTGTTACTTGGTAGTTTTAGACATTGGGAGAAGTTGGATTTGAATCTAATCATTATCAAAGCCTCAAAAATGGCTTGTGTAGGGTTGTTGAAGGCAGTTTGAAGATTGTACACATTTTGTTTTCATGAGATACAACGTTCTCATCAACTTTTTTCCTACTTTTCTGAACTTTGAAGGCTTGGTACGGACCCGTATAGCCTTCCTTTGCTCTAAAAAATATTATATGTTGTAGGTACATGTGTTGGCTCTATAATGCTTTAGATTTGAGGTCTTAATCATGCAAATTGATGGAGAAATGTTTATTTTTCTGGTATTGCTCATTTACCCTGTTTTGGGGGTTTTTAAAGGGAACAAAATGGGTTTCTAAGCCTTCCACCCACTTTATAGTTATGTAAATTGGTGGATAGGATTATATAGGTGAAATAAACATGTATGCATCTTTTCTTGTTCAGGGAAGGCATATTTCTTGATTTGGGTGAGTCCCTAGGGTTGCTTCGATTGGAAATGCATGAATTTAATGGGTACAAACCTGAATTTAAAGATGGGGTGCTAGGAAAAGTTATCTTATGAAATTTTAAGCTTGTGGGGTGAATTCTCTAGTTTTTGACTAGGTGGAAAGTTTGGGAAGGGCCTAAAAGTGTCTTTTTCAATAAACCCTCATCAAAAGTGCACAAAATAAGGGTTTTTAGGTTTTGTGTGGAGGTGGCCGTAAAAATGAAATCTAATGGGGGATTTGGGGTTTGATAACCTTCTAATTGCTTCGCTAAAGTCTTAGAGTGTTTACACAAGTTTAAGAGGGGGCTCCTTTGTAAAATTGACCTATTTGGAGGCCTAAAATGGTGAGAAAGTCAGTTTTCTCAAATTTGTTCCAAAGGAGTGATATGAGGGGCTAAAATATGTTTTGCAACTCTGTAATGGGTGTCTGAATCATCATTTTTTTTTCAAGTGTTTTGGGAATTTGTGGAGTTAAGTGCCTAAAAATGGGTTTGGACTACTACTAGGTTTGCAAGGGTGAAAGTGGGAAATCCTACGTCTGATTGATTTCAAAATTTGGAAGTTGTTTGGATTGGTCCAATAGATCTTTTTAATCTTGTTAGATCCCTCTTGAAGGAAAGTTGACACTTTGAGTGGGTTTGGGTCTCCTATAGATCTGCATCACTTGTATATGTTATTGCTTCTTATTATGCTTTGATAGATTTTTTGCAAGCATACATAGCTTGTTTGCAAGCACCTATTTTAGGATTTTAGCCATAGAAGCAAGGCAATGAACTATTTGATAAAATGCTTTCGTAAACATGTATGAAAAATGTGGTAGCATAGACAAGGCAATGAATTGTTTGAAAAAATGCCTCAAAGAAACGTGATATCATGGTGATGGAATGGAATGAAAATCCAAAGAAATTTGCATGTCATGGAATTCCATCGCCATGAGACCACATTTCTTTTCGTCATTTTTTCAAGTAGTTCATTTCCTTGTCTAGATAGTATTTCTTTTTATTATGCTTTTGATAGATTTTTTCCAAGAATCTATAGCTTGTTTGAAAGCATTTGTTGTATGGTTTTATCCATAACAACAAAGTAGTGAACTGTTTGACAAAATAATTTGGTAGACATGTATGAAAAATGTGGTAATATAGGAAAGGAAGTGAACTATTCGATAAAATACGTCAAAGAAATCTGGCCTCATAGAATGCCATGATAAGAAAATGCAATTGGCAGTTGCTCCTACTTATTAGTTATGCAATGTGAAGTAATTTCATAACTGCTTACCTAGGTTGACTTTGTAAAAACTATATTGTAATTGAAAAATTTTCATCTATCAACATCTATTTATTAGTTAAGCAATGTGAAGTAATGCTTTGACTTTGAAAGATGTACAATAAAATAAAATCAACGATATGAATATAAACTACAAAAAAAATATTTTTTACAATTCATTAGTTAAAATATTTATTTTATTTGCTCTCTATATCTCTATATGCTATGGAAATACCTTTCGATTTCAAAATAAATAGATTTTATCTCTTGTTCTATAATTTTTTATGTTTTTTCTAAATATGATTTTTTCCCGACTTTTTAAAAACCTCTTATAGTTTTAGTTTGTCAAATTTTTCCCCAACATATTTTTGCTGCTATGCATTGGAAGCATTAATCATACACGTGAATACACACACTATATGTGAAGTATACATGTGAATAAGTGAAGCATACATGCGAGTAAGTGAGGCACAAATAATTGAAGCATTCCAGAGGATACAAACCACTAGGAATGGAGCTTTTTGAGAAATCAATAGTAATTAATTAAGCATTATATGTAAACAAAATCCATTCCTACAACATTCAAGGATATGATTTACATAATACGCATGACAACATCATTCAAGAATGGCAGTGGCAAAATAAGATATTTTTAAACAAAAAGTTGTAAGGTATACAATGATATATATTGATAAAAGTATATACAATATATGCAAAAAAACCATATAGGTTTAGTACAAAGGAGCCATATTATGGACATAAAATGTCATGCATATATTGATAGTACAAAAAATATGTTCCAAAATGCCACATAGGCATACAACAAATGACCCTAATACAGTCATTTCCCTCTAAGGGAAGGAAATAGATCTCGTGTTGCCTTCGAAATTTGGTTGGATGGAGTGACTGTTGGTTCTATAGTCTTTCGAACACCCTTGCTAGTCCTCCTCTCTTAACTCTGGACCTTCAACTGATACAATAAAATGTAAAGATGTTAATACACAAAAAATGAAATTTGGAATGACATATAACAAAATATAATCACTTACTGCATACAAATAGTCATTAGTCACATTTACATCATTACCATGTCCACGATCTGGAATGACAACCACCTATAGCAACCATCAAGATAGAAATTAAGCTACACAAAAGTATCATGAAAATTTTCTATAATAGACCATAAAAGAGAAAATATAATGTCAAATCAACTAATCTATTGCATACCTCTCTCAACGGATTAGAACTGGCTATTGTTGTAGCAACTTCGTGCTCCATCATGCCACCAACATCACTAGGGTTGTCTGATGTCAACATCTACAAATGGTAAATAAAAGAGTAAATGGTAGGGTGAACTATTAAATGTTAATGGGATGGGATTATGAAGGAATAAAGGAACAAAAAGTGAATTAGGAGAAGATAATATGACACGATCAAGAAATACAAATGCAATGTTTGTGTTTCTCATCAATTTTTTATATTTGTATATGTAAAATTATGAAAACTAGGTAACATTGTTGTACAACATAATTATTGAATAAAAGCTACTTAAGTGTAATTTGTTTGAGTAAAGGAATTGCAAGGTGTGGAGGTCGAAGGTCCACCAAGAAACTGTTTGAAATCCAAAGCATGTTATGAGACAAACATTCAAATATAACATTCAACTGTTCAAATGCAATAATCATATCTTTAATACTAGTTGCATACGTGTGGACTCAATGTCGAGAATGAATAAGGGTCTATAGGAATGGGGAACATCACATGAACACTCCAACCCTGAAATTTCATCATATCAAAATTCTACTAATTTCCTTATTCTTAAATTTCAAAATATAATTTAATAAACAACATTAAATGAACTTGTTGAATTTTACCTAAGTGTTAATGCTGAATGTATCATTCAGAAAATCATCTATGAAATCCATCGCCTTTGCAACTAATGTAGGTTGTGTAGCTGCATCCTGAGCACTCTGATAATCATATGTGCAAACTGCACCACAAACACCACAATGGTGGGGTGGAGCTCGGGTCCTACATGTCTCCTCCACACCAGGCTCTAATAGAGGCCTCACACACTATAAAATGGTCTGGGTGAGTGAGCCAATCGACTCCATCATGTCCACCTCTACACTATCCTTAGCAAAGGAAGGAACATCGACATGCTCCACCGTGGGTCTAGCCAAGGGTCTCGGTGCCAACTGTGGATTACGTCATGCAACAGGTCTATCATGTGTGGAGCCCCCACCTCTACCCTGAAAGTCTAAGATGTCAAAATAATTTGGTATCTTATTAAGGATAAAATCACAATAGAGTTTCCTCAAAAAGTATTGTGGTACCTCATGGTTATTGCATGGAGTTTGGTCAAATACCATCCACCACTGCTCCCAAAATTTATTTTTAATTAGTTCATGGTGGCACCAATGGATGGGGAACCTCCTACATGTATGAGACAAAGGTGCGTTGGTTTTTGGGTCTGTAAATAGGGCACACAAGTCAGCTTTGCTAATTTTTTATTTTTTAACATATGCATATGACAAACCTCTAGCATAATATTGTCTCATCCCATGCCTCTTATTTGACCAAAAAGTTATTTTCTTGCTCATTTTCCCTACGTGAGATATAGTTGACTTCAATGATTCAATAATCCCTCTCCTATAAGGGTGGGTTTTGGCATGCTTAGTTAATCTTCCAATTAATTGTTCAATGTCTCTTTTATTGTTTTCAATTTGATTTAGAATATTTTCTTGTGTTCCTTGAGGATGCCTATGAATTGATGGAGGGGTTTTAGGTTGTTCTTGAATAGGAGGCTCTTCTTGAGTGGGTGACTGTGAATTCTCAATGTTTGGAGGTGAAGTTTCATTCCCTGAGAATTAGAAAAAAATTAATTATAAAAACCTATTTCAATTTGCATTCTAAATCAAATTCAAAATAAATAGAATAAAAATACATACCTCTTCACAATCTTTGGCATCTCTGACATGTTGGTGGTATCCTCATGAAAAATAGCAAGCTAAGGATGCAAATAATGGATGATATTTGGTGAGCGTGAGTTGTAGACCTCAAATCCTCCAAGCCAAGCCATGGATTGAAGTGAAATGTGGTTTCAAGGTGCATTTTTTTCTTTTATTCAACTTTGGCATTTGGCACATGCCAAATGGCCATTTTTGGCCTTTTTTTTGCAAATTTTTACAATTTGAAACATAAATTGTGTCATAGATTGGTGCACTTACCCAATTAATTATTAAGGAAAATATTTTAAATATTAAGTTTATTGATAGTTTTCAATTGTAATATTAATAGTTAATATGTTATACAAGGCATCATGATTTCATTTAACTATAGGTTCATATATCATAAGTTTTGGAGTAATTAGTACATCACTTGATAATTAATTATTCATTAATTCATTATTATGTCCCTTATTACTTTATTCAATTAAGATGAACCTAGGAGTTTTTTATTATTATTAGGTTGGGCTATGTATAGGTCAAGTTATCTCATTGCATGAGATTAGGATAGTTTTCAAAATCTAATAAAATCCTCATCTAGAGTTTACTTTATGTTTTATAAGAATTCATTATTGTATTTTGTATTCATTCACAATCTAGGTGTTCATTATTCAACATAGAAGGCATATCATCTATGCCTTTTTGGATCAATATTTTATCTCTTCATTGTATAGCAATTATATTACTTTGATCTCTTGTATGTGATAGGAATTTAGGTTCCAAGTGATATTTTGGATTTGTGGACTTTTATATTGTAGTAATGGAAAAAGTATCCCTTTTCCCTTAGTTTGGGAATAATTAATATTAATAAAATGGGCCTAATGTTGCCTTGATTTAGTGTTGTAATGTGTTTTACACATTCAAATTAAGTTTAGGACCCTTCTAAACTAAATGGACTTAATGATACCTTATTTAGGGTGGTGTAAAGTGTATCTTTACACTTTCACACTAATGTAAGGATTTATTAATTAATTGAGGTTAATTTTACTTAATTGGCCCCTTTAATTCAAATCCAAGCCTAATTAAATACAAATTCTGAGGAATAAAACTTGACATTCATAAACAATATTACACAACACTTAATTTTATAAGGTGTGTGACCTAGGTTAGTGATCTACGACCCATTCGCCACATGGTGAATGGGTCCTCCCTAGGTCCTAAGGCCCTATTTTCACATGACATTTCACATTTCCCGAAGTGTGTCCTAGTTAAGTGAGCTACAACCCATTCACCCTATGGTAAGTGGGTCCTCATTTAGACCTAAGACCCTCCCTCAGGATATGCTTTTGGCAGTATTTTAATGATTTCAAATCCAAGATTTGATGTCAGCTTGGGATATTTGAATTTTAGGAATTAATGTTAAGATATGTATAATTATAAGGCTATTTCAGTATGTTTCACCTAAGAATTTAAAGCTAAGATCCTAGAGCATTCAAGTGAGCATTATGAAGAGTATTTCAAGAGTAGATTATTGAAGATTATTGTAGAAATCAAGATTCATATCATCATGTCAAAAATTTAGTGCATCATGCATGATGTTGAGCTAATGTGTTGATATAACACTCAAGATCCAATTCAAGCATTGTTTCTAATCAAGGTTCATTATCAATATCTGCATTCATTGAGGCCACTTCATGCTAGATTGAAAATTTACACCAAGTAAGGTTTCAACTAAGGTCTGGTGAGTTGTGACATTGTATTTGTTCATTCATCATTCCTTTATGCATTGTTTGAATTCAAGGTTTAATTACCAAAATGGGGTTTGACCAAGGAAAACCCCTATTTCCTAACAAAAAATATTTTTTCTCTCATTTGATGTGTGATTGCAGGTTTTAGGTTGAAGATCTTTTGGAGAGAAAAATTACAAAAGTTGTCAAAATTGTCAAAGTTACAAAGTTGTCAAATTACAAAAACTAAGCTACAAGATTTATTTCCCTCTTTTCAATAGTGCTTGAATAGGATCTTGGAGTGTAGAGTGAGAAGAATAGAAGCTACAAATAGATTTCCAAAGCCCTAACTAGGACCCATTCACCATAGGGCGAATTCCTCAAATAGGTGTAGAAAAGCATGCCATGAAATATGCGAAAATATGTCATCAATGTATGTTCCCACTTTAAAGTGGTTCCTATCACAATTACTATGAGAAATTGCTTTAAAGTAGCCAATGATTTCTCCTAAGACATGAGATATTTCCTCAGAAGACCCTATGCCAAGTCATATGTTTCCAAAATAAAGCTATGTTATGAAAAAGGAAAGAGGGGTTGCCCCAAAAAATATAATACTAAACCCAAAAAGAAAAGTGTCACATGCGAGCCAACTTAAGGCATGTCATCCACATCCCAATATTTCTCTTATATATACATGGAAGGTGGTCAACTAGCCAAGAGGCAATCAACAAGTGACATAGGAGGATAAAGCTACCGAACCCCTTGCCCCCACTAAGTGTGCGACAAGGGTGAGTCGAGGATGGATGATGATATGCCACTCCTTGCGTTAGGTAAATTATTTGCAATGAATTTAAAACATGCAATAGTGAGTATCCTATGATTCTTCAAATATTACATGGCAAGGAGCAGCAACTATTGTTATTGACTATAATGAGTAGAAAAAGTATCAATTGTATGCATTCTTAATGAAATATTTCCACATGTAGTATCTATCAATTCAAGATGCACCAAAGTTATACTTGTCTTGGAATCTTTTGTAAGGTTGTTGATATTAAGTGAAGATCTTTTTTATGTTTTCATTTCTATCAAAAGATAATAACCAATACCTTGAGTTGTTTCTTGCATGTTAGGATATATAGGGACATATATACCTTGTTCTCTAGCACCATATCCTTTTCCACTATAACCAAGTTCTCTCATAAGTTCATAACCTCTTCCATAAATTTTTTGCATTTCTTTCAGATTTTTTGGTTGCTCATAATCCGCTTCATCAAAGTTTGTTGTGAAATTTTCTTGATCTCCTAAAGTAGTTGAGGTGGATGCTTTCAAATTTTTGTTAACATTACTGCTTTTTTTCCCTTTTCAGACTCTTTTTTTATGATCTTGTATTCACCCATGAATTTTGGTGTGAAATATAAGGAGCCCCAATCGTCTTCCAATAGCTTAGTGACTTCATCAATTTTCTTCTCATGTTCTTCTTCCTTCATGGCTTCCACTTTTTCAGTTGCATACAATGCTTCCAAAGGATCTTTTCCTTCTCTCTCGGTAATCAATCAACTTTCAGGTTCAGGATCAGCTTTGAGCATGTAAATATTGTTGTTATAGACATACTTCATTACATGATGCAAAGTAGAAGACACTCCATTCATTTCATGAATCAAAGGTCTTCATAAGAGGAGATTGTAAGAAAGATCCTTAGGAATAATGTGGACTGGAGTTTGTAATGTTACTTTCCAAAATTTAATTGGTAATGTGATGACTATGAGCGGTTGTTTTCCTATATTATCAAATCCATAGATAGATAAAGAATTGGATTTAATATCACTTCTACTCATTTTGATCTCTTCCAAGAGGCTCACACTACACACAGTTAGGGTCGAACCATTGTCAACAACAGTTTGTTTTATCATGGTTTGATTAACATAGATTATTATGTTGAAGGCATCATGTCTCATGAATTTCTAAGGAAGGTAACTCATCTTGACAGAAAGTAATCTCTAATTTTAGCGGTGTTATAGCTTGAATTTGGGCTACCACATCATTTGATTGCACATTACAAGGGCTAGGAACTTGTTGTAAAGCACTTTGGATCATGTTATGATGATGAGGGTCCACGTTGGAATAAGGTCCCATAATGAAACCTTAGTAGGAGTATTCTTTAGTTGTTCAACAAGATTTTACTGCTTTCTGCTTGTAGAGGTAAACGTGGAGGACCAGGAAAGAATGGTTTAGGCAATGGGAGGGATATTGGAGTTGTTTGTCTTGGTTGTAGATTGTTCCTAGTGTCATATGTATGAGAAACAAAATTATAACTCGGTTGATGTGAAACATTATCAAGTTTCCTTTTAGGTGGTTCTAAGATAAGCACGGGTTTATCTTGAAATTGTGGTTGTTGTGAGGGTGGGTAAATGATAAGTTTAGGCGAAAGAGAGTACTTCAAGGGATATCTAATGTGCATAACCCCAAAAGAGTCATTTGTATTTTCATGATCTCTTAGTGAAGGAGAGTCTAACGTTACTTCATCATCTTCATCTAAGGAATCCTCATCATTATTTTTTGAAAGACATGTGTCAATATTCTCATATTCTTCCACCATGATATCTTCCCTAGTAGGATATTTTTTAGGAGAGAAAAAAACTAGATGTTCATGACATTCAAAGGTTGGTTCTTCTAAAATGACTTCATCACAAGCAAGGGATTCATCTATGGTTGGATTTTTATGCTTCTCAGTGATGGCATTATCTTGTTCATTAATGTTTTCACTAGGAGAAGAGGGACAAATGGGATTGTCATAACTCTCATCGATTGGATTTTTTAACATCAAAATATCTTCTTCACCAATAGTAGAGATATTAGGAGAAGGCCCAATTTGATTGTAATGATTTTCCATGATTTCATCCTTTTTCTCTAAGGTCTCATTCTCTTGTGCCATAATAACTACCCTAGTAGGGCATCTTTTAATATTTTCATCACATTCCATGGTTATATTTTGTAAATTAGCTTCATCACAAATAGGGGAGGCTTGAAGAGAAGAAAAACTATGAGTTTCATGCTTACTAATGATTGGGAATTTTCATTCAAATAGATCTTCCCAAATGGTTGGGGCATTAGGAAAGGGAGGAACAAGATCATCATGACTCTTAATTAGTGTATCTTCTAAACTATATTCTTTGCATGTAGGAGGGATATTAGGAGAAGAACAAGTTTAGTTGTCATAGTTATCTATGATTACATCCTCATGTCCTATAATGTCTTCCCGAGTAGAAGAGTTAGGATTGGCATAGCTATCAATCATTTTATTTCTTTACACCAACATATCCTCCTCACAAATGTGATTTTCATGATTGTCTATGATTGTTGTGTTGGTAGATGAATGGAGACTAGGTAAAGTAATGTTAAGGAATGTTTCAATGATCACATCTCATTGTTTCATATTATCTTCCCAAGGGAGAGTAGTAAAGGAAAAAACAAGACCTTCATGATTCCAACCGATTGTATCTCCTTTCACTAAGATACCTTTGTCACAAATAGGAGAGGTATCAAGAGAAGAACAATTATGATTATCATGATTGTCGTTGCTTACATCCTCAATCACTAAAACCTTCTCATGAATAGGAGAGATATTAGGGGATGAGAGGATGATAGGAAATGTGGTATCATGGAATATGTCAACAAGATCAATCTCTTTCACTAAGACATTCTCATAACTAACATGATTTCTAATACATCTTTTCTTTGTAAACTTGGAAAGGAAATATACTATCATTTGTGAAATGTAATCTATACAAACTCAAAATGGAAATGCAATGCAATGACCTAGAATGAAATGTATGAATACAATTTTTTTAGATTCTAAACAAGGTAATTTGCTGATTTTGAAAATGAAATGATTTAAATTATATTTTGAATTTTGATAATGCACTAAATGAGGAAAATTAAGCTAGATTCAATGAATTTAATGAAATAGAAAATCAGAAGATTGGAAAATAGAGATTTACAATCCCAAAAAATGTAGATCAGGACCTATCAATGACTCATTCATAGTAAAGGAAAATGGGTCCTGGATAAGGATTTTTGAAATGTTTTTGCTGATTTCTGAGTGATTTTTAGTGAGTTTTAGATGCCAAAAAGTTCAGGTTAAGCCTGATCAGGGATTCATTTTCTAGTAAAGGCGAATGGGTCCTTGATTAGGGTTTTGTAGCTATTTTTGAATTATTTTTAATCTTTTTCTAATGTCTTTCAATTTCAGGTCTGAGATAGTAACTTTCAGTGTTGAATTTTTGCAAATATACTATGAAATGCAATGATGAAAAATTAATGAAATGATGAATGCAAAGATCTAAGTTGAAATGTAATTTTTTAAAAAAATTTCAAATGCAATTTTGTGAGATCTAAATGATATGCAAAATAACTTATCTATTTTTTTTGTATTTTTTTAGATTTAGGGAATACAAAATAATGAAATTCTGAAACCATAGATGATATGCAAGTTTTAATGCAAAGTAAGGAACCCTAAATGAGATCTAGTTCAATGCAAATGAATGAAAATGAATACAAAATCTAACCTATGATGCAAGAGACTCCTAAATTCAAAAAATTACAATGTTTAATAGGTCGGGTTCACCAAAATGAAACATAGAAAATTAGGGTTTACCACCATGAATGAACAAGATGATAAACCACTAATTTTTCTAAGGATGTTTCACTCAATTATGAGGGCTAAAATTCATAAATAAAAAGGGAAGTTTTGAGAGGCTAGAATGATGCAAACCTTACTGCAATAAGGTTGTTTTTAGGTCACAAAGGACTCGTTCGGATTTAGTGGCGAATGGGTCCCTGTTAGGGTTTTTTAAATTGAATTATGGATTTTGTTCCTCTCAGTCTACACTCTCAGATCCTGAGTTTTTAGCTCCCAAAAGTATTAAAAAAATTCTAGAGAGCTCCTTTTGTGATCTTGTAATGTAGATGACAACTTGTAACTTGACAATTTTGACAATTTCGCTCCAATATTGCTCTCCACTCGATCATAAACCTATGAATCTACAAACACACATCAAAGAGGAGAAAAATTTGTTGATTATTAGTGAATAGGGGTTTTCCTAAGTCAAATCCCTTTTAGGTTATTAAACTAAATGATGAAATAATGAAATAGTAAATGATGAAATAATGAAATAGAATCATGAAATATGAAATATATAATGATGATACCTTGGAAGATGTCTTGGACAATAAATCTGCAAACTAACATGAAATAGAGATGAAGAATATAGATCTCGATCTCAAATTAGATGTGAAATAGTGCTTGCAAAATAGGCCTTTAGTGCTACATCAACTACATTAGCTAAAATACATGTGTGAATGCACTATTCCTTTGACATGATGAAATGACCGTGAATTGCTACAATAAACTTCACTATTATACATTTTAATGCATTTGAAATTCTCTTGCTCTTGATCTTATGAAGTCAAATAAATTTTTTAGGAGAAACAATGTGATTTAACCCCATATTTATACAAAATCTAGAGATTAACCTTGAAATTCAAATAATTCAAGCTGACACTAGATCTAGGATTGAAAATCATTATGATCTCACAACAATTAAATTCAAAAAGGGGTGTCCTATGTGAGGAGGACCCATTCACCACTAAAGGCGAATGGGTCCTAGCACAACTTTCTAGGAAAATGCTTCAAGGGAATGAAATAACATAAAAAATCCCACCTCAAAAATGCAAAGAAAGGGGTGTCCTATGTGAAGAGGACCCATTTGGGCCACTAAAATAAAATGGGTCCTAACACCATTTTCTAGGACCTTAAATTTATCAAATCAAATGTCATGCTGTATCATTATTGGTTATCAAGATAGATCCTTCAGAAAGTGTCATTAATAAGGCCCAAATTTGAATTAAAGGGGCCAATTAAGCTCAATTAACCATAATTAATTAGTGAAACCCTAGATTAGTGTGAAATTGTAATAAAACACTTTACAACACCCTAAATAAGGTACATTTGATGCAAATTTTAGTTAAAAGGGTCCTAGACTTAGTGTGAATGTGTACAACACATTAGAACCCTAAATCAAGGCATTATTAAGTTAATTTCATATCAATTATTCTCAAATTGAGCATGGAAAAGGGTTACTTTTTTTGATGCTACATTTAGATTCCTAGTTCTCTCATATTTTGGTATTGGCTTCTCCAATCAACAATGGATATTTTTCTACCTAAGATGTGAAATGTTGTTTGTAGGTAGTGGATCGTATTTTATCTTCAGGTGTTCATCATTGACACAAGAGATCTTTATTTATGAGGGGATTTCTATCCTTATTATCTCTCATGTTGGGGGAAATTTATTTTGCTTTTATGATAGAAACAATCTTTGGGGGTCACATTCGGTCCTCCTTATATCCTTCTCTCACTAGTGTTGTTATTTCATTTTCTCTTTTTTGAAGAGGATTTTTCTTTCATTTATTTTTCTCCTTTTCTCTAGTTATGAGAGATTCATATTTTTTACATGGGTACCTCATTAGCTTTTGTAATTGAGACCCATCTATGCATCTATTATTGCATTCTTCATTGGATTTTTTTAGCTTCTTTCTAAGTTGATCTTAAGGGGTTGTTGGATTAATTAAGACATCACTTGATAATTAATTAATTATTAATTAATTTTTAGTTTCCTTATTACTTTATTCACATAAGCTAAAATTAAGAGTATTTTTATTATTAGACTAGGCTATTTATAGGTCAATTTATCTCATTGCATGAGATTAGGAAACTTGTCACAATCTAATCAAATCCTCATCTAAGGTTTGCTTTATAATTTTATAAGCATTCATTATTATGTTTTGTATTCATTTATAATCTATGCATTATTTATTCAATACAAAATGTATATCAAATTATTTTGTGGATTAATATTTTCTCTCTTGGATGCATATAAAATAAATTATTTTAATCTCCTATATGTAATAATAATTTTGGTTGTAGGAGGCTTTTGGGAGTTTTGTGATTCACTATCAACTCCAACATGCTATACAAGGTATCATGATCTCATTTAATTGTAGGTACATATCTTATAAGTACTTAAAATTTGATAAAGGTAGTATCAAGTAGAAGTGGTTTCTAGTTTAATGAAGGGTAAATTTTGTGATTTTACAATAGAGACCTAGCATTGAAGATTAAATAATTATTTTCAAGTTAGCCTCTATTTTAGATTTTTATAATAGAAGATATAAGTATTCAATTAAGTTTAAATTTAGAGATAAATCAACTAATAAAAAGTAAATACATTGAAGAAATTTATCCCTTAAAATTATAAGTTATTTAGAAATTATTGTTAGAGTAAATATGAAGGAAAAAACTAGATGTGAAAAGAATTCCAGTTTTACAAGAGATTTCAAAACATTAAAAAATTTCAAAGTGGAATTTATAATTAATGAGTATTTTGAAATATACCTAGAGAATAATGATTAATAAACATACAATAAAATAAATTATCCTACAAAAAGAAAGTCCTAAAAGCAAATGTCATGAAACATGGTCTATAGATAATGGAATCATTCTAGATCAGTTGAAGATTCAATTCATGCAGATATTGGAGGGAGAGAAAGCAAACCTCTCGATGAATTCTATGAAAGAAGGAATTAGCAAATGAGTATGGATCATATGAAGATGAATAAGGATAATTGAATTCACTTATGTTATGAAACTAGGTGAAACATATAAAAGGAGAATTCTTGGATGAAGTTAGATTGTTGATACTTGGAGGAACTGTTGATTGTCAAAACAACACAACAATATTAAATAGAATATTACTATTATATTTCTCCTAAAAGAGAAAGATAACACATGGAGATCTAACTCCCAAGGTCCTGGTAATCAGTTCTCGATTATGCTTATTTCACTTAGTGGTTGATATAACCATAATGTTCAAGGGGCCTTTGCTAGTAACAAAGAACGCAAATGCATAACATCAGGTAGTCCATGTTTGGGGGGTTTTAAATAAAAGAAAAAGATGAAACAGAGCTTTAAATCAAAGAAACATGAATAAAATCCTTATTTATCCAGACATGCAGACCAACAATGAGTGTTCATTCTACCTAACCACAACTACAGCAATATGCAATCCATAGAATAAACTACACTGCTGCATACATCCATAATGCTAATTCAGATATCATCAATGTTCACTAAACTTATTTCAAACAAATCATTCACTCATCATCCAAAAAATAGATCAAATAAATACCATAACAATTTAATTCAGAGATAATCCAATGATATGATCTTGAATCAAGTTCCTTTTATTAAATTTCATTAAATAAGGAACAATTAAGCACAACAAAACCACTGGCGTATGGATTAATCATATATCATTAACCTTATCAAAATGGATCCAAACTTTTAAAATCATGACATGAAAACGTATGAAAACTATAAAATAATCAAGCCTTTTACTGAAATTTTCAGAGTATCTTTCTAAAACATTGAAATCCTAGATCTAGTTTCTATCTTCTATCCTCAGGTGGTTGATCTTTCTTCAATTAGCTAACCTTTACAAAGTAGATTCTAATAATACATATAGGGTGCCACATGCACTAGTTTCTCAATCATTAATCAAGATCCACAATTCATGGAGTTGAAACTGAACGTAGAAGTGCACTCAAGAACCCCTGCTTTCAAGGCTAATCACTCCATCGTACAAAAAAGGAAATCTAATACCCCAAATGTGGACTACCTGATGTTATGCATTCTTGTTCTTTGTTACCAACAAAGGCCCCTTGAACATTATGGTTATATCAACCACTGAGTGAAATCATCATAATCGAGAACCAATTACTAGGACCTTGGGAGTTAGATCTCCATGTGTTATCTTTCTCTTTCAGGAGAAATAGAATAGTAATATTCTGTTGAATGTTGTTGTGTTGTTTTGACCATCAACAGGAACTAGTTGACAATTTTGGCTTGAGAGTTAGTGTGGCTACAAGGAAGAAGTGTGTGTTTGTCAATATTGAGAAGAAGTTATTTTATCCATAGAGATGTAATCAAATTCTTTATCATTATTTTTGGATATTATTTAACTTAATAACAAATTATTTATTTATTATACAATATTTTTGAGGAAATGTTTCAATTTTTTCATTTCTTTCTCTTGTTTCTTGAGATGTTGTTTATGGGTGTGCTTATGATGCCTCTTTTAGCAAGAGACACTATGTAAAATGTGTTTTACTAATTTATACTTTGATATGGGCAATGCGGTGGATAAACTAATAGTAGTCAAATAGGTTGGAAAATTATTGTGTAAATCTAATAGATATTGGGCATAAGGTGGATGAAAATCTTCACTAATAGACATGATTAATATGAGATGTTACTCTAGCTAATCCATTAGATTTTGTATATAATTATTAAATTTTTAATGATACATAAAATAAGAAAACAGAAAAAACTCTATAATAATTAAATAAATTTTAAATTTCTTAATAGAAACACTAGACACATGAAGATAAAAATAACTTATCTAATGAGTAATATATATATGTGATGCTACTTTAACAATATTAATAGAATCTCATCTATATGAACATAAATTGCTAGATTGATTTTAAATAGCATTTAGTCCCCCCCCAAAAAAAAAAAAAAAAAAACATAAACATCAATAATGAGATTGATTGTCATCTTTGGATGACTCACTCTTTAACATAGTATGGTTTCACTATTTAATAGAAAAACAAAAATGTAAACAACAAAGTGGAAGTATAGTCGGATTCAAATGAGGATAAGAATTTACAATTTAAAAGCAATCATCATCATCATCCTTTTATTGAACCTCGCATCCACAATAAATATGGGAAACAGTAACATTATTTCCTCTATATTAACATGCCCATGACTAGCCAATGGTTGATCGACTAATATATCAAGGATAGATACTTAATATCATTCAAATACATTTTCACAATCAGCTTGAAGCAATATCACTTCCTTTTCAATTTAATCACGTAAGATAGCTAAATCGTAATGGAAAACCAGACGAATATGAAAATAACAGGTAGACTAGTCTTTAATTTATACCGTCCAGTCCCAGAGAGGGTCCCACAATTGATCCGCGTCTTCTAATACCAAATCATCATCTTCTGGTATCGGATGCAAAAAATCAGAACCAGCCATGAGTTTTGATGCCATCTCACCCACAAGCCACTTCATTCTCACGAGTTCTGCCTGTTCGGCTGCCAACTGTGACTCCAGCTCAGCAATTTTCTTTTCAAGTTGATCAACTGCACTTGCACACCCATGCACAGGGTCCTCTATTCTTGCATTTCCTTCATACACCATACTATTTACTGCAGCTGCCCTTTCATTTTCTTGCAAACCCTAATACAACTCAACATAACAACTACATGAGTGTCACTGCATAACTAAAAGATACCATAAACATAAAAAAACAAATAAAGAGAACTGGTGTATGACTTAATTACTTGAAGCGTTTTCAGTACATGACTGGTTCCAAAAACTCTATGAACTATTTCAAATTTGTGGGGATCAGAGGATGGAAAATGTGGAGCCATTACACATGACTCTGAACATTTTTTTCGCTGCCACTTGCAGCTCGCGCACCTTGTAGTCTTTTTTGTTGCCATTAGTTCCCTCAAACAATCTTAAAGCAAAGGAAATAGATAAACTAGACTCACCCTAACAGATATATAATATGTCTCAAAATAATTTATTGGTTTAGAACTAGTAAGACATCATGTGGATAAGGGAGAGCTTAAACAAATCACATGGTGGTCAATGATCAAACTAAGGCCCCGCCTGTTCATTTTCTGTGCGTCGACTTCTTTCCGTCGGTCACGCTTCAATAAAAGACATTCTTGATGCGTACAACTCCGTAGTGAACTGCTATATCAACAGTGAAAGAGAGCTCTACACCGTTAAAGTTAAAATGACGGCGTTTTCTACATTCCACAGGACCTTGACAAACATCATAATAAGCTACTTACGCGTCAAGCAAGAATTCTGTAGAAAGTTGGTATTCTATTCCTGTTCCATATGATCTTGACTGGTAAATTATATAAGTCGGCTTGTGGGAATGGGATGCATGCACTTTGAGTAATTTTGTCGAGTTCATGATGAGACCTAAAACAGTGCAATGGTTTTTTTTTCTAAAATTGCCGCGCTTGGACTATTTCATTGAATAGAAATATATGTGTTCATACTCATAATAACATTTGTACGATAGGATTCATTTTTTAATGATAGTTAATAGTGACTGCTTGATTTAGTTTAAGATTTACGGATTACTTTTGAGGGAATAGCAACTATTGATATCTTCTTTTTATTAGATGAATTATAATTATTACTTTTCACGAGGCATAAAAGGAATTGATTGATTAGCAGATGTTAGAATTCATGATTCACCATGTTAATAATTATTAATGATTGTTGTTGAGTTATATATGTATATATATATTATGTGAGGTCTGGTCATTATTTAGAAGTAATTTTTTGTTTAATCAATATACATTTATTTTTTAAGCAATATTTTTTTCTTGGGAATTAATATATATTAAATATGGAGAAGTACAATATTCTATAATGAGTAGAGACATAATAAGTACAATTAGAAATAGAGAAATTATATTATTTTTTTAAGGATGTTATTGAGTCTCACATCAAGATCAAACTATTTTTTATCTTTTTTTGATAAAGGTTATTTATTAATTGTAATTATTTAATTACTTGTAGGATATTCAAAAGGAAATCTTATAAATTCTTTATTAGTGAATATTAATTGTGAGATTTACTTTGTAACTCCTCTCCTTACCTTTACTTACTAAGTTGCTTCTCCTCTCATTCTTCATAGAGCAAGTTTAAAGCTTAAGTCTGGAATACAATCATTCAACAATACCACCCGAGTGGGGTTTGAACCTTGGTGGCAAGAACAACAATGCCACCTTTAAACCATCACACCATGCCAATGCCGGCTTCTTGCTTCTCTTTTGAATAGTTTAATAATTTTTCTTTTTTAGCCTAATTTATTGTGCAGGAATTTAAGTTTCTAAATTTTAATATAAATTTGTAAAAAAATCTCTATCTTAACTTATTTATCTCAATTTGTTATTATTTTCATGAAAGTTTCATTATTTCTATGCATACAAAACAGCATAATGTTTTAATAAAAAAAATTTAAGTACTTTAGCCATGGTTTTAGTGGAGACTTTTTTGCAAACAAATAAAAAATAAAAAATAAAAATTTTGGACTTCAACCCCTGTCTTCACTTATTTTTCTAAATTTATTACATTTAATAATAATAATTAATTATTTTTTTTCAAAACCCTAATCTATACATATATATGTTTTTAAATAAAAAGAAGATATATAGGGGAGAGGGGCCCATACTGGAGCACCCTAACTTTTCCTTTCTCAAAATCCTATGTGGAAATTTCAAATCACTCCCAATTTTGTACAATAGTTTATTTGACAACTCATGTGCTTCTATATTTCATTTTAGGGCCACATCATAAATATGATGCCAAACCAACATGCTTTTTGTTTAGGTATCCAAAAAAGACCCAAAAAAAAAGTAAGACTCATAATGATGCACTAAGTCATGTTTTATCATGCAGTGATGTGGCATCACATGATTTGTCAGTTTGTATATTTTATGGATAAAAAGTGTTTTCCAATTGGATATTAAGGTGCTTCCCTATGGGACCCATTGAAGACTACTTCTATCCTCGTTATTAGACCCCGCTCCACTATAGGCCCCTCTCCCCTAAATCAAAACCAATTTCTTTTCCAATATCCCTAATCCCTCTTTTAGGGCTTCGGGGCCCATATCTTCTTTTAATCTTTTAATAACAAATCAAAATCATTTTATACCACATGGCCCTACGCTTTTAGTATTTTAGTTACATTTAATCCTCTACGGTAGATTGTTTGATAGGTAATCGCCTCGCGATGAAATCCATCTCACCGCCGCATCATTTTCGCCATTCTTTCCGCTATTTTTTGCCATTTTTTGCTGCTTTCTTCGCCGCTCTTGCTTTCCGCTCCTCCAAACTCTTCCTCTTCAGAAGTTCGGATAGGGTTTCGATGTGGTTGGAGAAGCAAATTCTGAAATGGGCCAAAGCGATATAGTCGAATCAACGGTTCAGACTTGTCCCCCAAGCAGCCCATATTAACCGTGGATGAGAAGCAGAGGTTAGGTCTCTTCATCTACATTAGTCAGGGTTGCTATTTTACATAGGGGGGCAGGCGTTTGTAGATTTCGTGAAGTAGAAATGAATTCCTATTAGCGCAAGCTCTTCATTGGAGGGATATCATGGGAGACGAGCGAAGAGAGGCTGGCAGAGTATTTTCACAACTTCCACACTATCGCTCAGTGTAACACTAAACCATCTATAGGGTGTTGTTTCCCGATCAATTCAAGAATAACCGGTAACGAAATTGATCCATTCTGATTTGGGTCTTTTCTATTTACTTCTAATCCCAACTTATTCTACCATGGGTGGCAGTTCATCAGAAGGGCAAGCCAGTGTCCATGATTTTACGGTCAAGGTAACTTTCAGATTCCACCTTATACCGTTAAATTGAAAGTTGCTATCATGTTTTTGTTTGCTATGAGGTTGAAATTGAATGTGAAAGTCATATCCTTAAGTCAGTAATGTTTAATTGCAGGACATCAGGGGCAATGATGTCGATCTCAGTATTTACAAGGGCAAAGCTCTACTTATCATCAATGTTGCTTTTGAATGGTAAATTTTCCCTTAATTTTGTCAATAGGGAAATTTAATCTTTTTGAAAATGTTTGTGACTGTATAAAACATTGGTGGGTAGTTTGGGAGATGGTTCTGTGGGTGGCTGCCACACCTCCATTGATCTTTTATGTAATTGTACCATTTTCAAATTATGGATAACCGATGGATTTTAATTTTTGTTTTGGCAGTGGACTAACTACCTAACTACAAGGAGATGAATGAATTGTATGCAAAGTACAAGGACCAAGGTGATTCTCTAATACTATGCTAACTTCCCTTTTTTTACGTTCTCTTTACTTTTCTGCATTAGCTATATTGTTTTTGTGCACTCTTCAATAGGTAATGATCTTCAGAGGCCATTATATGTCTTAAAATTGGATTAGTTTATGTAAGGTGTTGTAATGGAATTCTCACTCCATAGGTCGATTACTTGAGCTTTCTAGGGATGTTTTACTTTCTTAATGCATTCATTCTGAATTTGTATGTGGATGGGTATGCCATTTTGAAATAGAGAACAAGATTATATGAATTAGCTAATGCATTATAACCATTTAAATATAGTTACTGGGAGATAAGGGTAGGGACTATGGGGAATGGATACCTATCTCTGCTTCGAGCCAGTGATTCTAGTAAATTCATTGCTATATGGTTGCATAGAATGATTCAGAACTGGAAGTTTGATCTAATACAATTTTTCATTCACGGGTCTTGATAAGATCCTTTCATTTAGTGACACCTTTGTGAGAGGACTGATTTGTCTTGAGTTTTTGCTGTCGTTTGTTTAGGTTTCAATACTCCTTCTAGTAACTAATGGATGATGGATGTGCTTGATGATTCAATGTTTCTCATAAATCAATCAAGCAAATAGATAGATAGATAGTAGATTTTAAGAAAAACAGCTTCGCTCGTTCTTTTCCAAAGAATATTATCTGTAATTAAGTGTATTTCAAAATTTCACCATTCTCCTCATTGCTTGTCTTTTAGTTTCAGAGAACATATCCTTGATGGTCACATTCTTGCTTATTCTGCACTATTCTTGCATGGCGTGTGCCTAGAGTTTTTGAAGCCCCCCTTTAGTAGATTTCTCTCGCCCTGTTTAGTAGATTTATCCCACACATTTCCAATTCATTCGAAGGTTTTTCACCTCTGCATATCTTTTGTGGGCATTTGTGATCTATGATTAAAAAGGGCGTGGAGATGGTCGGAGCAGCGCAAAGCAACACTTACACCCTAAATTCAATCGTAATAGTGATAATGATGATGATATCAGCAGCATTCTCTATTTTTTCCACAGATTATTGTTTCGCCATTCAGAAAATAAATGTATCTTCTCAAGGTTTTTGCCCAGATATATTGTTGTATGAATATTGAGCCTCTTTCTTAATACAATGAATCTATTTTAGAAACCCTTGGTTTGGGCTATAAAGGCTCTGTTTCATTTTGTCTATATATTTTTTGTGCCACAGATTTGAGGTTTTTATACTATCTGAATATTATAAAACTGATTTTTGAGATAAAAACTTGTGTAACAGGTTTTTAATCTAACGCTTTTGATCACAGGTCAATCTTTTGTATCATTTGTTATACAGGGTCTCCAGAAGTTTATTTTCTAATCACCTGTTGTTTTTCCTAACTGACTAATCACTGATCCCATGCCAGCTGAATCTAGAAAACTAGCACACAATTCAAATTTCTATTTTTATGATTTATCAAAATCTGTAGATGATTTGACTGCTTTAGTTTCAACTAAAGTTAATCATTTCAGCAGTCAAAAGCAAATCTTGAAATAACACCTATAGCTTCAGAATAATTCACCGTTCTGTCAACATGCAAACTGGCTTAAGTGTAGGAGTAAAGAAGAGAAAGACATAGGAATCAAAATTTTATTCAATGTGGATGTAGTGTTTAGATCTGCAGCTTGAACATGCTCACAACAAAAGAAGTGTAAATAGGCAAGTGGAAGTCCACCTACTTTGACAAGTATTAGATGTCAGATCAGAGAGAGGAAGTATGGTGGGATCTATAAATGGTTAGGAGCATTTTTGCCGTCTATTATAAATTTATAAGCTTATGTAATTTTGGTCTTCCATCTCTTATAAACACTGCATTTTAATAGAATTTTATTCTTTGACAATTCATTTCAAAGTAGTTCCCCATTAAAATAACAAACCCCATGAGACCAATGTGGAT
>VDFB02271358.1:600187977-600262899 GCA_007258455.2 Sequoia sempervirens
ATTGTCATGATTCCCAATGATGGCATTATCTTGTTCATTAATGTTTTCACTAGGAGAAGAGGGAGAAATGGGATTGTCATAACTCTCATCGATTGGATTTTTTAACATAAAAATATCTTCTTCACCAATAGTAGAGATATTAGGAGAAGGACCAATTTGATTGTAATTATTTTCCATGATTTTGAATCATTTTTCTCTAAGGTATCATTCTCTTGTGCCATAATAACTACCCTAGTAGGGGAGATTTTAATATTTTCATCACATTCCATGGTTAGATTTTGTAAAGTAGCTTCATCACAAATAGGGGAGGCTTCAAGAGAAGAACAACTATGAGTTCCATGCTTACTAATGATTGGGAATTTTCATTCAAATATATCTTCCCAAATGGTTGGCGCATTAGGAAAGGGAGGAACAAGATCATCATGACTCTTAATTAGTGTATCTTCTAAACTATCTTCTTCACATCTAGGAGGGATATTAGGAGAATAACAAGTTTAGTTTTCATGGTTATCTACAATTACATAATCATTTCCTATAATGTCTTCCCAAGTAGAAGAGTTAGGATTGGCATAGATATCAATCATTTTATCTCTATACACCAACATATCCTCCTCACAAATGTGATTTTCATGATTGTCCATGATTGTTGTGTTGGTAGATGAATGGAGACTAGGTAAAGTAATCCTAAGGAATGTTTCAATGATCACATCTCATTGTTTCATAATATCTTCACAAGGGAAAGTAGGAAAGGAAAAAACAAGACCTTCATGATTTCAACCGATTGTATCTCCTTTTGCTAAGATACCTTTGCCACAAATAGGAGAGGTATCAAGAGAAGAACAATTATGATTGTTGTTGCTTACATCCTCAATCACTAAAACCTTCTCATGAATAGGAGAGATATTAGGGGATGAGGGGATGATAGGAAATGTGGTATCATGGAATATTTTGACAAGATCAATCTCTTTCACTAAGATATTCTCATAACTAACATGCTTTCTAATACATCTTTGCTTTGTAAACTTGGAAAGGAAATATACTAGCATTTGTGAAATGTAATCTATATGAACTCAAAATGGAAATGCAATGAAATGACCTAGAATGAAATTTATGAATGCAATTTTTTTAGATTCTAAACAAGGTAATTTGCTGATTTTGAAAATGAAATGGTTAAAAATTATATTTTGAATTTTGATAATGCACTAAATGAGGAAAATTAAGCTAGATTCAATGAATTTAATGAAATAGAAAATCAAAAGATTGGAATAGGAATGTAATAGTAGCAAATAGAAGCATAAAATAGAGATTTCAAATCCCAAAAAATGTAGATCAGGACCTATCAATGACTCATTCATAGTAAAGGAAAATGGGTCCTGGATAAGGATTTTTGAAATGTTTTTGCTGATTTCTGAGTGATTTTTAGTGAGTTTTAGATGCCAAAAAGCTCAGGTTAAGCCTGATCAGGGACTCATTTTCTAGTAAAGGTGAATGGGTCCTTGATTAGGGTTTTGTATCAATTTTTGAATTATTTTTAATCTTTTTCTAATGTCTTTCAATTCCAAGTCTAAGATAGTAACTTTTAGTTTTGAATTTTGCAAATATACTATGAAATGCAATGATGAAAAATTAATGAAATGATGAATGAAAAGATCTAAGTTGAAATGTAATATTTTTTTTAAATTTCAAATGCAATTTTGTAAGATTTAAATGATATGCAAAATGACTTATCTTTTTTTTTCTTTTTTTTTCCAGATTTAAGGAATACAAAACAATGCAATTCTGAAACCCTAGATGATATGCAAGTTTGAATGCAAAGTAAGAAACCATAAATGAGATCTAGTTCAATGAAAATGAATGAAAATGAATACAAAATATAACCTAGGATTCAAGAGACTCCTAAATTCAAAAAAATACAATGTTAAATAGGTTAGGTTCACCAAAATGAAACATAGAAAAATAGGGTTTACCACCATGAACGAACAAGATGATAAACCACTAATTTTTCTAGGGATGTTTCACTAAATTATGATGGCTAAAATTCATAAATAATAATAAAAATTAATGTGAACTATTATTCCAATAAAAAGGGAAGTTTTGAGAGGATAGAATGATGCATGCCTTACTGCAAGAAGGTTGTTTTTAGGTCACAAAGGACTCGTTCAGATTTAGTGGTGAATGGGTCCCTGTTAGGGTTTTTTTAATTGAATTATGGATTTTGTTCCTCTCAGTCTACACTCTCAGATCCCAGGTTTTTAGCTTCTAAAAGTATAAAACAAATTCTAGAGAGCTCCTTTTGTGATCTTGTAATGTAGATGACAACTTTGTAACTTGACAATTTTGACAATTTCACTCCAATCTTCCTCTCCACTCGATCATAAACCTATGAATCTACAAACACACATGAAAGAGGAGAAAAAATTGTTGATTATTAGTGAATAGGGGTTTTCCTAAGTCAAATCCCTTTTAGGTTATTAAACTAAATGATGAAATAATGAAATAGAAGCATGAAATATGAAATATATAATGATGATACCTTGGAAGATGTCTTTTACAATAAATCTGCAAACTAACATGAAATAGACATGAAGAATATAGATCTTGATCTCACATTAGATGTGTAACAGTGCTTGAAAAATGGGCCTTCATTGCTACATCAATTACATTAGCTCAAGTACATGCTTGAATGCACTATTCCTTTGACATGATGAAATGACCGTGAATTAATACAATAAACTTCACTATTCTACATTTTAATGCATTTGAAATGCTCTTGCTCTTGATCTTATGAAATCAAATAAATTTTCTAGGAGAAACAATGTGAATTAACCCCATATTTATAAAAAATCTAGAGATTAACCTTAAAATTCTATTAATTCAAGCTGACACTAGATCTAGGATTGAAAATCATTATGATCTCACAACAATTAAATGCAAAAAGGGGTGGCCTATGTGAGGAGGACCCACTCACCACTGAAGGTGAATGGGTCCTAGCACAAATTTCTAGGAAAATGCTTCAAGGGAATGAAATAACATAAAAAACCCACCTCAAAAATGCAAAGAAAGGGGTGTCCTATGTGAAGAGGACCCATTTGGGCCACTAAAGTAAAATGGGTCCTAGCACCATTTTATAGGACCTTAAATTTATCAAATTAAATTTCATGCAATATCATTATTGGTTATCAAGATAGATCCTTCATAAAGTGTCATTAATAAGGCCCAAATTTGAATTAAAGGGGCCGATTAAGCTCAATTAACCATAATTAATTAATGAAACCCTAGATTAGTGTGAAATTGAAATAAAACACTTTATAACACCCTAAATAAGGTACAATTAAAGTAAATTTTAGTTAAAAGGGCCCTAGACTTAGTGTGAATGTGTACAACACATTACAACCCTAAATCAAGGCATTATTAAGTTAATTTCATATCAATTATTCTCAAATTAAGCATGCAAAGGGGTTACTTTTTTTTATGCTACATTTAGATTCCTAATTCTCTCATATTTTGGTATTGGCTTCTCCAATCAACAATGTATATTTTTCTACCTAAGAGGTGAAATATTGTTTGTAGGTAGTGGATCATATTTTATCTTCAGGTGTTCATCATTGACACAAGAGATCTTTATTTATGAGGGGATTTATATCCTTATTATCTCTCATGTTGGGGGACATTTATTTTACTTTTATGATAGAAACAATTTGGGGGTCACATTGGGTCCTCTTTATATCCTTCTCTCACTAGTGTTGTTATTTCATTTTCTCTTTTTTGGAGAGGATTTTTCTTTCATTTATTTTTCTCCTTTTCTCTAGTTATCAAAGATTCATTTTTTTACATGGGTACCTCATTAGGTTTTGTAGTGGAGACCCATCTATGCATCTATTATTGCATTCTTCATTGGATTTTTTTAGCTTCTTTCTAAGCTGATCTTAAGGGGTTGTTGGATTAATTAAGACATCACTTGATAATTAATTAATTATTAATTCATTTTTAGTTTCCTTATTACTTTATTCACATAAGCTAAAATTAAGAGTATTTTTATTATTAGAATAGGCTATTTATAGGTCAATTTTTCTCATTGCATGAGATTAGGAAACTTGTCACAATCTAATCAAATCCTGATCTAAGGTTTGCTTTATAATTTTATAAGCATTCATTATTATGTTTTGTGTTCATTTATAATCTATGCATTAATAGATCTTCCCAAATGGTAGGGGAATTAGGAAAGGAAGGAATGGGATCATCATGACTCTCAATTAGTGTATCTTCTAAACTATCTTCTTCCCATAGATGTGTTGCCAAAAAATGTATAGTTGACATTTTTATGCTCACTTGAGTCTCTCTGATGGAATTTGGATTGATTTTTCATAGATTTGATGTTGTAATGTGGTCAATACATTGACATTAGGTCTTGGACCCTTGAGAATCATTAAGACTTCTAGGATGTCTTGTAAAGGTGTTGTGAAGCACGTTGTAACCCACTTTCACAATTTTCTAGGACCCTTTCATTATAATTCACTTAAATAACCTCTTTTTATCATTGAACAAGTCTTATTTCAAAGTTTTGTAAAGAGTTGTAACAAACTCTCACACTTTTGTAGACTTGTCATCACTAAATCAACCCTTTCTTATGTTTAAATGACCCCTTATTGCACTTTTCATCCATACTTAAGTGTATTTTTTAGGATATTCCCATTAGACATCATTTAATGCACTTGAATCTCTAAAATGAAGTAAATGTTCCTTGGTGGGACCAATTCACCACCTAGGGCAACTTAGTCCCACTAGGCACAAAAAGCAAAATAATTTAAATTTCTTGGAAGTATTTTATTCTCTTACCCCTGAGGTCAGCCTGTGATGTGTTATTTTTGAGAATTAATGGAAAATAAAGTATAAATAAGAGTTTTTCTCCTCATTTTTCATCTCCTTGTACCATAGAATTTTGGCACCCAAGGTCTTTCTAGCGTTTCTAGGGTTTTTCACCTAGATGGAGAGAGATGGGCCAAAAATGATCGTCTACATTCAAATTCAATGTAATATGGATGGAATATGTCTAAATGAATTGATTTAAATGTGGAAAACTAATGAAATGTATTGATTATTAAGAGGAAACTAAATGCATGTTATTTGAAAACACATTGTGTAATGAAAAAACACCTAAGAATGAATGCAAATGGAAACAAAAATGGATGAAACTAAAAGTGTGCACCTTGAATGTGGATGAAGATTGGAAATGGATTCTAGAATGTTTCTGATGCTAATTTTGAGGCTTGTTGGGACTCATTTGCCATTCTATGAAAATCAGTCCTAGTTCTACAAAACTGTGTCTAAACCCGTTTCAAACAAAAGGGTATCTAAAAATGTAGAAAACTCAAAATTGACCTAGAAGTGAGACTCGTTCACCACTCATGGTGAATGGTTCCACTTTAAAATATTTGAATATTCAAGAGTGGAATCCTGAGCTCTTGGTTTGCACTTTGATTCTCCATAGGTGTCCACTTCTGAAACTTTGATTTTTGAACCTAAAAATGAGTTTTTGTTGATACTTTGACTTATTGAATGAAGAGAACACTTGAGAAACCTTGCAACTTGATCTCCAATGATTTACAAGCTTCCAAGAGTCCTAAATCTGCAAACACACAAGAAGAGAAGAAGAAATGTTGAATGTTAGGATATGGGGGTTTGCCTTGGTCAAACCTCTTTTAGGTAATTAAACCAAAATGTTAAAAGAATGGAATAAAAAATGTAAAAATGGATTTGATTACCTTTCCTTGATATTTGATCTTAAAATTATTCAACAAAACATGAAGAATCTTCTTTTGAAGGTCTAGAAATTGATCTTAAATGGCTTGTAATGTTAAAACCCTAAGTTACTTGACTTGAGATAGAAGATTGGTGGATGAATGAATGATAAAATATGTAAATTAGGGTTAAAATACTTATATTTATAGGCATTTCACCTATTTTACCCATTAATACCTCATTACAGGCCAACAAGAAGTAAGATTAAACTTAAATTTCACTTTTTTCCTACTCAAAGGTCAAAAATGGGCCAAATGGGACTCATTCACCACCCATGGTGAATGGGTCCCACTTGGATGGGATTGATTTTTCATGGATGGAAAATGGGTCCCATAGAGGTCATTTTGACAACTAAGATGCCAGGAGATAAGGAAATAAGGTTTAAATTGCAACTTTGTTGGTTATTTGATCAATTTAGGCCTCAAGATGCACAATATGGGTTAATAGGGGCCTATTAATGATGATGTGAAGGTTAATTATGGATTGGGACATCAAATTAAATGTGAAAGTTTGATTAAATACACTTTACAATAGTAAAATGAGGTCCACATAGCCTAGGAAGGCACAAGAACCAATGTGAATGTGCAAGACACATTACAACACTAGTTTATCATTAAGTTTAATTCAAAAACCTTCTATATTGATGTGATGATGCATTTGAATACATTTTATAATGTTAAATTAGGGAGAATTGGGTTCATTAAGTCTAGAAAAGCGTGAAAGTCCATTACAAGACTTTACAACACCTTTACAAGATATCATTAAAAGAATGTTATTCAATTTGCAAGGGTCCAAGACCTAGTGTGGATGCATAAAATGCCTCACAACACCTTAATCAAGGCATAATTGAGTCCAATTTATCATGAATTATTCCCATGTCAAGCAAGAGGTCCCTTTTTTCTATGGTACACTCCCAATCTCCTGCAATCTCATAATTGATTAAGCATTTGATCTCTCAAGCATTCAAGCACTCTAAGCATAATCAAGTCATCCATTGGAGCACTTTATTGCATATCTTCAGATTTCAAGATCAAGGGTTTGGAAATTTTGTGACATTGCATGTTGTCTATTTATTATTCTCTTCTTATTTCATTTCATTTCATAGGGTTGGATTACCAAAGTGGGCTTTGACCAAGGCAAACCCCTATACTCTAACCTTTAACCTTTTTCCCCTCTTTGCATGCATGTTTACAGGTTTTGTATGCAAAATTTTCAAGGATTTTTGTGTCAAAAAGTGATAAAAAATCCATCAAAGTCAACATAACCCTAATTGAAGCTCAGAGACTCTTTTCAACCCATTTTTTGTAGAATCAAGATCAGACACTTGTTAGAAAATCAAGTGCAAACCAGAAGCTATAGAATCCTATCCTTAAATTCTAGAAATATTGAGGTGGACTAAGTCACCATCTGTGGTGAATTAGTTCCACTGCCAAGCTTGAAAACTTGTTTATGCATTTGGATACCCATTTGGCAGATTCTTGTTTTGACAAATTTTCCCCGAAACTGGACTAAGTCATCTAGCTTGGCATAAGTGTCTCAATCAACATTTCTAGTCAACTCTATAGTATTCCAAAACCTCTCTACATCAAATACCAAATTCCAAGTGCACCTCTCCAGTTCTGTTCAATTATTTCATCATTTACTTGCATTCTTAGGTGTTTTCACATATCATAGTGTGTTTTCCAACACATTGTATTTCTTGGGTTTAGCATCAATAAATAATTTATTTTTTAGTTTATTGCATTAGTAAATCATATTTAGATACATTTAATCCTTTTTACATTAGTATTGAGTGTAGAAATTAGCATTTTGGCCCCAATTCCTCTCCTTTTAGGTGAAAAACCTAGAAGAGTGAGCTAGAGGAACCCTTGGATAGCCAAAATCATTATCCAGAACATCTAGGAGGGATATTAGGAGAATAATTTTTGTTGTCTTGGTTATCTATGATTACATCGTCATGTCCTATAATGTCTTCCCAAGTAGGAGGGGTAGGATTGTCATAGCTCCTAATCATTATATCTCTTTACACCAACATATCCTCCTCACAAATGTGATTTTCATGATTATCCATGATTGTTGTGTTGGAAGATGAATGGATACTAGGTATAGTAATGTTAAGGAATGTTTCAATGATTGCATCTTGTCATTTCATAATATTTTCCCAAGGGAGAGTAGGAAAAGAACAAATAAGACCCTCATGATTCCCACCATTTGTATCTCCTTTCACCAAGATACCTTCATCACAAATAGGAGAGGTATTGAATGAAGAACAATTGTGATTATCATGATTGTCTTTTCTTACATCCTCTATCACTAAAACCTTCTCATGAATAGGAGAGATATTAGGGGATGAGGGGATGATGGGAAATGTGGTATCATGGAATATGTCAGCAAGATCAATCTCTTTCACTAAGATATTCTCATAACTAACATGCTTTCTAATGCATTTCTTCTTTTCAAACTTGGAAAGGAAAGATAATAGCATTTGTGAAAATTAATCTGTACAAACTCAAAATGGAAATGCAATGTGATGACCTAGAATAAAATGTAAGAATGCAATTTTTTAGATTCTAAACAAGGTAATTTTCTAATTACACTATGAAACAATATGAGAATGAAATGTTGTAAATTGTATTTTTTATTTTGACAATGCACTAAATGAGGGAAATTAAGCTAGTTTTAATGAATTTAATGAAATGTAAAATCAAAAGACTGAAATATGAAAGTAACAACAAAAAATAGAAGCCTAAAATAGAGATTTCAAATCCCGAAAAATGCAGATAAGGACCTATCAAGGACCCATTCGATGCGAGAGACATCCAGTGGTGTGAGGGTAATCTTGCATCACCCAAAAGATTATTTCCATTTTTGTTCCTGTTGTTTTCTTTTTGTAGATGTTTTTGCATTTCTGGATACCCTTTTCGTCGAATAAGAGTTTCCAACTTTCAGAACTACTTTTCTGCTTTTTCTGCTCAACTGCTATTTTTAGCAGGTTTGAATTTGAAGTTGTGGGAAGATAGAAATTTATGGGAAGGTTCAGGATGGAAAAATACACAGTCGTGAAAGAATCAGGTCAAGATCATTCATCGACTTGAAAGTTATTCAAGTTCCAATTTCTGCTTTTTGCCCTGAAAAACCTTCCAAGCTCAGTTTGAGGCACCAAACGATCCCGGATGGGCCTGAAAATTTGCGAAAACGCCAAAGTAGTCTGCCAAAGGCCTACTTTTGGAAAATCGTCTTTTCGAGAGCTTTCCGAAAAGTATTATCATTGAAGATCCAACAGTCGGATTAAAAGTTATGGCTGCTGGAAGTTGGTGCATATTTTAGAAATGTGCTAATTTTTGACTGAATTTAAACTTGAATTTCAAATTGTAATTTTGGCGCCAAACCTGCCAAAAATATTATCTCGAAGGTTGTTTTGGTTCCAAACCGAAATGGGTCTATTTATGGGCTTGTTTCTGATTTTTGGGAACTTTTTGGGGAAATAAGTTTGCATGTAAAGGGGATTTGGGTAATTTGTAATTGTAATTTTTCTAAGACTTCTGTAGCTTGCATGTATCAGAGCTGGGGATTTGGGATCCTCTGCATGTAAGATTTTTTCATTATTGAATAATAATAAAGTTTGCTAGTTGTGTGTATTATTTCTGTGTCTCGGGTTTGCTCCCTCCACTATTAGTAAGGAAAATGGGTCTTGGATAAGGATTTTTTTATTTTTTTGCTGATTTCTAAGTTATTTTTAGTGAGTTTTAGATGCCAAAAATTTTATGTTAATCCTGACCCGGGATTCATTTTCTAGTAAAGGTGAATGTGTTGTTGATTAGGGTTTTGTAACTATTTTTGAATTATTTTAAAGTTTTTTCTAATGTCTTTCAGTTCCAGGTCTGAGATAGTAACTTTTTGTTTTAGATTTTTACAAATATACTATGAAATGCAATGATGAAAAATTAATGAAATGATGAATGCAAAGACCTAATTTGAATTTTTTTTTAATTTTTTTTCAAGTGTAAATTTGTGAGATCTAAATGATATGCAAAATGACTAATCTATTTTTTTTGTATTTTTTAGATTTAAGGAATACAAAACCATGCAATTCTAAAGCCCTAGATGTTATGAAGTTTTAGTGAAAAGTAGGAAACCATAAATAAGATCAAATTCAATGAAAATGAATGTAAATTAATACAAGATCTAACCTAGGATGGAAGAGACTCCTAAATTCAGAAAATTACAATGTTCAACACGTCAGGTTCACCAAAATGAAACATAGAAAAATAGGGTTTACCACCATGAATGAACAAGATGATAAACCACTAATTTTTTTAGGGATGTTTCACTTAATTATGAGGGCCAAAATGCCTATATAACAATAAAAACTAATCTTAACTATTATATCAATAAAAATAGAAGTTTTGAGGAGCTAGAATGATGTGTACCTTGTTGCAAGAAGGCTATTTTTAGGTCACAAATGACTCATTCGCCTTTAGTGGAAAATGGGTCCTTGTTAGGGTTTCAAAAAATAACTTTTTGGTTTTATTCCTCTTAGTCTACACTCTCAGATCCTAGGTTTCAGCTCTTGAAAGTCTAAAACAAATTCTAGAGAGCTCTTTTTGTGATCTTGTAATGTAGACAACTTTGCAACTTGAAAAAATTGACAATTTCACTCAAATGTTTCTCTCCACTTTATCTTCAACCTATGAATCTGTAAACACAAATCAAAGAGGAGAAAAACTTGTTGATTGTTAGTGAATAAGAGTTTTCCTAAGACAAACCCCTTTTAGGTAATTAAACCAAAAGATGAAATAATGAAATAGAAGCATGAAATATTAAATATGCAACGATGATACATTGGAAGATGTTTTGGAGTATAAATATAAAAACTAACATGAAATTTCCTTGAAGAATGTAGATCTTGATCTCAAATTAGATGTGAAACAATGCTAACAAAATGGACCTTCAATGCTACATCAACAACATTAGCTCAAGTACATGCTTGAATGCACTATGCCTTTGACATGATGAAAAGACCATGAATTGCTATAATAAACTTCCCTAACCTACCTTTGAATTCCTTTGAAATGCTTTTTCTCTTGATCTCATGAAGTCACATAAATTTCTAGGAGAAACAATGTGAATTAACCCCATATTTATACAAGAGATTAGCCCTAAAATTCAAATAATTCAAGCTGACAGTAGATCTAGGATTGAAAATAATTATAATCCCCCCACAATTAAATTAAAAAAGGAGTGTCCTATATGAGGATGACCCATTCACCACTAAAGTCGAATGGGTCCTAGCACAACTTTCTGGGACCATGCTTCAAGGGGGATGAAATAGCATAAAAAACTCACCTCAAAAATGCAAAGAAAAGGGGTGTCCTATGTGGAGAGGACCCATTTTCCACTAAAGGAAAATGGGTCCTAGCACCATTTTCTAGGACCCTAAATTTGTCAAATTAAATGTCATGCAATATCATTATTGGGTTTTCGGATATATCCTTCATAAAGTGTCATTAATAAGGCTCAAATTTGAATTAAATGGACCAATTAAGCTCAATTAAGCATAATTAATTAATGAAACCCTAGATTAGTGTGAAAGTGTAAAACAACACTTTACAACACCCTAAATAAGGTACAATTTAAGTACATTTCAGTTAAAAGGGCCCTAGACTTAGTGTGAATATGTACAACACATTACAACCCTAAATCAAGGCATTATTAGGTTAATTTCACATAAATTATTCCCAAATTAAGCTTGAAAAAGGGATAATTTTTTCGATGCTACATTTAGATTCCTAATACTCTCATATTTTGGTATTGGCTTCTCCAATCAACAATGGTTCTTTTTCTTCCTAAGAGGTGAAATGTTGTTTGTAGGTAGTGGATCGTATTTTATCTTCAGGTGTTCATCATTCACACAAGAGATCTTTATTTATGAGGGGATTTATATCCTTATTATCTATCATGTTGGGGGACATTTATTGTACTTTATGATAGAAATAGTATTTTGGGGTCACATTAGGTCCTCCTTGTATCCTTCTCTCACTAGTGTTCTTATTTCATTTTCTCTTTTTTGGAGAGGAGTTTTCTTTCATGTGTTTTTCTCCTTTTCTCTAGTTATGAGAGATTCATTTTTTTTACATGGGTACCTCATTAGGTTTTGTACCTGAGACCCATCTATGCATCTATTATTACACTCTTCATTGAATTTTTTTAGCTTTTTCCTAAGTTGATCTTAGGAGGGTGTTGGATTAATTAAGACATCACTTGATAATTAATTAATTATTAATTAATTTTTAGTTTTCTTATTACTTTATTCACTTAAGCTAAAACTAAGAGTATTTTTTATTATTAGATTGGGTTATTTATAGGTCAATTTATCTCATTGCATGAGATTAGGAAACTTGTCTCAATCTAATCAAATCTTCATCTATGGTTCACTTTATACTTTTATAGGCATTCATTATTATATTTTGTATTCATTTATAATCTATGCATTAATTATTCAATAAAAAATGTATATCAAATGATTTTGTGGATGAATATTTTCTCTCTTGGTAGCATACAAAATAAATTGCTTTAATCTCTTATATGTGATAAAAATTTTGGTTGTAGGTGATTTTTAGGAGTTTTGTGATTCACTATCAACTCCAACATGCTATACAAGGTATCATGATCTCATTTAATTGTAGGTAGATATTTTATAAGTACTTAAAAATTGATAAAGGTAGTATAAAGTAGAAGTGGTTTCTAGTTTAATGAAGGGTAAATTTTGTGATTTTATAATAGAGGTGGCATTTGAAGATCAAATAATTATTTTCAAGTTAACCTCTATTTTAGATTTGTATAATAGAAGATATAAGTATTCAATTAAGTTTAAATTAAGAGATAAATCAACTAATAAAAAGTAAATACATTTAAGAAATTTATCCCTTAAAATATTAAGCTATTTAGAAATTATTGTTAGAGTGAATATGAAATAAAAAATTAGATGTGAAAATAATTTCAGTTTTACAAAAGATTTCAAAACATTAAAAAAATTCAAAGTGGAATTTATAATTAATGAGGATTTTGAAATACACCCAAAGAATAATGATCAATAAACGTACAATAAAATAAATTATCCTACAAAAAGAAAGTCCTAAAAGAAAGTGTCATGAAACATGGTCTATAGATAATGGAATCATTCTAAATTAGTTGAAGATTCAATTCATGTAGATCTTGGAGGGAGAGAAAGGAAACCTCTCAATTCTATGAAAGAAGGAATTAGGAAATGAGTATGGATCATATGAGGATAAATAAGGATAATTGCATTCACTTATGTTATGCAATGAGGTGAAACATATAAAAGGAGAATTCTTGGATGAAGTTAGATTGTTGATACTTGGAGGAATTAGTTGACGATTTTGGCTTGAGAGTTAGTGTGCCTACAAGGAAGAAGTGTGTTTTTGTCAATATTAAGAAGAAGTTATTTTATCCCTAGAGATGTAATAAAATTCTTTATCATTATTTTTAGATATTATTTAATTTAATAACAAATTATTTATTTATTATACAATATTTTTGAGGAAATGTTTCAATTTTTTCATGTCTTTCACTTGTTTATTGAGATGTTGTTTATGTTTGTGCTTATGATCCATATTTTACCAAGAGGCACTATGTAACATGTGTTTTACTAATTTATACTTTGATATGGGCAATGTGGTGGATAAACTAATAGTAGTCAAATAGGTCAGAAAAATTGTGTAAATCTAATACATATTAGGCATAAGATGGATGAAAATCTTCACTAATAAACATGATTAATATGGGATGTTACTCTAACCAATCCATTAGATTTTGTATATACTTATTAAATTTTTAATGATATATAAAATCAAAAAAACATAAAAAATGTATAATAATTAAATAAATTTTAAATTTCTTAATAGAAACACTAGACACATTAAGATGAAAAAACTTATCTAATGAGTAATTTATATTATATAATTATATAGATATAGTTATAGCTACTTTAACAATATTAATAGAATCTCATCTATATGAACACAAATTGTTAGATTGATTTTAAATAACATTTCTTTCCTAAATAAAATAAAATAAAATAAAATAAACAACAAAGTGGAAGTATAGTCGTATTCAAATGAGGATAAGAATTTACAATTTAAAAGCAATCATCATCATCATCCTTTTATTGAACCTCGCATCCACAATAAATATGGGAAACAGTAACATTATTTCCTCCATATTAACATGCCCATGACTAGCCAATGGTTGAACGACTAATATATCAAGGATAGATACTTAATATCATTCAAATACATTTTCACAATCAGCTTGAAGCAATATCACTTCCTTTTTAATTTAATCACGTAAGATAGCTAAATCGTAATGGAAAACCAGACGAATATGAAAATAACAGGTAGACTAGTCTTTAATTTATACTGTCCAGTCCCAGAGAGGGTCCCACAATTGATCCGCGTCTTCTAATACCAAATCATCATCTTCTGGTATCGGATGCAAAAAATGAGAACCAGCGATGAGTTTTGATGCCATCTCACCCACAAGCCACTTCATTCTCACGAGTTCTGCCTGTTCGGCTGCCAACTGTGACTCCAGCTCAGCAATTTTCTTTTGAAGTTGATCAACTGCACTTGCACACCCATGCACAGGGTCCTCTATTCTTGCATTTCCTTCATACACCATACTATTTACTGCAGCTGCCCTTTCATTTTCTTGCAAACCCTAATACAACTCAACATAACAACTACATGAGTGTCACTGCATAACTAAAAGATACCATAAACATAAAAAAACAAATAAAGAGAACTGGTGTATGACTTAATTACTTGAAGCGTTTTCAGTACATGACTGGTTCCAAAAACTCTATGAACTATTTCAAATTTGTGGGGATCAGAGGATGGAAAATGTGGAGCCATTACACATGACTCTGAACATTTTTTTCGCTGCCACTTGCAGCTCGCGCACCTTGTAGTCTTTTTTGTTGCCATTAGTTTCCTCAAACAATCTTAAAGCAAAGGAAATAGATAAACTAGACTCGCCCTAACAGATATATAATATGTCACAAAATAATTTATTGGTTTAGAACTAGTAAGACATCATGTGGATAAGGGAGAGCTTAAACAAATCACATGGTGGTCAATGATCAAACTAAGGTCCCGCCAGTTCATTTTGCGTGCGTCGACTTCTTTCTGTCGGTCACGCTTCAATAAAAGACATTCTTGACGCGTACAACTCCGTAGTGAACTGCTATATCAACAGTGAAAGAGAGCTCTACACCGTTAAAGTTAAAATGACGGCGTTTTCTACATTCCACAGGACCTTGACAAACATCATAATAAGCTACTTACGCGTCAAGCAAGAATTCTGTAGAAAGTTGGTATTCTATTCCTGTTCCATATGATCTTGACTGGTAAATTATATAAGTTGGCTTGTGGGAATGGGATGCATGCACTTTGAGTAATTTTGTCGAGTTCATGATGAGACATAAAACAGTGCAATGTTCTTTTCTAAAATTGCGGCGCTTGGACTATTTCATTAAATAGAAATATATGTGTTTCTTACTCGTAATAACATTTGTACGATAGGATTAATTTTTTAATGATAGTTAATAGTGACTGCTTGATTTAGTTTAAGATTTACGGATTACTTTTGAGCGAATAGCAATTATTGATATCTTATTTTTATTGGATGAATTAGAATTATTACTTTTCACGAGGCATAAAAGGAATTGATTGGTTAGCAGATGTTAGAATTCATGATTCACCTTGTTAATAATTATTATTGATTGTTGTTGAGGTATATATATATATATTTAATGTGAGGTCTCGTCATTATTTAGAAGTAATTTTTTGTTTAATCAATATACATTTATTTTTTAAGTAATACTTTTTTCTTGTGAATTAATATATATTAAATATGGAGAAGTACAATATTCTATAATGAGTAGAGACATAATAATTACAATTAGAAATAGAGAAATTATATATTATTTTAAGGATGCTATTGAGTCTCTTTTTATCTTTTTTTGATAAAGGTTATTTATTAATTGTAATTATTTAATTATTTGTAGGATATTCAAAAGAAAATCTTATAAGTTTTTTACATATTTTTTTGACTCCTTACACATGTTTGAGGATGACTTATTTTAGTTTAATCTCTCTCTCTCTCACACACACAATTTTGAGGCCTTTTCTTTTTTTTCCCTTATCAAGATCTTGTGTCTCTTTATTATGTTGGTGCTTGGATTGACTTCTTTCTTTTTTGGTAATATTTTTCCCTGCTAATTATTACTTTCCATTGCTCAATTTATTTTTCCTTTTTATGATATAAGAGCTTTCGTACTACTAATTGTTTGTGAGTTATATTGTTGAAGATTTAAAAAGTTTTAAATGTACACCATTGGAGGCATTCAAGAAAGGAGAAGAAGAGCAAAATTCTAACTTGCTTCTCTTTTGAATAGTTTAACAATTTTTCTTTTTTAACCTAATTTTATTGTACAGGAATTTAAGTTTCTAAATTTTAATATAAATTTGTAAAAAAATCTCTATCTTAACTTATTTATCTCAATTTGTTATTATTTTCATGAAAGTTTCATTATTTCTATGCAAACAAATCAGCATAATGTTTTAATAATTTGTTTTTTAAAAGGACTTTAGCCATGGTTTTAGTGGAGACTTTTTTGCAAACAAATAAAAAAATTTAAAAAATTGGCAATCTAAAATTTTTTGGACTTCAACCCCTGTCTTCACCTTTTTTTTCTCAATTTATTGCATTTAATAATAATAATTTTTTATTTTTTTTCAAAACCCTAATCTATACATATATATGTTTTTAAATAAAAATAAGATATATAGGGGAGAGGGGCCCATAGTGGAGCACCCTAACTTCGCCTTTCTCAAAATTTTAAGTGGAAATTTCACTAAGTCATGTTTTATCGGTGCACTGATATGACATCACATGATTCGTCAATTTGTGTATTTTATGGATAAAAAGTGTTTTGCAATTAGATATTAAGATGCTTCACTATGAGACCCATTGAAGACTACTTATATCCCCATTATTGACCCCCGCTCCACTATAGACCCCTCTCCCCTAAATCAAAACCGGTTTCTTTTAAAATATCCACGATCCCTCTTTTAGGGCTTCGGGGCCCATATCTTCTTTTAATCTTTTAATAACAAATCAAAATCATTTTTTATATCTACTAATTTTAAGCTCCTCTCCTGTTGTTTCTAAACGCCGCTTCATCGTAGCTTTTAATCTAAACCTTTCTTCATAGTCGTTTCCTTAACGTCCAGTTTGTATTTCTTTAAAACAATTTTAGATTCCTTTTTGCCTGCCCATTCCACATTGTTTGGTTTTAAATCATTTTTTTAAAATCCTTCTCTTATCCGCCATTTCTTTACCATCCGCGCATTTTTTCTAAATAATGTGCCTTCGATTACTTTCTAAAGTTCTTTCGAACATTTAAGAAAGAATCAAATAAAAGGTTTAGTTTCGAATAACAGTTTTTTATATGCCAAGATTCGCATAAACATTCTTTCATTTTTTAAAAATCAAATCGAATATATATAGTCTTTTAAGATTTAATATTACACTTTTAATATTATTAATATTTTTTATTTAATTTTATAATTTAATAAATCTAATAATGCTGTTTTTTCACTTATAATATTATATTATTCATTTCATATTTAATTAATCAATTCATTTATTTTTTTTCAAAATTTTTATATATAATTTTTTCAAAATCAAATAATTTAAAACAAATTTCAATATATATTCTTTTTCCAAAATTATAGTTTTTTTCAAGCAAACAAATATGGTTTTTCTTTAATCAAAGGGCTTTTTTTTTTTTTTTCTAAACTTAGGGAATTTAATTCCAATCTCAAAAGAGTTTTTTTTTTAAATTTATCTTCAAGAGTCTTATTTCCTTCCTAAAGTTGTAAAAATACTTCTTTTAATAAATTTGTTTGTACATTTAAATTTATTTACAATGTGAACAGTAATTTCTAAAATTAAGTTAAATTCTTCTAACTATTACTCTTGGAAAACTCACTTTTCCTTTATTTTTCATTTTAATCATCCTTTGGATGGTGCTATGGATCCCAAATCAAAACCCGATCCATCTGCATCCAAAGATGATCAAGAAAAATAGAGGCTCAAAAATGAGGAAGTCCTTGGACTCAAAGGTATTTCCATGTCACTTGAACTATATGTTCATGTTGCCCAGACATGCACAAAAGCCTATGAAGCATGAAAAAAAATCAAGGCTATTTATGATAGTTCAAATGAATCTAAAAAAATTCAATCTCAAGGTCAACTTGAAGATTTAAGGCATTCTGATTTCAAATCTATGGATGATTTTTTATTAAAATTTGATGTTTTGAATAGTCAATTACATGGTTTAGGAGTAAAATTAGAATATCTTATATTAATTCATCTCATTCTTAAAAAATGTCTTTGTACACAATTTTAGTAATTTATTACTAATATTCATGCTCAACTAGCTAATTCTTCTTTAGCTAGCTAAATTATGATATTTTTTCATAATTTATTAAGAAAGAAAGAAGCTAAGTTGATTTTGTTTGATAATCTTAAGTCTAATGACATGTTTTTTTCTCTACAAATTATCATAAGAAAAAAATTAAGACTCATTCTAAACAACATTCTAATTATAAACCTCATTATAATAATGGTAATAATCCTAGGAAGACCTCATTACCCTTGTTGGAATAAGGATGGTCATTGATAAAATACTTGTTTCAGGAAGCAAAATGAGAAAAAACCTATGAAGCAAAATAATCAACAAAACAATAAACCTAATAATCATAATGTTCATAACAATGTAAATCAATCTAGATGTTCTTTTATGTGTATTTTTAATGTTTCACAACCTCTTGAATGGGTTATTGATTTAGGTGCATCTCAACATGTCACTTCACATAAAGAAGTATTTAAATCTATGAAACCTAATATATCTAATGTTCCTCATTAAAGACTAATTTTCTTTAGTTGCTAAATTTTTTCAAGAAATTATAAAATAGAATTTTACAAAGATATATGTCATGTGATTGATCCAAAACAAAATAATGAGGGAATTTCTAATGCTAAATTAGAAGATGATATTTTTTTCAAATTTTATGACTTTTCTCAATCTAGATGCTCCTTAATGTCTATCATTGATTTTAATATTTGGCAGGAATGAGTTGGTCATATCAATGCTAACAATATTGCCTTGATACAAGAGCTTAATGTGGTAGAAGGATCATGTAGTATTGTTTCATCTAAAACTATATGCAGAAGATACATGAGTGGTAAAATGCATAGGGGTCCCTTTCCACAAGGTCAATCATGGAGGGAAAATCATAAGTTGCATCTAGTCCATAGTGACCTTTTGGGATCCATAGTGAATAACTCCATCCAAGGATCAAGGTATGCACTTACATTTGTTGATGATTATTCTAGAAGAAATTGGATATATTTTATTCATAGTTAGGATCAAGTTCTTGATATATTTCTAAATTTCTTAAATTTGTTGAAAAGTAATCTAGTTTTAAACTCAAAATTTTTATAACTAATTTTAGTGTAGAAAAATGTATCCCTTTACATTTTCACAGCTGTTTGGGATCTAGTGAACTAAATGGACTTAATTGTGCCTTATTTAGGTGTTGTAAGGTGTTTTCTTACACTTTAACACTAATTTAGGGATTTTGTGCTGCCACAATAATGGGTTACACTTTTTGGGTCATCCTAATTTTTGCCTAAATCATATATTTTTAGAAAATACAATGATTTAAGACTTTAAAGGTTCCATTTAAATGATTTTAATTAAAAAGGGATTGATCAATCCCCCTTAGATCAAAACCCCTTGGATATAACCTTGTTAGATTTAAACCATACCTATAATTGAGTCTCCTCTACACCTATCAAAATGTTGATAAAAAACGAATTTTGATTTACCTTTTGGGTGATCAAATGAATTCATTTAAAATTTATGTTTTGTAAGCATGTAGCTCTTATTATAAGCTTCCCAAAAGTTATAATTTTAAATATGTTTAACTTAATTATTATATTTAATTTTTTATTTCTTGTGAATGTAGGATTTTCAATGAACATCAAGTTCTTTGTTTCACACATATAAAAAAATTTAAAAAAAGAGAAAAAAAAATCTAAAAAATACATGTGCACTAGGTATTGATGTCCTTATTCCAACAAAAAAATAATAAGTTAATTCAAATGAATAAAAAAAAAGTTATGCGGGATGAAGTACACCTCTGTACAAATTATAATTACTCTAACTTGGAAAATTAATTAAAAAAAATATATGTAACAAAAAGTTATTGAAAAATTATCCATGCACTAGATATTGGTGTGAAAATTTTGTATTTTAAAAATCAGAATTGTAACCTGTCTATAAAAAAAAGTTGTACGGTCTGAAGTAAACATCACTTTTTAAAAATGCTGATTAGTAGAAAAAATAAGTTATTAAAAATTACATAAAACGATTCACAATTTATTTTTTAATTTTTTGAAAAAAATATAATTAGAATCTACACAAAATATCTAACAAACAACTAGTTTGATTCATCTTCAAATTCTTAATGGTTTTAGAATTTAATTATTTTCAATTCTATGACCAAGATTTAATGATCTGGGACTCATACGCCACCTTGGGAGTATGGGTCCCATCTAAATTTTGGGGCTCCAATCTAGATTTCACATTAAACTAAGTATTTCTTGAAAAATGTTTTCCAAGCTTGGCCTAATGGGAGTCATATGCCACAACTGGTGTATGAGTTCTGCTTAGCTTAGAAATAATTTAAATTCAAATTCTTGGTAGTATTTTACTCTCCTAGATTTGATGTGGGCTTGTAGTGTTGTAATTTTGAGAAATTTGGCATAAACAAGTATAAATACAAAGTTATTTCACTCATTTTTCACCTAGCAAGCTCACAAGTCATCAAGCTATCATAATAACACTTACAATAGTTTACAAGAGCATTCAAGAGCTGATTATCAGTTGTTTTAGAGCATCATTCAAGTATCAAACATCATGTCAAAGTTATCATGCATCATGTTTTTCTTTGTGCTAACATTTGTGATGTAGGGTTTTATGATTCAAGCAAGCATTCAAGTCAAGATTTATATTGAATTCAAGAAAGAGTCAATATCCTCATTCATGCTAGCCAATACTTATAAGATTGCAACATCTTATTCAAGGTTTTGGTGAGTTGTAACATCACATACTTGTTCATTCATCATTCCTTCATTCTATTTCTATTCATTTCAAGGTTAGATTACCAAAACAAGGATTCACCAAGGAAAACCCCTTTCTACTAACAAAACAATTTTTTTTCCCTCTCTTTAGTGTGTGATTTGTAGATCTAGGTTGATGAAGGGTACCCCCCTTACAACCAAAACAACAATGCACAACCAGGTTTGCACAACAAAAGAAATGATCTTTATTACTGATCACTATAGATTACAAAGAACATGCCATCTATTTGGCTTCTTATAGGCATCTATCGATTGGAAAATCTGAACTTAAACTACAGTATGATATCTTATGAAATTTCATTCTTAGTTCTCCGCTTACTTGTCCCTCCCTACACATGTTCACCCATGGCCTTCTTATTTCTCACAAGATCTCTAGGTCAGCCTTGGTCTCATGTCATAGTACCATTCCTCACCCAATCAGCTTCAAAATTTCCAAGTCATTACATCACAACCAACACTAGCCAATAGAATTATATTTCACAACTACGATGTGAAATATTCAATATCACTTCACCATGTGTCAGCCTCAGATTCGCTTGACCATTAATCATCGATGACCACCGTGTATCTATCTCCATCAAGTTATCACCTAGACTCTAGTCCATCTCCCACCAATATCATTTCACACCGAGACCATGTTGTCGCTCCATCGAGGAGACCACAAGTCACCTTCTGTCGATACAAGGGAGTCCCGACAATGAACATTTTCTCACCGAGGAAATCATCAGACCATCAGGGAAATGACATAGGAGGTTCTGCCAATGTCACCAAGTTGTACCGATCGGGTGATCGGGGAGGCTCAGGTCAGAGTCCCACTAAAGATACTCACCCCCATCAATGAACATAATGCCAAACTCACATTGGATTGGACCATCGGCTAGATAGGGGAAACCTTCTTGTCGATAGGGATCCCTTATGCCAAAAAACTTCACACACTCAACCACACTATTCTAATACCATCAGTCTATCATTGGAACACTAGATGTAGTCATGCCGATAGGTCAAGGTTCCATCGATAGAACATGCCAGCCCTTATTTGGTCAAACGATCTCAGAATGATGATGTAGGATTTCTCTTCACCCTAGATGCTCCTACATTAGACACCCGGGGTAGATTTGAAAAGTGACTCCATCACTTCTCGAGAGTTAGAGGAAAGACAAGACGATTAACATCTGACTTGGACAACCAAGTCGAATCTTCTACTGACCTTCCTTTCCACTTTTCTATATACTCATTGTACTTCCTATTCCTGGTAGTTCTTCCCACATGATTGTCCATGATCTCCTCAATCTCTTTATTTTCTGCTACAATTCTTAGAACACTCCACTCTACCTCTACCAACTCGAGCTCCTTATATCCTTCATGATACTTTGTCAAGTCTGAAATGTTAAACACATGTGAGACATGAATCCCTCTTAGCAATTCCACCTCATGTATTTTTGGAGTCATAATTCTTCAAGATCTTACGTGGTCCAAATTTATTCATCTTTAGCTTATTGTATGTACCCACTAGGAATCTTTCCTTCCTCAAATGAACCATGAATTCATCTCCAATTGAAAACTCCTTATGTCTTCTTTTCTGATCTTAGTCTTGTATTGGGTATTTATCTTATGAATATGCTTCTTAACTTCTTCATGCACATTCTTGATATGTTCAGCAAAATCCTCTGCTTCAACACTACGCTTCACTTCCTTATCCATCTTCCCCAATTCAGTAGTGGTTCTTGGACTACTCCCATACACGATCTAGAATGATGATCTACTAGTGCTCCTATTGACAAAATTGTTATAAGCAAACTTTTCTTGTGGTAAAACCAAATCCCAACCGTTGGGTTTGTCACCTATTAAGCATCTCAACAAGTTACCCAAACTCCTAGATCATCATGTGGAAAAAATAGGCCCTTAAGTGGCAAAAAATTCAAAAAAATCAGAGTTATGAAACTTGACGTAAATATTTGAATAAGTTGTCTATATTATTGCAAAAATATGTAAGAATAGAATTTGTAGAAAATTGAATTTAGTTTCTACAATACTAGGTTTTTTTTTTTTTTAAATCTATTTGGTGAAAATTTGAATTTTCAATGCAGTAGTACTTAAATTTTAGGGAAAAAAAGAAGTAGGTGTCTGTCTGACCACCCTAAGCACAATAAAATGATAATATATTAAATATAAGTAGAGGACTCATGTCCAGATGTGATGCATATTTTTTTAAAAAAAAATTCCAAGTAAATAATTAATTATGAATTTTTTATTACAATGTTTAAAAAATATAAAAACTTGTATGTCTGATCACCTTAACTTGGTCAAAACTTCATGAAATTTAATATTTTTTTTTTAATCCTATAGTATGCAAAGCATAGAACACATCTTTTGGATTCAAAAAATGTGATACTGTTTGAAAGCTATAGAAGTTTTTCAATTAGTCTATCAATCAAAACTTTAGTCGTAATTCAAATATAAAATGAATAATAGTTATTTATTAAATTCAAAGTAAGACATAATTTATATTGGTGGAAAGGTGAGAATCTCATTTAAAAACCCTATTCATTTCATCAATTTTGTGTAAAAAAAAGTCTTCAGCCACAATACCCTACACATAACCATCATATCGCCACTTTTTGGCCCATCATGATCCTACACATACCCATAAAAATTTGAATAAGTTATCTATATTATTTAAAAAATATGTAAGAACAGAATCTATAGCAAATTGAATGTAGTTTCTAAACTACTAGGTTTATTTTAAAAAAAATCTATTTGGTGAAAATTCAAAATTTCATTGCAGTAGTAATTAAATTTCAAGGAAAAAATAAGAATTAGGGGGGTCTGTTTGACCACCCTAACCACAATAAAATGATAATATTTCTTTACAACATTTTAGATATAAGTAGAGGACTCATGTCCCAATGTGATGCATATGTTCTTGTAATTTTTTTGCAAGTAAATAATCAATTATGATTTTCTTATTACAAATTTAAAAAAATATAAAAATTTGTATGTCTAACCACCTTAACTTTGTCAAAACTTCATGAAATTCATTTTTTTTAATCCTATAGTATGTGAAGCATAGAATGTGATGCATGTTTGAATTCTAAAAATGTGATACCGTTTGAAAGCTATAGATGTTTTTCAATCAACCTATCAATCATGACTTTCATCATAATTCAAATAGAAAATGAATAATAATAATTTATTAAATTCAAAGTAAAGAATAATTTATATTGGTGGAAAACTGAGAATCTCCTTTAAAAACCCTTTTTGTTTTATCAATTTTGGGGAAAAAAAAGTTGTCAGCCACATACCCTACACATTCCCATCATATCACCACTTTTTGGTCCATCATGATCCTACACATACCCTCTTCTTGAGTAAGAGAGGTAGGATTTTCATAACTCTCAAATATCAACATATCCTCCACACAAATGTGTTTGTCGTGATCATTCACGATTGTAGCCTTATTCACTAAAGAATTTTCACAAGTAGGGCAGGTGTTGGGAGCAGTGGCCATTATCTTAGGTTTATGTGGCATAGTGTCTTTCCAAGGGGGAGGAGGAGGAAGACAAGCAAGAATTTGTGATCTTCAATGATTGTATCTTCTTTCACCAAGATACCTTCATTACCAATGGGAGAGATATCGGGAGAAGAACACTTATGATTATCATGATTGCCAATGCTTGCATCCTCTTATATCAAACCTTTAGTGGATGATCCTAGTGAGAGGAAGTCCTTATGGGCTTCATCTAACATGTCTAATTCATCACTACTAAAGGGCTTGGATGATATGTTTTTTCTAAAGTTAAGCATATTTTGGATTGTTTCTTTTGATGTTTTTTGTTTTTTGTTTTCGTTTTCTAATGAATCTGATCTAAGTGAACAAGGAACTAATGCTGAAAATGAAAATTGCAAAAATCTAATGCCATCCATAATTTCTATGAATGTAAATAATGCTACTGCTAATGATTTCAATGTAATAGAAGCTATGCAAACTTAAAATGCAATGTAAAGACAAAGGATGAAATGCAATTTTTAGATTTCAAACAAGGTAATTTACTAATTACACTATGCAATGATCTGAAAAATGAAATGTTGTGAATGCAAATTTGAAATTAAGCAATGCATGAAATGAACCAAATTAAGCTAGATATTTTAAAATACATGAAATAGAAAGTCAACCTAGTGAAACAACTAACCAATGGGAGCAAGCAGAAGCTTAAAAACAAGGTTTTCAATGTTGTAAAAGGTTATTTCAGGTCTATACAAGGACTAATTCACCCAAAGTGGCAAATGAGTCCCTGTATGGGTTTTTCTCAAAATTTTCAAGAATTTTCAATGGATTTTTATGCTTTTTATGTTGTATTATGTGTAAGCTAAATGAAAATGTAGTTTTTAGATGTTTTTCAATGATTTTATATTTAAAAATGCAACCTATATGCACTTTTGAACACTAATGCAAAATTTTGAAACCCTAGAATGTAAATTAACAAATACAAAATACAATGAAATGTTAATGGAAACTAAAGCTAGGATGTAAATGCACTCCAAATAAGAAATATAATGTTAAAAATTCAGGTTTAGCAAAATGTGGACAATGCAAATGGAATGCACAACTTCCTTTATCCACACTAAAAAGGGAATAAAGCAAGAGGAATCTAATTTCGTGATGCTCACACTCAAGAATAAACAATTGAGATTCCAATGCAAAGGAGATTAAAATATGTCAAATGGGATGTCCTCAATGTTGGAAATTGATAAAAGAGATTAACTATTAATGCAAAACTTAGAAAATGTAAGGTGTTTGAAAACACGCTGTAATATGCAAAAAAGATAGATTGACTGCAATATAAAACAAGATAGAGAAGCCAAATAGAAAGTGTGCACCTGGAAATGTGTAGAGGCTAGAATGAAGACTAGAAATGTTGTTATCCTAAAATTTTGACCTACTAGGACTCATTCGCCATTCTGGGTGAATTAGTCTCGGATCTAGAAAACTATATCGAAGCTTGTGTCAGGCAAATGGGTATCTGAATCCACAAAATTTTCTCAGAAATAGGTACAGTGGGATTCATTCACCACTAATGGTGAATGAGTCCACTTTGAATTTTCTGAAAACTCAAAAGTAGAATTAGAAGCTCTCAGTCTACTCTTTCTGTTCCTCTAGGTGCTTGTATCTCAAACCCTAATTTTTGACACTATAAGTGACTTTTTTGTGAATATTTTGACCTTTCCAATAGGGAGATGAATTCAAAAAGTTTTCAACCTATTTTTCAATCATCTCAAAGCCTTCAAAGTACCTATATTTGAAACAACACAATGAAAGAGAGATAAATGTTGATTGTTAGGGAATAAGGGTTTTCCTTGGTCAAACCCCTTTTAGGTAATTAAAAAAAATGAAGAAATAAGATGAAGCAAGAGCATGAAATAAAGGAATTAGAAACTTTCCATGATGATGGATCTTGAATTTTTGCAACAATGGATGAAGAATCTACCCTTGAATTCCCTGTAAGTGATGTTGAATGCTCTCTAAATGACCTAACCATAGCTTTCTTGACTTGACAACATGAATACCTTATGATAATTGAGTGAAATGAGGGTTTGAGGGCTTATTTATATAGGCAACCCACTCAAATGCCCATTAATTTGATCCCCCAGTCTGACATTGAAGAAAATTAAACTTAAAACCTAATTTTTCTAGCTTGAAGTCCAAAAATAGCTCAAATGGGACTCATTCACCATCTTGGGTGAATGGGTCCTACCTAGATGGGACTCATTGACCCAAAGTGGTGAATGGGTCCCATAGGGGCTATTTTGCTAGTTGGTATGTCAGGGAGTGAATAATTTTAGTTTTTATTTTGATTTTATCATGTCTTTGATCAAAATAAGCCTGGGGATGCACAATATGGGGTCATAGGATCCTATTAATGATGATATAAAGGGTGATTAGGGTTAGGGACACAAATTTCAATGTGAAAGTGTGATTAAATACACTCTACAACATTAAAATGAGGTACGCATAGCCTAGAAAGGAACAAGAACCAATGTAATGTGTAAAAAACACTACAACACTAGATTAGGTTTAATTTACAAGCCTTCTAGATTAATGTGAGAATGTAATTAAATACATTTTACAGTATTGAATTAAGGGAAAAATAGTTCCATTAGACTTAAATTCTAAATAAAAGTCTAGAAAAGTGTGAAAGTCATTTACGACACTTTACAACACCTTTACAAGACATCAATAAATGCATTTTATTCAGTTTGCAAGGGCCAAAGACCTAATGTGGATGTGTAAAATACCTCATAATAGTAGATCAAGGTGACATTAGGCCCAATTTATCATTAATTATTCTCAAGTCAAGCAAGGAAAAGGGCATACTTTTTTGGTGTCCACAAGAACTTTTAAACTAAGATACAAGATAGGCTTACCATGATGAAGTTTCCTTCCTTCATACACTTGTGTACTGCTCTTTGTGATTATCAAAACTCAATTAGTAGTTGTGACACAAAACCCATCTCTAGCCATCCTAAGAAGTATGAATCCATAAACCAAAACAATCCCCAACCTTTTAGAAAATAGAATAAAGACTTCCTTCAACTTAATCTTCCTCAACAAATAACTCAACATGTTGATGACCAAGTGGATACTATAAGGAAGAGAACTCCTTTCACATTTGGGGATCTGGCTAGGCAATTCACTCCCTTACCTGATACCCTCCATAACATAATGTCATAAATTTTAGAATAGAAAATGGCCACCTTGCCTCCCGTTAAAACTCCCAATCCTAATAAGCCTTTACATCTAAAAATTAGATCAAATTCTTATTGCCATTATCATCGACAAAATGGACATGACACAAAACATTGTAAGCATCTTAAACATATTGTGCATGAACTCATTGATTCCATTTGACCTTTAATTGGAGGTGTTAATGATCAAGTAAATAAGTCTGTTGCCCCTCTCAACCAAAAATTTCAAATCTTTACCAACCCTATGCCAAATCATAATATTTCATTTGTTAAAGCTAGCAAAACTACAAAGAATTATGTGATTAATTTTGACACAGATGATGTCAACATGGCTACTATTGAACAAGGTCCTATGGATACTATCAAATGAGGTCCTATGGATACTATTAAAAAATGTTTGATTGTGTTGATCGAAACTTAACCTCATAAGGGTTGAACTAAAAATCCTCTAGACATTGCTTTCTCATCTAAAGATGTAATTAGAAATGCTCTAGATGATCCCCTTTATGTAGTCAACTAAATCAATGATAAGCCAACTAATGGGATATTAGTGGGTATGTGCAGGATCATAATGGAAAAAATAGGCCCTTAAGTGGCAAAAAATTTAGAAAAATCAAAGTTAAGCAACTTGATGTAAAATTTTTAATAAGTTATCTATATTATTTCAAAAATATGTGACAAAAGAATCTGTAGAAAATTGAATGTAGTTTCTAAAATACTAGGTTTATTTTTAAAAAATCTATTTTGTGAAAAATTGAAATTTCAATGCAGTGTACTTAAATTTCAGAAAAAATAAGAAGTTAGTGTCTATCTAAGCACCCTAACAACAATAAAATGATAATATTTTTTATAAGATTTTATATATAAGTAGAGGACTCATGTCCTGATGTGATGCACATTTTCTATAACTTTTTTCCAAGTAAATAATTAATTATGAATTTTTTGACAACTTTTAAAAATATAAAAACTCGTATGTCTGACCACCTTAACATGTCAAACTTCATGAAATAAAATTTTACTTTTTTTAATCCTATAGTATATGAAGCATAGAATGTGACACATATTTGAAATTCAAAAATGTGATACCATTTGAAAGCTATAGATGTTTTTCAATTAGCCTATCAATCAAGACTTTAGTCATAATTCAAATAGAAAATGAATAATAATTATTTATTAAATTCAAAGTAAAGCATAATTTATATTGGTGGAAATATGAGAATCAGCTTTAAAAACCCTTTTTGTTTCATCAATTTTGGGTAAAAAAAAAGTCATCAGCCACATTCCCTACACATACCCATCATTTTTCCACGTTTTGGCCTATCATGATCCTGTACATACCATAGTTAATCCCATCTATGGAGAGAATGTGATCACTAATGAATTCTTACTCATGAATGAACTCTATCAAGAAGCATATGATAAACTGAAAGCATGGATTAAAATGCATAATGGTTTTTCTTTCCCTACAATGGGATCAATCACCCTCCCTTTAAAAATAGGAATGAAAAAATTAGATGTCTCATTCTCCATCATCTCAACATCATACCCATTTCGTGTGAAGCTTGGTTATCCAAGGCTATGCTCCATGGAAGCCATCCCATCGGTTGTGCATAAATGTTTTAAGTTTCTCTTTGACAATGAAATTTTCACTATACACCATAGTGGCTTTAATCCTTTGTCTTCCCTAGGGAACTTTTCATTATATTTCTTTTGGCCCAAGTATAAGGAACCTATTAAACCTCAAGCAGACTTTTTTTTCAAATCCTATCAAAAGTTTAAGGTTAAATGCGTAGCAAAACTATCCCTTAGAAACATGACTCAACCTCCTATCATTGACAAAACCATGATTGAACCAAAATACATTCCAAACAACCAAGATCAACCTAAGAAAGGTCCTTTTCCTATCTCCTATAAAAGACCAAGAGATATTGAAAGCAATACCATCATGCCTCCTAAGATAAAACAAGTTTACAAAGCTAAAGAGAAAGTGGTTGAAAAATATCCTATGATTCCTTCCATTCCTCCCCTTAGCTAAGAAAAGAAACCTATGGTTGATAAACCCGCTCCTACAAAAGTACAACTTGAAAATTGTACCAAAATAAATAGAAATGCTAGAGAGCATAGGCATAGATGCAATGCTCTTGCTCAAAGGTTAAATGAAGAAACAAAAAAAGAAAATCAACATCCAAACTTGACTAAAGAAATACATGATGAGTCTCCCTCTTCTCCACAACAAAAAGATCCCATGCCACAACCACAATAGGAGCTAAATACTTCTTGGACATCATCATTCAATTTCCCATTCTGATTAACTTGGATTATGATAATGAGGTTTCCAAGACTAATGAAGAAGTTCATAATGAATTAAATATATTTCTTTCCTCTTCTAGGAGCTTAAATGATAATTCTCCTAGGAAGAGTGTTGAACTTGGTGATAACTCTTGTTTGGAACTTGCTATTGTCCCTTTGGCTAGTTGTCCTCCTTTCATATATGATGAGCATGATTGGGATGTGAATGTGTAACACCCCATCCTGCGAACCCCAAAGGACATCAAAAGCAATAATTACCGCACTTTTAAAAAAATAAAATAAATCTAAGAATACAGTAACTATACATGAGATACACATTAAGATATGAAATGAATTTTAATTAAACAAAACCACAACACTTACATCCCTTGGGGTACACGCGGTGACATTACGAAGCTTAATTCCATACATCAACGATAAAGAATGAAAACCAAATTTACACCATGACAAAACATGCATTAAAACCATCAAATAGAAACCATTTACTTAAATAAACACAACATATAAAATATTGTTATTTAAAACATGCGAACACAATAGAGCATAATTCCTCAAATACAACACAGCTAAAACATCTACCATGGACCAATATCCACACATGGTTTATCAATGATAGAATAATAGATTGCATCCATTTCAACCCTATACAATTTTCAAGAATTGCAAAGATACAAAAGTGTTCCCCAACATGAACGAGAACCATATAACAGGATAGAATGATACAACTGAGCAGAAGAATACAAAATATCATAGCTGGCTGCAAGACGGAAACAACTCTGGAGTTGCCGCAACTTGCACCAATCTGCACTTCTCAATTCTTGACTGGGGACCCAATGGGGTGCTTAGCACATTCCACCCAACCACGTGGGTCTAAAGACCCACCCCCCGTGCTAAGGCGCTGTCAATAAAGTATCCTTGGCCAAGATCATCCAAATAGAGAACCACAAGACTCAACATCATACAAGAGTACAAGAACACAAGGATATTCACAACATCAATAAACCACATCCAAACATGACATCAATAAATCACTATAACAAAAACAAACCACTCATGAATCATAACTACCATAAGTCATTCTCGAAACATAACAATAAATCACTTTCAAAATATTACAACAATAAGGCACTGAACAAATCATCAATAAATCTCCAGTCATAAAATCAATAGACCACTTCCAAAAGCTTGCAACAATAAACCACTTTTAGATAAAACAATAATAACAACAATAATTCACTTTCCAGAGGCTTTCCAAGATAACAAATCATAAGGGGTACTAGGGGAGAGTGTCATCGCATAGTCCTACATGGGTTATCCTAGCCCTTCCTCTATGCACCAGACTATCCTAGTTGCCTGAGGCACCAACCCCCATCTATGGTTATCCCGGCCCTTCCTCCTGCTTGAGGCACCGACCCCATAGGGTGACTCATGCGGAGCCGTTAACCTCTCATAAGGATGAGGTTACGACTTTTCCGACCACAACCTTCTCGGTCTATCATTAGTCCGCGATAGCCCTAATGCATAGACGAGGTATCCAATTATTATCTTATGTGTTTTACTACCCATTCCCCTAAGTTCTATTATTAGGTTTTCACTTGTTAATCTAACTCTTGCGGGGGTTATCCTGAGCCCTTCCTCCTGTTTGAGGTGCTGGCCCCCACGAAGAGCCACTCTCCCTAGAGACCCGAAACATAAAACCAAATCATCAAGGGGTTGTACCAAAACTAGAAAAGTTCAGCATATCAAAACTGACATACACGCGAGGCATTAACCTTCTCGCCAACAACCATATACATAAATGCTCATAAAAAAATAGGTACCACCCACTCATAATCTCAAAATCACAATTACAATCAAAATTTTGGCAAAGACCAAATTAATGAAGACTCAATGAGAAACAAACTTCCCCTCGCCTCTGGAAAATTTTCTTAATTATTTGATACAAAGAGTTCTCTTTTTAAAGCAATAACCAAAACCAACTTGATAAAAGTCACAACTAAAGAATCCGACAAAATAATCCACAAATCCAACATGAACCCAGTGGAACGAAATCACTTTCGAAACCAAGCAATACCAAAAGAGAACACGTCAAAATGGAAATAGTAAACTAACCTCCAAACATATATATATATACTTAATGCATAATCACTAAAGGACAATATACATTCAAGTACATTTTAACCCTTCATTCAATAAAAAGTAATTTAAAACAACTAAAGAAGTTATCTAAACCCATTTCCTAAATAATCCAATAATTACTTCAAATCATCTTTTATGATTTACTAAGGACCCAGAGCAATAAATTTCAAATTATCTTTAAAGTCATCAATACGTTCTAAGTTATAAGGAGACATTTCAATAGTTAAACACATACTTAATCACAATGAAATAATCAACAATTTTCACCTAACTTCCACTACATAAATCACATTACTCAACCTTAAAAGTTAATCAACCATTTGAAAAGGCATTATTCTCACAACTAACATAACTCTTTAACTTAACCACATAATTTATTTAGTTAGGTTCGTTAAACAGTGTTTCAAGGTTTAGAAATAACACTTATTCTAAGTGACCAACTACCTTTAGAAATATTAAGAGTTTAACCGAGAAAGTATAAATGTGGAAACGAACCTATATCAAAATAACCTAATATTATATTCCTAGACTTTTGATCAACTAAACATACTTAGACTCCCATAATTGAACTCACAAAGGAAGTTCACATAAATTTCCCAAACCGCCCAAATAAAGTCATTCCATCTACATGAAATTCAAAGAGAATAAAGAAGAATTACAAAATCATACTCATTTAATGCATAACTAATAGATTTATAAATACATATATATACAAAGCTTGATTATGTAAAGTAATCTAATAAAAATATAGATGCATATAAATCTCTCCCTATATTTATAACTTCAAAATTTTGTTTACAAAACAGCAAAATAGATATATATAAAGGTAACCACATTAATATTCTCCAACATACAAAATATAAAGATGTACACTCCATCGAGTGAGGAAAGAACTCAATATTCAACACGGAATTTGCTAGTCCTAACGTTCAATACTAAAGGAAGCATAACAAGTATGTACAAAAATAGAAAAACACAGGTCGAAATAACAAGATTTACTGAAGTAACAAGTATTACTTGCTAAACCAAATACGCAAACATATATAGCAACAATATGGGTACTCGAGAATATTAGTGTAAGAGATTCTATCTAGCATCGAATAGAATTATAAACAAGACTTACAAGGACGCAAGCAAGACCTGTACATACTATTTTCATTCTAATTACATAGCATACCTATGCACATAGTTAGACATAGACAAACATACGATGTTTACACAAAGATAGACCACATGAGAAGCATTGAAAACTACACGCAGATGAATCCACAGTGGGCAGTAACTAAAGGAACAATTTTCACAGCATCGGATTCAAACCTATCAAGTGTAGCACAATATTAGGCGTATAAGAGGAATCTCCAAACACTTAAAGGAGCGCCGACCCTCAACAATGCGAAACCAAGCATACTATAGTAACTTTACATCGCAGCTTCCTCATAATTTCAAAAGTCATATAAATATAAGCAACACTATAGAATCAATCAATCTATCGCGGCTTGTGCCAGTAAAATAACAACCTAAATCGTTTAGAAGAATAAACCAAAGAGGGATACAAAAAAGATGATGTTGAACAGACGAGTTAAGACCTGTAGGAGGGTAGATGCGTGGAAAATAATGTGGTGTGCCCTCCTCCATAGTAGTAGAGAGTTGGTCTAGCTTCACATACTAAGGATTACCTTTATTATCATTGATATACTGCTTATTATATTCCAACTTATCTGTGATATAAATATATACATATATCCTGTTTCAATTGACGAATGAGATTCATAATTTTTTTTTAAATAAACGTCTCATAATTTTACTAATTTATTTACTAATCCTTCTTACTATACTTAAAAATTATATACCGTTTCATTATAACTCACACTATATTCAATGTGTAATACCTGGGACTCAAAAAGTGAGGAGAAACTAAATGTTACAGATGTGAAGAGACGATATTCAATGGACACGATAAATACCAAGATCAGATACAAGACTCAGCCATTAACTTAACTCTGTGAAATCTGAATAGGGAATCACAGATGCAAAGAAATGACGACATGACATGGAATGCAAAGTTTACAAGGTATCCATAATTAGATTTCGCTAGGGAGCCTCCAAATCATTGAATTTATCATGCATTCAGGAGCATGCCTTATCAAAATAAGCCTTGTTTGTCTACTAGGTGCATGCGGACACACAGGTATGGTAGACGAGGGCTGCACAAACTCCACTCATTAGTGATCCCTATTGTATCACCTATACAGTTGATCACCACGTATACGAGGTTGAGGTTTATGCTCATTCTTGCTATCTTGAGGACGTTCTAACCGTGTGATAATTGTAATCATTTCCCACAACCAATCTACCCTAATAAATGGATGAAGGGAACAAAGGGCTACGCTGTTGCTCTAGGAGAAAACTTCCATAAGGACTAAAATCATTCATAATAACCTAGAAAAACGGTGTAAGAGAAGTCTAGAGAATTGGACACAACAGTGTGCGTGGTATTGGGTGCTTGGTATGCCGATTCCTTTGTAACAAAATCAATAAACCAAAGCTAAAACACCAACCACCTTATTCATTGCAAGGTATTATGAATTACCTTCTAGGGCCGCAAAGATAGTCGTTGACTTCTAACTACAAGTTTTAAACACTTCACCACAAAAGAATGAAATTCGTAGCCAGGATTTATCCAATGAAAGGGAGGTTAAGAAATGAATGGATATGAAAATGAATAGAATAGCGACCTAAGGGATTCACAGCTTAAAACAAGAGGCATAGATGTACCATCGTCAGTGGCATGGAACGATATGATTATGAACATAGAACATACAAATTCGCTAAAAGAAACTTTGAGCAAAACCAGAACAAGTGAGCTATTCAGAGAGCACAATAAAGATGTAACTATCTTATTAAATCCATGGATAGCGATTTCTAGGTTGAAGCTGAATTTCAAAACTGTAATGATTACCACAGAAGCACAAAATGAATAAGTTGAAATCACTCAATGGCTTCCACACAAACACAAATGGCCAACGGATAAATGAAATGAGGAGTAATAAAGAGGCCAACCTAGATGCCTGCGCAGCTGAAACGGAGCTCGGTTCCAGAGTCCAATCTGTACCCCCATGCTCCCCCCCCCTAAAGATATATATTTTTCCAACCGTTCGGCTACCCTGTTCGATATCCAATAAAATCTTCCCCAAAAAGGAGAATCTCGTTGTTCACAAAAGTAAACCTCTAATTTAAACTCAAAAATCTCCACCAAATTATTTTTTTTTTTCTTTTTAATGTTAGTTCAAACTGTGCATGCAGAGGATTTTATCTTTTGTTGCCTTTTCACTTATAAATTCGAATTCTTATCCTTTTATTTATTTAAAAATTAGAATGCTTTCCTTTTTTTCCACTTTTATACTATAGTTATCAAAAGTCTTATCACAATGCTTTATATAAAATCACCATTTTCCCATTTAATTAATTGAGATAATCAAATTTTAAATTATTACTATTAAATACATTCTAAACAATACTTTTTAGCAATTCATTTTTAATTATAAATATCCATTTACTTTGTATTTCATTGAATTGATTTACGTAGTTATTATTATTATAAAATTCTAAATTTGATAGATTACTTTGCAAACAGCTTTTAATTTAATTACCTTGTTTAATGAAGTTAATCGAAATACTAACTTATCACCTAACCCAAGGTCAATCAAACAATGCCACCGAGAAACCAACATGACATCACAATTCATCTAATTACTCATACTCAGGTATGACAAAGGACCAAAAGTGGAGGGGCACTACATCCTTCCCCCCTAAGCTTCGACTTACTCCTTGAAGCCGAGCTCAACCATAAACACGGTAACACAACAACTAAAGTCGACAATCATACGACCTTAATTGAGCAAAATAATTAAACACATTCAAAGAAAAGAAATGATACCAAAAACGGTGGTGGAATTACAACAAACAAAAGGATGAGGTGACGAACAAGGTCGGGGAAACTTTCTTGTTAGCTCCTTTTTTCCAGATCAAACCCATTGGGTGTTTATGATGCTCGCCCTGTCCTGACAATGCAGGTGGAATCGAGGCTTAGTTCCTGCAATCCTGTATACAAACAAATGTTGTGCACAATATATATATCATCCACACACAGTGAAAGGAAATTGCAACACAGTAGGGCACTCGCAAGCGAGTGATACTACACTGTCCCTCTCTCTAGACCACACACAATATTTAAAACAACTCTGTTAATTTCGGAAACAACTTACTGTTTACTAGTTAGAAAATTATTTATGTAAGGATTCTAACAATAATACTAGTTCCTATACTGTATAAGAAATGAAATTTACTACTTGAAATTATACATATTTATCTCTATGAATTCCAATTTTGTTACCTTTATTACAGAGTTTCTGAAGCCGTCTACCTGGAAATCACTAACTACCATAGAACATAACACATTAGTATCAATAGTTCAAACTTTATCGTAACCTCAAAATATTGTACTTTCATAAAATCATAGCATAATTATCCACACCAACACACATTTTCATTAAAAATCACCATTTCACCCGAAACACTCCACTTCATTCATCAGTCAACACTAAATCCCACAACAATTTCAACAAAAACTAAAAATTTCACACTTTCACAACTTCAAGGAAACATAATTCATCATTTCAAAAACACAAATTTGCAATCTGCACGCACACTCGACACATTCTCACACATCACTCATATCACTGGAACCCACATCACACAACAACACAAGGATCCATGGTGCATCACTGATAGGAAGGATATTGGTGTATTGTGCACTACACCAAGGGTCCTATCCCTTCCTAACAATTTCCTGCACCATCAACCCAACACCAACTAACAGAAGAAACTCAGGTTACACTGCGAAGGCAACAAAAAGGTAAACTCTAGACTCAAGAGTCTAAACGCAAGGTTACATAGTGAGCACACATAGTGCCCAGTGTATGAACCTATGCTCTGATACCATGTTGTAACGCTCCATTGTGCGAACCCCAAACGACATCAAAAGCAATAATTACTGCACTTTTCAAAAAAATAAATAAATCTAAGTATACAGTAACTATACAGGAGATACATGTTAAGATATGACATGAATTTTAATTAAACAAAACCACAACACTTACATCCCTTGGGGTACACACGGTGACATGAAGTTTAACTCCATACGTCAATGATAAAGAATGAAAACCAAGTTTACACCATGACAAAACATGCGTTGAAACCATCAAATAGAAACCATTTACTTAAATAAACACAACATATAAAATATTGTTATTTACAACATGAGAACACAATAGAGCATAGTTCCTCAAATACAACACAGCTAAAACATCTTCCATGGACCAATATCCACACAAGGTTTATCAAGGATACAATAATACGTTGCATCCATTTCAACCCAATAAAATTTTCAAGAATTACAAAGATACAAAAGTGTTCCCCAACATGAACGAGAACCATATAACAAGATAGAATGATACAACTGAGTAGAAGAATACAAAATATCATAGCTGGCTCCAGGATGGGAACAACTCTGGAGTTGCCGCAACTAGCACCAATCTGCACATCTCGATTCTCGACTGGGGACCCAATGGGGTGCTTAGCATGTTCCACCCAACCACATGGGTCCGAGGACCCACCCCCCGTGCTAAGGAGCTGACAAGAAAGAATCCTTGGCCAAGATCATCCAAATAGAGAACTATAAGACTCAACGCCATACAAGAGTACAAGAACACAAGGATATTCACAACATCAATAAACCACATCCAAACATGACATCATTAAATCACTATAACAACAACAAACCACTCACCAATCATAACTACCATAAGTCATTCTCGAAACATAACAATAAATCACTTCCGAAATATTACAACTATAAGTCACAGAATAAATCATCAATAAATCTCCAGTCATAAAATCAATAGACCACTTCCAAAAGCTTGCAACAATAAACCACTTTCAGATAAAACAACAATAACAACAATAATTCACTGTCCAGAGGCTTTCCAAGATAAGAAATCATAAGGGGTACTAGGGGAGAGTGTCATCGCATAGTCCTACATCGGTTATCCTAGCCCTTCCTCCAAGCACCGGACTATCCTAGCTGCATGAGCGTTGGCCCCCATCTATGGTTGTCCTGGCCCTTTCTCCTACTTGAGGCATCGACCACTACCTTCTCAGTCTATCATACTTAGAGTCCCATAATTGAACTCACAAAGGAGGTTCACATAAATTTCCCAAACCACCCAAATAAAGCCATTCCATCTACATGAAGTTCAAAGAGACTAAAGCAAAATTACAAAATAATACTCATTTAATGCATAACTAATAGATTTATAAATATATATATATACAAATCTTGATTATGTAAAGTAATCTAATAAAAATATAGATGCATATAAATCTCTCCCTATATTTATAACTTCAAAATTTTGTTTACAAAACATCAAAATAAATATATATAAAGGTAACCACATCAATATTCTCCAACATACAAAATATAAAGATGTACACTCCATCGAGTGAGGAAAGAACTCAATATTCAACATGGAATTTTCTAGTCCTAACATTCAATACTAAAGGTAGCATAACAAGTATGTACAAAAATAGAAAAACACAGGTCGAAATAACAAGATTTACTGAAGTACAAGTATTACTTGCTAAACCAAATACAAAAACATATATTGCAACAATATGGATACTCGAGAATATTAGTGTAAGAGATTCTATCTAGCATTGAATAGGGTTATAAACAAGACTTACAAGGACACAAGCAAGACCTATACATACTATTTTCATTCTAATTACATAGCATACCTACGCACATAGTTAGACATAGACAAACATACGATGTTTCCACAAAGATAGACCACATGAGAAGCATTGAAAACTACACGTAGATGAATGCACAGTGGGCAGTAACTAAAGGAACAATTTTCATAGCATCGGATTAAAACCTATCAAGTGTAGCACAATATTAGGTGTATAAGAGGAATCTCCAAACACCTAAAGGAGCGCTAACCCTCAACAATGCGAAACCAATCATACTATAGTAACTTTACATCGCAGCTTCATCATAAAGTCATATAAATATAAGAAACACTATAGAATCAATCAATCTATCGCGGCTTGTGCGACTAAAATAACAACCTAAATCATTTAGAAGAATAAACTAAAGAGGGATACAAAAAAGAAGATATTGAATAGACGAGTTAAGACCTGTAGGAGGGTAGATGCATGGAAAATAATGTGGTGTGCCCTCCTCCATAGTAGTAGAGAGTTGGTCTGGCTTCACATACTTTAGATTACCTTTATTATCATTGATATACTACTTATTATATTCCAACTTGTCTATTATATAAATATATACATATATCTTGTTTGAATTGATGAATGAGATTCATAATTTTTTTTTTAAATAAACGTCTCATAATTTTACTAACTTGTTTATTTACTAATCCTTCTTACTATACTTAAAAATTATATACCGCTTCATTATAACTCACCCTATATTCAATGTGCAACACCTGGGACTCAAAAAGTGAGGAGAAATCAAATGTTACAAAATTGAAGAGACGATATTCAATGGACACGATAAATACCAAGATCATATACAAGACTCAGCCATTAACGTAACTCTCTAAAATATGAATAGGGAATCACATATGCAAAGAAATGATGACATGACATGGAATGCAAAGTTTACAAGGTATGCATAATTAGATTTCACTAGGGAGCCTCCAAATCATTGAATTTATGATGCATTCAGGAGCATGCCTTATCAAAATAAGCCTTGTTTGTCTATTAGGTGCATGCAGACACACAGGTATTGCAGACGAGGGCTGCACAAACTCCACTCATTAGTTATCCCTATTGTATCACCTATACAGTTGATCACCAGGTATACGAGGTTGAGGTTTATGCTCGTTCTTGCTATCTTGATGATTTTCTAACCATTTGATAATTATAATCATTTCCCACAATTGATCTACCCTAATAAATGGATCAAGGGAATAGAGGGCTATGATGTTTCTCTAGGAGAAAACTTCCATAAGGACTAAAATCATTCATAATAACCTAGACAAACGGTGTAAGAGAAGTCTAGAGAATTGGACACAACAGTGTGTGGTTGAAGCCACAATAGTGGTTTACAATTTAAGTGAGGAAGGAAAACTCACAAAAAATGAATGCATGGAAAAAATCTTGATTTTAGGGGTTTGTACGAACCTATTGGTTCGACCGAACCCATTAGGGGTTCGCTAGAACCTGGGTTTGGGCGAACCCTTTTAAAGGTTTCCCGCCAAAAAAGCCATAAAAACCCCTTATAAAAGGGGGGTTCGAATGAACCAGGGTTCGAATAAACCCTAGTTCGAGCGAACCCCTATGGGTTCACTCGAACCCCTAGGGGTTAATTTGAATCCCCCTTAGTCCTCATCCCCCCCTGACACACAAAAAAAACCCTAAATTTCTGCACTTCGGAGCTCGGGTTGAGGATGAAAATGGGTGAATCTTCACCCAACCTGGAATTAGGTAGTCCGAGAATGAGCTATCCAATGAATATAATTTTAATATGTTTTAGTTTATGTATTTGTTTTTTAGTTTTATTAAACATAGGTTTTTCATTGAAAATGAAGGTCTTTATTACGCATGTGGAAAAATAGCAGATTATCAAAAAAAATTGAAAAATAGTGCCATATATTTGAAGTCCTTGATCCAAGAAAAAAAAAACAAATTTTGATATATACAAAAAGTTGTAAGCTATCTGTCGGCAGCTATGTTTGAATTATAATTAGTTTGATTTCAAAACTTGATTAAAGAAAAAATATTCAATAAAAACTATCTAACCAAGTGGAAGCACTACATATCAGAGTTGAATCTAAATTCAAAAGAATTAGAATTTTATCCTTCATGAAAAAAAGTTATGTTTACCAAAACGCCACTTTTAAAAAATGTTGTTTTTGAAAAAAATAGTTTTTTGGGAGATGGAAAAAGAAATGCAATATGATTCCAAAAATTTTGAAAATAATATTTTTAGAATCTACAGACAAAATGTGACAAGACTCTAGTTTGCATCATCTTCAAATTCTTCACCGTTTAGCCGCTATAGGTGCCCGAATGTGAAGATTTAGTTAAAAATAATAATTTCAGTGTCCAGTTTGGCCAAAATTTTTAAACCACTATTGTGGGATCACCCATGCATGGTGCTGGGTGCTTGGTATGTCGATTCCTTTCTAAAAAAATCAATAAACCGAAGCTAAAACACCAACCACCTTATTCATTGCAAGGTATTATGAATTACCTGCTAGGGCTACAAGGATATAGCCGTTGACTTCTAACTACAAGTTATAAACACTTCTCCACAAAAGAATGAAATTCGTAGCCATTATTTATCCAATGAAAGGGAGGTTAAGAAACGAATGGATATGAAAATGAATAGAATAGCCACCTAAGGGATTCATAGCCTAAAACAGGAGGCATAGATGTACCATCGTTAGTGGCATGGAACGATATGATTATGAACATAGAACATACAAATTCGCTAAAAGAAACTTTGAGCAAAACCAGAACAAGTGAGCTATTAAAAGGGCACAATAAAGATGTAACTATCTTATCAAATCCATGGATAGAGATTTCTAGGTTGAAGCTGAATTTCACAACTGTAATGATTACCACAGAAGCACAAAATGAATAAATTGAAATCGCTCAATGGCTTCCACACAAACACAAATGGCCAACGGATAAATGAAATGAGGAGTAATAAAGAGGCCAACCTAGATGCATGCGCAGCTGAAACGGAGCTCGGTTCCAGAGTCCAACCTCTACCCCCATGCTCCTTCCCCCTAAAGATATTTATTTTTCCAACCGTCCGGCTACCCTGTTTGATATCCAATAAAATCTTCCCCAAAAAGGAGAATCTCGTTGTTCACAAAAGTAAACCTCTAATTTAAACTCAAAAATCTCCACCAAATTATCTTATTTTTTCCTTTTAATGTTGGTTCAAACTGTGCATGCAAAGGCTTTTATCTTTTCTTGCCTTTTCTATTATAAATTTGAATTCTTATCCTTTTATTTATTTAAAAATTAGAATGCTTTCCTTTTTTTCCACTTTTATACTATAGTTAGCAAAAGTCTTATCACAATGCTTTATATAAAATCACCACTTTCCCATTTAATTAATTGAGATAATCAAATTTTCAATTATTACTATTAAATACATTCTAAACAATGCTTTTTAACAATTCATTTTTTATTATAAATATCCATTTACTTTTTATTTCATTGAATTGATTTACGTAATTATTATTATTATAAAATTCTAAATTTGATAGATTACTTTGCAAGAAGCTTTTAATTTAATTACCTTGTTTAATCAAGTTAATCGAAATACTAACTTATCACCTAACCCAAGGTCAATCAAACAATGCCACCGAGAAACCAACATGACATCACAATTCATCTAATTACTCATACTCGGGTATGACAAAGGACCAAAAGCGAAGGGGCACTACATCCTCCCCCCCTAAGCTTCGAATTACTCCTAGAAGTCAAGCTCAAACATAAACATGGTAACACAACAACTAATGTCAACAATCATACAACCTTAATTGAGCAAAATAATTAAACACATTCAAAGAAAAGAAATGATACCAAAAACGGAGGTGGAATTACAACAAAGACAAGGATGAGATGACGAACAAGGTCGGGGAAACTTTCTTGTTAGCTCCTTTTTTCCACGTCAAACCCATTGGGTGTTTATGATGCTCGCCCTGTCCTGACAATGCAGGTGGAATCGAGGCTTAGTTCCTGCAATCCTGTATACGGACAAATGTTGTGCACAATATATATATCATCCACACACAGTGAAAGGAAATTGCAACACAGTAGGGCACTCGCAAGCAAGTGATACTACACTGTCCCTATCTCTAGACCACACACAATATTTAAAACAACTCTGTTAATTTCGGAAACAACTTACTATTTACTAGTTAGAAAAATATTTATGTAAGGATTCTAACAATAAAACTAGTTCCTATACTATATAAGAAAGGAAATTTACTACTTGAAATTATACATATTTATCTATATGAATTCCAATTTTGTTACCTTTATTACTGAGTTTCTGAAGCCGTCAACCTGTAAATCACTAACTACCATAAAACATAACACATTAGTATCAATAGTTCAAACTTTATCATAACCTTAAAATACTGTACTTTCATAAAATCATAGCATAATTATCCACACCAACACACGTTTTCGTTAAAAATCACCATTTCACCCAAAACTCTCCACTTCATTCATCAGTCAACACTAAATCCCACAACGATTTCAACAAAAACTAAAAATTTCACACTTTCACAACTTCAAGAAAACATAATTCATCATTTCAAAAACACAAATTTGCAATCTTCACGCACACTCGACACATTCTCACACATCACTCATATCATTGGAACCTACATCACTCAACAACACAAGGATCCATGGTGCATCACTGATAGGAGGGATATTGGTGTATTGCGCACTACATCGAGGGTCCTATCCCTTCCTAACAGTTTCCTACACCATCAACCCAACACCAACTAACGGAAGAAACTTAGGTTGCATTGCGAAGGCAACAAAAAGGTAAACTCTGGACTCAAGAGTCTAAACAGAAGGTTACATAGTGAGCACACATAGTACCCAGTGTATGAACCTATGCTCTGATACCATGTTGTAACGCCCCGTCGTGCGAACCCCAAAGGACATCAAAAGCAATAATTACCGCACTTTAAAAATAAAATAAAAATCCAAGCATATAGTAACTATACATGAGATACACATTAAGATATGACATGAATTTTAATTAAACAAAACCACAATACTTACATCCCTGGGGGTACACACTGTGACATTATGAAGCGTAATTCCATACATCAATGATAAAGAATGAAACCAAATTTACACCATGACAAAACATGCGTTGAAACCATCAAATAGAAACCATTTACTTAAATAAACACAACATATAAAATATTGTTATTTACAACATGAGAACACAATAGAGAATAACTCCTCAAATATAAAATAGCTAAAACATCTGCCATGGACCAATATCCACACAAGGTTTATCAAGGATACAATAATACATTGCATCCATTTCAACCCAATACAATGATCAAGAGTTACAAAGATACAAAGTGTTCCCCAACATGAATGAGAAACATATAACAAGATAGAATGATACAACTAACACCAATCCGCACATCTCAATTCTCGACTGGGGGCCCAATGGGGTGCTTAGCATGTTCCACCGAACCACGTGGGTCCGAGGACCCACCCCCCGTGCTAAGGAGATGACAAGAAAGAATCCTTGGCCAAGATCATCCAAATAGAGAACCACAAGAATCAACGTCATACAAGAGTACATGAACACAAGGATATTCACAACATCAATAAACCACATCCAAACATGACATCAATAAATCACTATAACAACAACAAACTACTCACGAATCATAACTACCATAAGTCATTCTCAAAACATAACAATAAATCACTTCCAAAATATTACAAGAATAAGTCATAGAACAAATCATCAATAAATCTCCAGTCATAAAATCAATAGACCACTTCCAAAAGCTTGCAATAATAAACCACTTTCAGATAAAACAACAATAACAACAACAATTCACTGTCCAGAGGTTTTCCAAGATAACAAATCATAAGGGGTACGAGGGGAGAGTGTCATCGCATAGTCCTACATGGGTTATCCTAGCCCTTCCTCCAAGCACCGGACTATCATAGCTACCCGAGGCACCGGCCCTCATCTATGGTTATCATGGCCCTTCCTCCTACTTGAGGCACCAACCACTGCCTTCTTAGTCTATCATACTTAGACTCCCATAATTGAACTCATAAAGGAGGTTCACATAAATTTCCCAAACCACCCAAATAAAGTCATTCCATCTACATGAAGTTCAAAGAGACTAAAGAAGAATTACAAAATCATACTCATTTAATGCATAACTAATAGATTTATAAATACATATATATATATATACAAAACTTGATTATGTAAAGCAATCTAATAAAAATATAGATGCATATAAATCTCTCCCTATATTTATAACTTCAAAATTTTGTTTACAAAACAGCAAAATAGATATATATAAAGGTAACCACATCAGTATTCTCCAGCATACAAAATATAAAGATGTACACTCCATCGAGTGAGGAAAGAACTCAGTATTCAACATGGAATTTGCTAGTCCTAACATTCAATACTAAAGGAAGCATAACAAGGATGTACAAAAATAGAAAAACACAGGTCGAAATAAGAATATTTACTTAAGTAACAAGTATTACTTGCTAAACCAAATACGCAAACATATATAGCAACAATATGGATACTCAAGAATATTAGTGTAAGAGATTGTATCTAGCATTGAATAGGATTATAAACAAGACTTACAAGGACGCAAGCATGACCTGTACATACTATTTTCATTCTAATTACATAGCATACCTACGCACATAGTTAGACATAGACAAACATACGATGTTTACACAAAGATAGACCACATGAGAAGCATTGAAAACTACACGCAGATGAATGCACAATGCGCAGTAACTAAAGGAACAATTTTCACAGCATCGGATTCAAACCTATCAAGTGTAGCACAATATTAGGCGTATAAGAGGAATCTCCAAACACCTAAAGGAGCCCCGACCCTGAACCAAGCATACTATAGTAACTGTACATCGCAACTTCCTCATAATTTCAAAAGTCGTATAAATATAAGCAACACTATAGAATCAATCAATCTATCGCGGCTTGTGCCACTAAAATAACAACCTAAATCATTTAGAAGAATAAACGAAAGAGGGATACAAAAAAGAAGATGTTGAACAGACGAGTTAGGACCTGTAGGAGGGTAGATGCATGGAAAATAATGTGGTGTGCCCTCCTCCATAGTAGTAGAGAGTTGGTCGGGCTTCACATAATAAGGATTACCTTTATTATCATTGATATACTACTTATTATATTCCAACTTATCTGTGATATAAATATATACATATATCTTGTTTCAATTGACGAATGAGATTCATAATTTTTTTTAAATAAACGTCTCATAATTTTACTAACTTATTTATTTACTAATCCTTCTTACTATACTTAAAAATTATATACCGCTTCATTATAACTCACCCTATATTCAATGTGCAACACCTGGGACTCAAAAAGTGAGGAGAAATTAAATGTTACAGATCTGAAGAGACGATATTTAGTGGACACAATAAATACCAAGATTAGATACAAGACCCAGCCATTAACTTAACTCTCTTAAATCTGAATAGGGAATCACAGATGCGAAGAAATGACGACATGACATGGAATGCAAAGTTTACAAGGTATGCATAATTAGATTTCGCTAGGGAGCCTCCAAATCATTGAATTTATCATGCATTCAGGAGCATGCCTTATCAAAATAAGCCTTGTTTGTCTACTAGGTGCATGCGGACACACAGGTATGGTAGACGAGGGCTGCACAAACTCCACTCATTAGTGATCCCTATTGTATCACCTATACAGTTGATCACCAGGTATACGAGGTTGAGGTTTATGCTTGTTCTTGCTATCTTGAGGACGTTCTAACCGTGTGATAATTATAATCATTTCCCACAACCGATCTACCCTAATAAATGGATCAAGGGAATAGAGGGCTACACTGTTGCTCTGGGAGAAAACTTCCATAAGGACTAAAAGCATTCATAATAACCTAGAAAAACGGTGTAAGAGAAGTCTAGAGAATTGGACACGACAGTGTGCATGGTGCTGGGTGCTTGGTATGTTGATTCCTTTCTAACAAAATCAATAAACCGAACCTAAAACACCAACCACCTTATTCATTGCAAGGTATTATGAATTACCTGCTAGGGCCGCAAGGATATAGCCGTCGACTTCTAACTACAAGTTATAAACACTTCTCCACAAAAGAATGAAATTCGTAGCCATGATTTATCCAATGAAAGGGAGGTTAAGAAACGAATGCATATGAAAATGAATAGAACAACCACTTAAGGGATTCACAGCCTAAAACAGGAGGCATAGATGTACCATCATCGGTGGCATGGAATGATATGATTATGAATAGAGAACATACAAATTCTCTAAAAGAAACTTTGAGAAAAACCAGAACAAGTGAGCTATTAAGAGGGCACAATAAAGATGTAACTATTTAATCAAATCCATGGATAGCGATTTCTAGGTTGAAGTTGAATTTCACAACTGTAATGATTACCACATAATCACAAAATGAATAGGTTGAAATCGCTCAATGGCTTCCATACAAACACAAATGGCCAACAGATAAATGAAATGAGGAGTAATAAAGAGGCCAACTTGGATGCCTGCGCAGCTGAAACAGAGCTCGGTTCTAGAGTGCAACCTATACCCCCATGCTTCTCCCTCCCTAAAGATATTTATTTTTCCATCCGTTCGGCTGCCCTGTTCGATATCCAATAAAATCTTCCGCAAAAAGGAGAATCTGTTTGTTCACGAAAGCAAACCTCTAATATAAACTCAAAAATCTCCACCAAATTATTTTGTTTTTTCTTTTTAATGTTAGTTCAAACTGTGCATGCAGAGGCTTTTATCTTTTGTTGCCTTTTCTCTTATAAATTCGAATTCTTATCCTTTTATTTATTTAAAATTAGAATGCTTTTCTTTTTTTCCACTTTTATACTATAGTTAGCAATAGTCTTATCACAATGCTTTATATAAAATCACCATTTTCCCATTTAATTAATTGAGATAATCAAATTTTCAATTATTACTATTAAATACATTCTAAACAATACTTTTTAACAATTCATTTTTAATTATAAATATCTATTTACTTTTTATTTCATTGAATTGATTTACGTAATTATTATTATTATAAAATTCTAAATTTGATAGATTACTTCGCAAGCAGCTTTTAATTTAATTACCTTGTTTAATCAAGTTAATCGAAATACTAACTTATCACCTAACCCAAGGTCAATCAAACAATGCCACTGAGAAACCAACATGACATCACAATTCATCTAATTACTCATACTCGGGTATGACAAAGGACCAAAAGCGAAGGGGCACTACAAAACGACCTGCTAAAGGTTGAATCACATGTGCCTTACTATTCTTTTGCATTATGTTCTTTTTTATGTTTTTGTGTGATCAATTGCATGTGCGTAATGCGATCTCCCCATACAATTATGTTTGATGTATCTCTCTTTGTGGCATTCCTCTATTTGTATTTGCATTCTTTTGTATGTCATAAACATCATCTTTTCATTTTCCTTGTGTTTTCCTTTTGGGGATGATGCAAGGTGTCGACAGATTCACGTCTCTTCCATGTTGACCTAGAGATTTTCCTTTATATTTTCTTTGTCTTGTGTTTTCCTTTTGGGGATTACGTAAGGTGTCAATACATTTAGGTCTCTTCCATGTTGACCCAAAGTCTTTTCTTTGTTTTTTCTCTCTTTTTGTCATTCTTCTTGTTCCATGAGTATTTGGAGAATGATGACAGTTCTAAGCTCTCTAGAAAACAATGTAGGAAAGACATATTGACCCTGAATCCATGGATCCCTCATTTGTTTGGAGTTTCATTTTGAGGCAAACCCCTATTTCTTCCTTCATAACATATCTTTATTTGGAAACATATGACTTGGCATAGGGATTTCGAAATAAGCTATCATGTCCTCTTTATTGTTAGCATTAATCATTTGCTACTTTAAGGTAAGTTCTCACAGCATGGTGTTTAGCAACTTCTTTAAAGTGGGGGCATACATTGGCATTATTCTTTTACAACTCATGTTTCATTGTGTAGTCTTCTTACTTCATGCAATTCATGTTTGGATTTGTGGTGACATTGGGTGTGATGTCCTTCAAGACCATGATCTCTCTTAGTGGCTTGATGTGACACACTACATCCCCTAAGTTCTGAATCTTCTATTATTTGATTGGTCCTCTCTTGGAGATAATAGGCACAATTTCCCCTAAGTTAAGACATTACATGAACTATGGAAAATTATTTTGAACATTCCTTAAATTATTTTGTATTTTACAATTTCAGTTATATGGCCACCTTGCATAACACACTTTGCTTGACTATGGAGTCATCTTGTTTGCTCATGAGTTTCAAGCATATGAAGCTTTTCTTGCCTCATGAATCTTAAATTTCATTGTTTTGTGGTGCCTTATAAATATTATCAAGAGGTATAACTTTGGTTTGGTTGTATGTATGGGAGCTGAACTTAGGTGTGACTTTCCCATAGCCACTTTCTTGTTTGTGTGAGTGCATATTGGTCGCATGTGTATGTATCTCGCTAGTAGCTCACATATTCGATACCTTGAGGTTCCACTAGCCCTTGTGAGCATGTGTTGGTTTACATAGTGGATATCGTGTTCCACTTGTAAACACTTTTGGATAAACAACTTAGATTTGATCCAAAATGTGTGAGACAAATGGTTGAAGCTTGATCCACCCCTTTTGTTTTATTTTTTCTTTTCTTTATTTCTCTGGCAGCGTATACTTGTTCCTTTTTGTTTCTCCTTATGGCTGATCCCACAATACTAGTTTACAATTTCCAAGAGATCCTGATTTTTTCTGAAATTGCATATTTTTAAAAAATATAATGATTTAAGCCTTGAAAAGTTCCATTTAAAGGATTCCAATTGAAGAGGGTTTGATTGAACCACCTTAGATTAAACCCTCTTGGATAGAACCTCGCTATTTTTAAACCATACCTATAACGGAGTCTCCTTTACATTTATCAAAATGTTGATCTAAAAAACCACTTTTGATTTACCTTTTTGGGGATCAAATGAATTCATTTAATATTTTTTTGTAGGTATGTCTAGTCCTTATTATAAGCTTCCCAAAAAGTATAATTTTAAATAAATTTAATTTTATTATTATATTTATTTTTTATTTCTTATGAATGTAGGTTTTTCACTTAAAATCAAGCTCTCTATTCTACACATGTGGAAAAATAGTAGATTATCAAAAAAAAATTGAAAAATATTAGTGCACTAGATATTGAAGTCCTTGATCCAACAAAAAAAAATTTGAATTTCGATACATACAATTTTTTTTTTGTATACATTCCACCTATGTTTGAATTGTAATTGGTTTGACTTCGAAACATCATTAAGGAAACAATATTCAACAAAACACTATGAAACAAAATGAAAGTGCTAGATATCATAGTTACAAATCTAAATTCAAAAAAATATAATTTTATCCTTCATGGAAAAAGAGTTATGTTGTATACGGTGAGCATCACTCCATAAAAATGGTGTTTACTGAAAAATACTAGTTTTCAATAGAGATGGAAAAAGAAGTATAACCTGATTTCAAAATTTTTGAAAAAAATATATTTAGAATATACATACAAAATGTCACAAATCACTAGTTTGCATCATCTTAAAATTCCTCACAGTTTAGCTGCTATAAGTGCTCGAAAGTGAAGATTTAGTTAGAAAAAATCAGTTAAGTGTCTAGTTTGGCCAAAAATTGTAAACCAGTATTGTGGGATCACCCTTATATCATTTACATGTGTGTTATTTTGTGCTTATGTTTGTTTTCCATAGGATCTTGGTTGTTGTCATCCTATCTCACTAGCATTGGTAAATTTGAACCCCTCTTGATGCAAGTTTGTCTACTTTAGTGTGAGTTTGAAGCAAGTTCCTCCTCTCACTAAAGTGGGGACTAAATTTAATGTAGAAAAATGTATCCCTTTACATTTTCACACTTGCAAAGGTCATTGTGAACTAAATGGACATCATTGTGACTTATTTAGGGTGTTGTAAGGTGTTTTCTAAAACTTTCACACTAATCTAGGGGTTTTATTAATTAATTGAGATTCTTTATGATTTAATTGGCCTTATTTTACATCCATAAGCCTTAATTAATGCATCTTTCTGAGCATAATCCTGACATATATCAAGTGACCAATTAGAATTTAATGATTTTGGATTGTATGGCCCAAATTTAGTGATTTGGGAATCATATGCTACCTTGGGTGTATGGGTCCCTCCTTTGTTTTAAGGCCCCAATCCAGATTTCACATTAAATTAAGAATTTCTTGAAAAATGTGTCCCAAGCTTAGCCTAATGAGACTCATATGTCACAACTGGCGTATGAGTCTCGCTTAGTTTGGAACTAATTGAAATTGAAATTCTTGGTAGGATTTTATTCTCCTAGATCTAATGTTGGCTTGTAGTGTTGTAATTTGAAGAAATTTAACATAAACAAATATAAATGCAAGGTTATTTGACTCATTTTTCACCTAGCAAGCTTACAAGTCATCAAGTTATCATAAGAGAACTTTCAAGAGTTTACAAGAGAATTTAAGAGCATTCAAGAGCTGATTATCATGTGTTTTAGAGAATTATTCAAGTATCAAGCATCATGCATCATGTTTTACCTTGAGCTAACATTTGTGATGTAGGGTTTTATGAGTCAAGAAAGCATTCAAGTCAAGATTTATATCATTAAAGAAAGAGTCAAGATCTTCATTCATGTTAGCCATTAGGGTATGTGCAGGATCATGATGGGCCAAAAAGTGGCAATATTATGTGTATTTGTAGGATATGTGGCTGACAACATTTTTTTTACCCAAAATTGATGAAATGAAAAGGGTTTTTAGAGGAAATTCTCAGCTTTCCACCAATATAAATTATACTTTAATTTGAATTTAATAAATAATTATTATTCATTTTCTATTAGAATTACGACTAAAGTCCTAATCGATAGGCTGATTCAAAAAAATCTATAACTTTCAAATAATATCACATTTTTTGAATCTGAAACTTGTGTCACATTCTATGCTTCACATACTATAGGATTAAGAAAAGAAAAAATAAATTTCATGAAGTTTTGACCAAGTTAAGGTGGTCAGACATACGAGTTTTTATATTTTTTAATAGTTGTAATAAAAAATTCATCATTAATTATTTACATGGAAAAAATTTATTAAAAAATATGCATCACATCTAGACATGAGTCCTCTACTTATATAGAAAATATTATAAAAAAATATTGTCATTTTATTATGGTTAGGGTGGCCAGACAAACACCTACTTCTTATTTTTTCACTAAAATTTAAGTACTATTGCATTGAAATTTCAAATTTTCACCAAATAGATTTTTTAATTTTTAAATAAACCTAGTAGTTTAGAAATTACATTCAATTTTCTATAGATTCTATTCTTACATATTTTTGAAATAATATAGATAACTTATTGAAATTTTTACGTCAAGTTGCCTAACACTGATTTTTCTGAAATTTTTGCCACTTAAGGGCCTGTTTTTTTCATGATGATCCTACACATTCCCATTACTTACAAGATTACAACATCTTATTCAAGGGTTTGGTGAGTTGCATCATCACATACTTGTTCATTCATCATTCCTTCATTCTATTTCTATTCATTTTAAGGTTTGATTACCAAAACATGGATTGACCAATGCAAACCCATTTTTACTATCAAAACATTTTTCCCTCTCTTTAGTGTGTGATTTACAGATGTAGGTTGATATACATTGAAGAGCAAGATTGGAAGAAGTTTTCAAGTTTTCCAAGTTGTCAAAGTTGTCACCTTGTTCACAAGATCACTAAAAGACACCCATATAGTAGAATTTAACATTCCAGATCCAAAAATCAAGATTGGAAGGAAGAGCAGAGATAGGGGAGTAGATTCAAACTTTTACCCCTCAAAAAATTTGAATGGTACCGATACACTACTTCTGGCGTATGAGTCCCAATATAGGGCTTTTTCCAAATTTTAGGAGTTCTAGACTTGTCACTACTAGATTTTTGTTTGTACCCAGAAATCCTAATCTAGGACTAAATCACCCAGACTAGCCTATGAGTCCTAATGCACATTAGAATAATCATTTTTATAATTTCAAGCCTTTTTTTTACATTCTACAAGTTTCCAGGTGCACCTTTGTGTTTTCTTAGTTTATTGTTTTGATTTGCATTCATAATCTAGGTCATAAAGTTAAGTTTTACATCTCATTTAGATTCCTTACCTTTTGAAGCCCTAGCTTAGTGGTGAACCCCTTTTATACCTCTAATCATGCTTATACCTCTAATCACACCCTAGGACACCCTATTGTAGATCTCTTTCCCTCATTCTATCATTGGATTGAGATCTCTAAGATATACTTGAGTGAAACTTCAATGAAATAGGCCCTCCTAGTTCCATCACCAAAAGGTGGAACCCCTATATATGAGGTTTCACTAATAATGGTAAAGAATACGTGAACAACAATTTTAATAGTTATTTGAAATAATTTGATATTAAACATGAGCTAAACATTCACTATACACCTCAACAAAATGGTGTACCAAAAAAGAAGCATAGAACTATTATTGAAATGGATAGATGTATATTACATGCTAAAATATATCTTATAAATTTTGGGTTGAATCTATGTTTTGTGCTACTTATATTAGTGATTGGAACCCTATAAAAGCTTTAAAGGATATAACTCCTAAAGAGGTGTGGCCTTGTAGGAATCCTAATCTTAAGCATTTAAGAATTTTTGGCCCACTTTTTTAGATTCACAAACCTAAACAAAAATGGAAAGAGATAGATCATTAATCTTCTTATCATATTTTTTGGGTAATGATGAACATCATAAATCTTATAGAGTTTATAATCCTCTTAATGAAAAAGTTAAATTTGTTCAAGAGATGTATATATTGCTGAAAATAGTTTTCATGATTATTCTAAAGTGCATAACATTGAATCTTTTTAAAATAAAATTGTTGTTGTAGAGGAAAATTGTAAAGAATCTTCTCTTAACCCTCTTAATGCATCTCTTACTCATAGTGATAGTGAAGATAAACATGTTGTTTCTTCTCCTTATGATTCTTCTTCAAGTGATGATTCTTCTACTTCTAAAAGAAATCCTAAATGTTTTAAAATTTTGATGCAAGAAAGTGTGGATATTTTAGCTAGAATGAATCTAAGACTAGAAGGAAAACTATTGCAATTATGATTTTATGTATAAATTTATTCATACAAATGATCCTCAAACTTATGAACATGCTAAAGATCGAGGTCACTAGGAAAAGGCTATAAGAAAAGAATATGGTACATAAAATGATAATAAAACTTGGGATTTAGTTCCATTATCTCATGGAAAGAATCTTGTTTCATGCAAATGGTCGTATAAAACTAAGGTTGATGCAAATAATGAAGTTATAAATTTTAAAGATAGATTAGTTTCTAGAGGCTTCTATGAAGTGGAATGCTTAGATTATAATGAGAAAATTTCTCCAATCTAGATAATATTCCAACTATTAAATTAGTTTTTTCTTTAGCTTCTCATATGCGTTGCCCTTTTCATAAAATAGATGTTAAAAGTGAAATTTTAAAGGGTGATTTATATGAAGAAATTTATATGTCTCAACCTTTGGGTTTTATTAAATAATGTAATGAACACATTGTTTGGAAGAAATCAATTTATCATTTAAAACAATCCCCTAGAGAATGGTATTTTAAAATTAAAGCTTTCTTTCTATCTCATGGTTTCAATAGAAGTAAAAATGATCCAAATTTATATATTAAACATAGTGAAGATGATATTGTGACCATTATTTTATATGTATATGATTTTAATATCACTTAAAGTTCTAGAAAATTTATTAGTGGTATTAAGTCTCAACTCAATAATTGATTTCAAATGACTGATTTAGGCTTATTACACTATGTTTTTGGTATGAAAATTTGGCAAACACCTAAAGGTATTTTTTGTTCTCAACATAAATATGCTCAAGATCACTTAGAAAAAATATAAAATGAATAATGAAAAGTTTGTTTCTACTCCTTGTTAATTAGGAACTAAATTAATAATTGATATGGAAACTCCTTTTATTGAGCACACTTTATATAGGAAATGAGTTGGTAGTTTCAATTATTTAATACTTACTAGACCTGATATTTTTTATAGTATTTCTCTTGTTTCTAGATATATGTCTAAACCACAACAAACTCATTTTAAAGTTGTAAAAAGAATTTTAAGATATGTTAAAGACCTACTCTTAATCTTGGTCTCTTTTATGATGTAAATTATGATTTTTCTTTAAAAGGTTATACTGATTCAAATTTAGGAGGTGATCCCAATGATGGGAGATCCACTTCTGGTTATTATTTCTTTGTTGGATTAGGTGCAAACTCATGGATTGGTAATAAAAAACAATATACTTTTTTGTTCTACAAAACCTTAATATAAAGTTTGTGCCAATGCATCCAAATAAGCCTATGGTTAAAAATATTACTTGAAGAATTGGGTCTAACTCAAAAGGATCTTACTAATTTATATTGTGATAATCAAAGTGAAGATCAAGTTGTAGATATTCTCACCAAAACTCTATATAAAGATAATTTTATCTTTCACTATAAAAATGTAGGATTACAACCAATTATAGAGTTTGATGTAAACTCCCCAAGTAATTTTTAAGGGGGGTGTTAGAAGCTTATTCTTTACTTGGTAAAGGTTATTTATTAATTCTAATTATTTAATTACTTGTAGGATACCCCAAAGGAATATATAGAAGAATTTTGTAATTTTTTGTCTCCTCACACATGTGTGAGGATGACTCATTTTATTTTAATTACTTTATTAAGGAATATTAGTTTCTTAGGTGTAGTTCCACCTTATGAGGATCTTGACACCTTACACACACATAGGATGAATGGTGGAATCCATAGAGTTGGTAGTTACATTGAGCTCATCTTCTCACCTCTATTTATTGATGTGCTTCTCCTCTCATTTTTCATGAAGCAAGCTTAAGAATCAAGATCTCTCTCTCTCTCTCTCTCTCTCTCTCTCTCTCTCTCTCTCTCTCTCTCTCTCTCTCTCTCTCTCTCTCTCTCTCTCTCTCTCTCTCTCTCTCTCTCTCCTTGTATCATTCTTAGACATTTGCCTCATTCATAATATTTAGTTTTTTCTTGTTTTTTCCCCTTATCAAGTTATTGTGTCTCCTCTTCATGGTGTTGGTACTTGGATTGACTTATCTCTTTTTTGGTAATTTATTTCCTTCAAAAAATGCTTAATAAGTAGCACTTTCCATTGCTCAATTTATTTTTCCTTTCAAAAAGTGCCACCCTTGCACCTCTTAAGATATTGACAAAATAGAATATTGCTTCACGTGATTAGATAAACTCTTTTGATTATTTTTTTTGCAAGTGTGTAGTCCTATATATCAACATCCAAAAAAATTAATATGTACTATGTCTTGTAAATATTATATAGTTTAATTTTATAATGAACATAGGTACATCATGAAAAATAATTTCTCTTCTAAATTAATGATTTGGAAAAAATAGGGCTTACCAAGATCAAGGTAAACCACTAGAATCTCTCAACCAAAATCACTATAATTGATGTCATTATGAGGGCCAAAAGATGTAAATAACAATCAGAGATTGACCCTAACTGTTATAGAAACTATGAGGAGAGTTTTTAAAGCTTAAAGAGGTGAGTACCTTGGTGGAAGAACCTTCTTTTTAGGGCACAAAGGACTCATTCGCCTTTAGTTGTGAATGGGTCCTTGTTAGGGTTTCTGAAATTGAGACCTTGGTTATTTTCCTTGATGTCAACACTCTCATATTCCTAGTTGTTAGCTCCTAAAAGATTGTATTTAATTCTACAACTTCAATTCTTTGTTCTTGGACTTTGAAGGTTAATCTTGCAACTTGACAACTTTGACAATTTTTCTTTAAATTTCTTCTCCACTTGATCTTCAACCTATAAATCTGCAAACACACACACAAGGGAAGAAAAACATGTTTATTGTTAGTGAACAGGGGTTTGCCTCAGTCAAACCCATTATAAGTAATTAAACCAAATAATGAAATGATGAAATTAAAGCATGCATATGAAATGATTCTAGATGTTATATTGTAATGCAAATCTGCAAACCAACATGTAGTGGCCATGAAGAATGTAGATCTTAATCCTTGAATAAGATATGTAACAATGCTTCCAAGTAGATGCTCAATGCTACACTCACAATCTTAACTCAACAACATGTATGAATGCATTAAATCCTTGTCATGATGAAATGATCTTGAATTGCTGCAATAGACTCGTGATAATTTTCCTTGAAATTCCTTTGAAAATGCTCTTGAAGTGCTCTATAATGCTCTTGTAAAGTTGCTAGGATGTCTCATAAAATTTCTAGAGGATGAAACTATGTGAATTAACCCCTTATTTATACTAAATCAAGAGATTAATCCTGAAATTCAAACAATTCAAGCCGACACCAGATTAGGAGATAAACATTATTAAATTATCACCACAATGAAATTCAAAAAAGGGGTCCTAATTAAGGGAGGACCCATTCACCACCTAGGGTGGATGGGTCCTGGCACTATTTTCCAGGACCTTTCCTTTGGGGAATGAAAGAAAAATAAAAACCCATTTGAAATATTTTGATAAAGGGGGGTCCTATAGAGGGAGGACCCATTCACCACCTAGGGTGAATGGGTCTTAGCACCAATTTCTAGGACCTTGATTTTTCCCAATTAAATGTTATGTAATTTGAATTATGGGTGTCAGGATAGATCTTTGGGAGGTGTTAGAAATAAGGCTTAAATTTGAATTAAAGGGGATAATTAAATCTAATTAACCATAATTAATTAATAGGACCATAGATAAGTGTGAAAGTTTGTTAAAACACCTTACAACACCATAAATAGGGTACACATTAGGTAAATTTCATTAAAAATGGGCCCATTAGGCTTAATTAATTGAATAAACCTTAGAAAAGTGTGAAAGTGTGTTACAACACTTTACAACACTTTTTCAAAGGAAAACTTAAGGTATGTTTTAAACAACTAAGGGCCCTAGAATGATGTGAATGTGTACAACACATTACAACACTATTCCAAGGCACAATTAAGTTAATTCAATGATAATTATTCCCAAATCAGGTAAGGAAAAATGATACTTTTTTCGTCACTACATTTTACCCCCACTTTAGTGAGAGGATCATGTCAAACTCACACTTGTTCCAAATAATGTGCCTCAATCTCACAGGTTGAAACCTCTGAAAGGGCCAAGTCGGTGTGACATCTTTTGGGTTTGGCCGACTAACAACTTTGGATCATTGTGATTTGTATAGGTTGTTGTGACCTTGCATAAGTCTCACCGAACGCTTATACATTGGAGTCATTGGGATAACCTATGGTGGCTTAGTGAGAAGTCTTATTGAGTAATATGTCTCACCAACACTATGTTACATTTTTTGGTCTTCGGCGTATCTCATATTCTTCAGTGAGAAGTCCTATCGATGTGTAGTGTCTCGCCGAAAGCTTCACCTTTGAAGTCATCGGGGAGACTTGGCTGAGAGGGATACTATCAGTAAGAAGTCTTACCGATGTGTGAATGTCTTGCCAAATGGTTACACTTAGGATTCTTCGGTGTGGCATGTGACTTCGCTATGAACTCCTGGCGAAATGTGTTTCTCTTGCCGATGTTCATTGGGGTAACAGGAATGTTCTGGTATGAAGTCTGGGCGATGTGTTTATGTCTTGCCGATGTAGTTTATTCTCAGTATGACTCCTGGTGACTAGTGGTCTAGGGGTAACTTGGAGAACTCGGTTAGAACTCTTAGCGAGAGTGGTAAGTCTTTCCAACCATTCGCTGCTCGATATAACTTAAAGTCTTCAGAGTAAAGTCTCAATGATGGACGCGTGTCTTAGTGATGAAGAAGTCTGTTGTCGGTATGACTTGAGAACTCGGTATGAACTCTCTGCGAATGTGATAAGTCTTGCTGACTATTATTTGGTGCTCAGTATGACTTGAGACTTTGGTGGGATGTCCTGGAGAAAGTGATAGTCTCACCGATATGCATGCTGAGGTCGATACAAGTTGTAAAGCTCGGTGGAACCTCTTGCCAATGGAAACGAACCTTGGTGACATCGATGATTGATTCTTATGGCATTGGGGAGACACGGTTAGTGTCTCATTGACATGCCCACACAGGTTGATCGCTTTGACCGAGAGAAGACCATCCTACGTGGTGAATCATTGGCCAATCAGAGGAGCCGAATGGGAACCATTGGAAGACAGTTCATTGTGGTAGTTCTAAGAGGAAGTTCGACAGACAGGGGTGACATGAATATAGTCTGGAGTAGCAGTTGATGTCTGGTTCGATGAATCGATGAATTGATAGATTGTTGTGTGACTGTATGATCAGTGGATGAATTCTATTCTATGAAGACTATAACATGAATGTTCTGTAACAAGGTTGTTCATGGTGAATGCTGGGTAAGTGCACCAAGATGGTTCCCAAAAAGGGGGCTTAAGTGGCCACTTTTTTTTTTAAATTAGGAAATGCTGACCTTGGACGTGAAATTGAGGATAGTTAAACTCAAAATTTTGAGATGGAACAAAAACAAGGATTGAAGTGCTCTGAGTCTACTTTCTAAACTACTAATTTATTTTGAAAATGGTTGAGATTAAGGGGTTCAAAAGAGGGATGTACATAAATTAGTGTTGTTTTTATCAGAAAAACATAACATAGCAAATCTTGTACAACCTGAGCACGGTGAACTTTTTTGTATTATTTTTAAAATCACTATGATCAGAAGTTAGCTAACAGCATCTAGTTGATGCACAATTTTTTTGATAATTTTTTAATGAATATTTGATTTTTTACTAATTTACTAAGTGGGCACTTCCTAAAAAGTAGAATTTTGGCCGTGCTCCCCCTAATTTTTTTTGAAAATAATTGATTTTTTTTTCTTTTTTTTTATAAAAATTTGTAGAGTGGAGTCTAGTTTCTAAAAATGTAATTTATTTGAAATTTTGATGAACAGTTAATTTACAACAAAAAAAACACCAAACACCGCTTTCTGGCAAAAAACAAACATACAAACAAAAGAAATTATGGATGAAAGGCTTAACATTGTCAAAAAGTGAAAAAATTTATATCGTTGGATAGCTAAGAGAGAACCTAACATTACCCATATTTTTTATTTTGTCGATATTGAACTGGATGCAATCTTGATGGTGAGCATGGACCCGACTATGTCAAAAATTGTAGAATTTGCAAAAACACGTCTCTGGCCTTGTTGGGAATGCTCTCCAAGCCTTTGGGTTTGTATTCCAAGGCAAGTAATTTCAATTTTTTCTTTTTTTTTTAATGTGAAATAACACGAGCGCGCTTTCTAAAAAAATTTCAAAAGTGGCCAGAAAATTGGTACCCAACTTCATGCACCCGCCCTGCTATTGTAAACTGACATCAGAAAGATAAGTCAAAACACTGTATGTAATATTTATTATGATAATACAAAGTGACTTCTCTTGGTGTGGTGGGTTTTTCTCCTGTAAGGGTTTTCCCACGTAAATCTGGTGTTCATATGTGTTTGTCAAATACTATGTTTCTGTTATCTCTTTCATGTGCATCTTAATTGGACTGTAATTGTAAATTTTAAAAGGTATCTCTACATTCTTCCCTAAGGTTTTGACGTTAGGAGAGTTTCTTCTGAATCTAGCTTTCCTTACAAGTGGTATCAGAGCCTGGCCAGTTGTGTTATCCTTGTGGGTATGTTGGGTTTTTTGAGTCAATTTCTGTTCAGTGGGAGTCTTGTAGAAGTTTGTCAAGTTCTAATTACAGATTGAGATGGAAAGCACGTCAGGAAAGATTGAAATAGAGAAGTTCAATGGCAGTAATTTTGGGTTGTGGAAACTCAAGATAGAGGATCTCTTAGTGGATCGTGATCTTTGGATTGCTGTGTCTGGAACTAAGCCTATAGGCATGAAGCAAGAAGATTGCGACCTTGTAGATAGAAATTGTAAGGGGCTAATAAGGCTCTGTTTGGCAGACTCTGTTCTTTTCAATGTGCATGAAGAGAAGACTACATCTTCCTTGTGGAAGAGACTGGCATCTATTTATCAGGGGAAGTCCTTGGTGAATAAACTATTCCTGAGGAAGAAGTTGTAAACTTTGAGAATGCAGGAAAGAGGTTTTGTAGCTGATCATTTGAACACATTCAACATGTCGATTGCACAGTTAACATCTATTGGTGTGAAGATTGACGAAGAGGATCATTGTATGCCGATATTGTGTTCTTTGCCAGATTCATGGGATCACTTTGTGATGGCTATTGGGAGTACAACATCCAGTTTCAAGATGGAAGATGTTGTTGCTTCTTTGTTATCAGAAGAAATGAGAAGGAAATCTTCTGAGATGGCGAAGGAGGCCCTTGCTGTTAGAGGAAGATCGAAAGAGAAAGGAAAGAAGAAGGACAAGAAATCAAAATCAAAATCAGAGGGGAGATCAAAGTCTCCTGGCAAGAAGTCGAAGGTGAAGTGCTAGAACTGTGGGCAACCTGGTCATGTCTGAAAGGATTGTAAAGAGGAGAAGAAGAAGAAGAAGAAGTATTCTTCTGACAATGATTCTTCTCATAGTGATGGAGACACCTTCATTGCAGCCTTGGCTACACAAGCATCAGATGATGTCTGGCTGATTGATTCTGGAGCATCTTTCCACATGACATCTCATAGAGACTAGTTTATGAAGTATGAAGAATATGATGGTGGAAAGTTGTACTTGGCAAGTGATTCAACTTTGGAAATTATTGGTCGTGGAAGAGTCAGAATCTAATTCCCTAATGCCAGAGTGAAGGGAATCAATAATTTAATGCATATACCAGGTCTAGCTAGAAACTTACTTTCTGTAAGTATGCTAAATGATATTGGAGTGCAAGTCACATTCTCTGGAAATGGCTGCAAGATGACTAGAGGCTCAATGGTGCTAGCAAGGGGTGCTTGTATTGTTACCTTATACAAGTTGGATGCACATCTTGTTCAATGTAGCAATGTCTCTATAAAGTCATAGAAGGCTACTCATGGAGGAAAAGAGGGAAATGTTCCTAATTATGTATACTCTATGGAAGTTAAAATTTCACCAGAAAAGACTATGCTCTGGCATCATAGGCTTGGCCACATTGGTGAGAAAGGTTTAAAAACCTTGAAGAATAAAAACCTGGTTGAGGGGCTTGAATATTGTAACCTTGAATTTGAATTCTGTGAACTTTGTATATATGGAAAACAACACCATGTTTCATTTTATTCCAGTCCTCATAAATCTTCTGGTTTGCTAGATTATATTCATTGTGATGTATTTAGTCCAGTGAATGTTCCTTCTTTGTCTAAGTCAAGGTACTATGTATCGTTCATTGATGATTATTCGAGAAGAACATTTGTTTATTTTTTGAAAAGTAAATCAAAAGTACTCATTCGGTTTAAGGAATTTAAGAACCTTGTAGAAAATCAGACTAGAAGAAAAATTAAATGCTTAAGGACTGATAATGGCAGTCAATTTTGTTCTGATGATTTCAAGAGGTATTGTAAAGACCATGGATTAATAGACATAAGACTACATCTTATACTCCAGAACAAAATGGAGTTGCAGAAAGATTCAATAGGATAGTGATGGAGAGAGAACGAAGTATGCTGAGTAGTGCTGGCTTGGAGGAGAAGTTCCTGACTAAGGCTATTACTCTTGAATGTTACTTGATTAATCATTCTCTAAATTATTCTCTTGTTGAGAAAACACCTTTGGAAGCGTGCTCTGGTAAGAAGCCCTCTTTAAGACATATTCGTGTTTTTGGCTGAGGCATATGCTCATGTGCCGTATGAGAAAAGATCTAAATTGGAGAACAAGGATGTCAAATGTATTTTTATTGGCTATAGTGCTGGCATAAAAGGATACAAGCTTTGGAATCCTGATACAAAGAAAGTTGTATACAGTAGAAGTGTAATCTTTCGTGAGCTGAAGCCTTCTACCTCGGATCTGCAATCAGAGACAAAGTCATAAAACAATAAGGATGTAGTTGTAATTTCTCCTACACCAGAGAAAGAGGAATTGAAAATTCTAAATGTACCTGAAATTGAGGAGAGCTCAAGCAATTCTGAAAGTTCTGAAGAAAAAGAAGAACCTCAGCCTCAACAATTGAGGAGGTCAACTCATGAAAGAAAGAAACCTGATAGGTATGGGTTTTCTTTGATAGATTCTACTTGTGCCTATGCTTTAATTTCTAGGACTAATGAGCCTAGGACTATAAAGGAGGCATTTAAAATGTCTAATTCAGACTCTTGGTTGGAAGCCATAAACGAAGAAATGGCATCATTAGAAAAGAATGACACTTGGAGTTTGGTGCCCTTGCCTAAAGGCAGAAAAGTTGTTGGCTGCAAATGGGTATTTAAAAATAAGATTGGTCTAGATGGCAGTGTGGAAAAATATAAGGTGAGGTTGGTTGCGAAGGATTATTCCCAGGTAGAGGGAATTGATTATGGGGAGATTTTCTCTCCTGTAGCTAAGCTGACGTATATCAGATCTCTTTTGTCACTTGTAGCAGAGTATGACTTAGAGGTCGAACAGATGGATGTGAAGACAACATTTCTTCATGGTGATCTTGAAGAAGAAATCTATATGTCCCAGCCTGAGCACTTTGTTGAAAAAGGTAAAGATAAATTGGTTTGCAAGTTAAAAAATACTTTTGTATGGGTTAAAGCAGTCACCTAGAATGTGGTACTAGAAATTTGATACTTTTGTATTGTCTTTGGGATTTGTGAGATCAAAATTTGATCATTGTGTCTATTATAAAGCTGAAAGTGATCAATTTCTTATTATTGCTCTCTATGTTGATGATATGCTATTTATAGGCAATAGTAAGCTAATGATTTCTGATCTTAAGTCTCAGTTATCTGCTAAGTTCGAAATGAAAGATCTTGGTGCAGCAAGGTATATTCTAGGGATGGAGATAACCAGGGACAAGAATAGTAGAAAAATTTGGCTCAGTCAGAGTAAGTATATCAAGACTATTCTAGAGAGATTTTGCATGAATGATTGCAAGCAGCTAGTTGTTCCAGTCTTGCAGGGAATGAAGCTATCTATTGAAGATTGTCCAAAATCTCTTACTGAGATGGAGGACATGACTAGTGTACCCTATGCTAGTGTGGTTGACAGTCTTATGTATGCAATGGTTTGTACAAGGCCAGACATTGCCCAAGTTGTGGGAGTTCTTAGTTGGTTTATGGCTAATCCTAGAAGGAAACATTGGGATGTTGTAAAGAGAGTTTTCAGATATTTGAAGGGCACTTCAGATTTTTCTTTGTGTTACCATGGGAACCTAGTTGAATCATAGAGGACTCTTAGTATTCGAGGCTATGTGGATTCTAATTAGGCAGGGGACATTGACAACAGGAGGTCCACCAGTGGATATACTTTCATGTTGAATGGTGGTGTAGTGAGTTGGATGAGTAAGCGGAAGGGTGTAGTCACTTTGTCCACTACAGAGGTTGAATACATGGTAGCTACACATGCTTGTAAAGAAGTAGTTTGGTTAAAACATTTGTGTTCTAACATTGGTTTTGATGCAAGTGAAATAACTATTTTCTGTGATAGTCAGAGTGTAATTTGTCTGGAAAAGAATCCTACTTTCCATGCCAGGATGAAACATATAGATGTACAGTACCACTTTATACGAGATATGGTGGAGGATGGAAATTCCAGTTTGGAAAAGGTTGATACTCTAGAGAATGTTGCAGATGCATTGACGAAGCTAGTGAGCACATACAAGTTTAGGTGGTGTGCTAGTTTGATGGGCCTTAGTGCCCATGATTTTCAGTAGGTTCATTGTGCCCTAGAGGTGCCTGTGTGATCTTTGTCAAGTGGGAGATTGTTGGAAATAATGTGCCTCAATCTAACAGGCTGAAACCTTTGAAAGAGCCAAGTCGGTGTGACATCTTTTGGGTCTGGCTGACTAGCAGCTTTGGATCATTGTGATTTGTATAGGTCGATGTGAGCTTCCAGGAGTCTCGCCGAACGCTTATACATTGGAGTCATTAGGATAACCTATGATGGCTCAGTGAGAAGCCTTATCGAGTAATATGTTTCACCGATAGTATGTTACATTTTGTGGTCTTCAACGTATCTCATATTCTTTGGTGAGAAGTCATGTCGATGTGGAGTGTCTTGCTGAAAGCTTCACCTTTGAAGTCATCAGGGAGACTTGGCCAAGAGGGATACTATCAGTAAGAAGTCTTACCGATGTGTACATGTCTTGCCAAACGGTAACACTTAGGAGTCTTCGGTGTGGCATGTGACTTCACTATGAACTCCTGGTGACATGTGTTTCTCTTGCCGATGTTCATTAGGGTAACATGAATGTTCCCGTATGAAGTTTGGGTGATGTGTTTATGTCTCGTTAATGTTGTAGTTTATTCTCAGTATGACTCCTGGCGACTAGTGGTCTGGGGGTAACTTGGAGAACTCGGTAAGAACTCTTAGCGAGAGTGGTAAGTATTGCCGACTGTTCGGTGCTCGATGTAACTTAAAGTCTTAAGAGTAAAGTCTCAATGATGGACGTGTGTCTCAGCAATGAAGAAGTCTCTTGTCGGTATGAATTGAGAACTCAATATGAACTCTCTACAAATGTGATAAGTCTTGTCGACTATTATTTGGTGCTTGGTATGACTTGAGACTTCGGTGGCATGTCCTGGTGAAAGCGATAGTCTCTTTGATATGCATGCTGAGGTTGATATAAGTTGTGAAGCTTGGTGGAACCTCTTGCCGATGGAAATGACTCTTGGAAACATCGATGATTGAGTCTTGTGGCATCAGGGAGACATGGTTAGTGTCTCACCGACATGCCCACACAGGTTGATCGCTTTGACCGAGAGAAAACCATCCTACGTGGTGAATCATTGGCCAATCAAAGGAGGCAATTGGGAACCGTTGGAAGACAGTTCGTTGTGGCAGTTCTGAGAGGAAGTTCGATAGATAGGGGTGACATGAATATAGTTTGGAGTAGCAGTTGATGTCTGGTTCAGTGAATTGATGAATCAACAGATTGTTGTGTGACTGTATGATTATTGGATGAATTCTATTATGTGAAGACTGTAACATGAATGTTCTGTAACAAGGTTGTTCATGGTGAATGCTATTGTAAACTGACATCAGAAAGATAAGTCAGAACACTGTATGTAATATTTATTACTGTAATACAAAGTGACTTCTCTTGGTGTGGTGGGCTTTTCTCCCTTAAGAGTTTTCCCACGTAAATCTGGTGTTCATATGTGTTTTCCAAATACTCTATTTTTGTTATCTCTTTCATGTGCATCTTAATTGGACTATAATTGTAAATTTTAAAAGGTATCTCTGCATTCTTCCCTGAGGTTTTGACATTAGGAGAGTTGCTTCCGCATCTAGCTTTCCTTACAACACTAAAGTAGACATTCATGCCACTTAAGTATGCACCAATAATAAAAATACATGATCATACCTTGTCAAAGGCTAAGAAAAATAAAGAAAAACAAAAGGATCAAGCGCAAGTATTCCAATGCGATGTGGAACGGGGTTGTTTTTCCTTAACATATGTTGATCACTCTAGGGTAGTGGAAGCTCAATCTATCCACTAAGTGAGTTATCTAAACAAAGTGGAAAATGAGAGAATCATATTAGCCTCTTATACCATATTGAAGTTATTATCCTGACAACTTCAATAAGGCACCGCAATGTAATGCTTTTGTAAATTCTTTTGAATGTCATGTATGTAAATTTTTTTGTTAAAAGGGGTATTTTTATTTTTTCATGAAAGGGTGAATTTTTCTATGGTTTTCTATTCATGGGAGATAGAATACAAAAAATCAACACTCTCATTCAAGGACAAAACCCTAGATATCTCAACCTATGCATACAAAGGAGAAAGAGAACTTACAATAGGGTTGTCCTAGGAGCTGATTGTAAACTAATGAGGGGTTCACCACCAAGATGTCGGATGTTGTGGATGTGTTACTGATATGTGGTTTCCATTGATGTCAACACTATTAGCATTTGGTGTACTAGAGGTTGTAAATGTTGAGGATATTGAGAAAATTGTAAAAGAAAGTATTTCAAGTTCCCTTTGGAATTGTGCAGGTCTTGAAAGCATCTTGTTCTTTACATTGAAGTTCAGTTGTTTTGGACTAAGGGTTTTCTAATGAGTGTATCTAGATTATCTATCAGAAGTTTCAGAGGTTTGCGTATATATTTGATCATGTTGTGGTCTGAAAATGTTTATGTGGTCTTTGTGAGTATTCCTAAATGAAGTTTATGTGATTTTGGAAATCTTAGTTGTTGTGGATGTTTCTCTGTTGTTTCTTGGTGCTCTTGGATGTTTCTAGATCATGCTCTATCTTTGTGGTACATCCACATTTATTGGTGTGCTCATGGTCATAATTTTTTCCCACGTATGTTCATTTCTCTTGTTCTTGGCCGACATGTTGATGGTAGTGTGTTGTGGATCATCGAGGTGAAATTAATTGAATTATTTTTTTGTTGGAGTTTTAAATTTGGGTCTCCACTATGCTATGGATGACCTTGGTGGATTCACATTAAAATTTTATTTGTAAATTTGGGCCGACATTGCAAATATATTTTATTTTCTTGGCCGACTAAGTTATTGATGAAATCTCATGTAACAGATATTTAAAAGTGATTGTTTCATCAGTTTCATGTGTTGGAAAGGTGTTGAGTGTGCTCTTATGTGTGTATGTGTGAATATCATTTGATTACAGAGCAGAGTGTGAACAAGGTCGAGTGAAGTGTAAAGTAGTTTATGAAAGATTTTTTTGTGCTTAATTGGAACTGTAATCAGGCTTGTGGAGAAGCTATTCTTTCAATTCATACCATCTGGATTTTAATCCTATTATGTATTGTTGGGAAGTGAGCTCTAGGTAGTGTGCTTGAATGCATGTGCATTCCCCTTCTTATTTATCATTATAATTTTAATAGGGTATAATCTTGTGGGCTAACATCCACCGTGGTTTTTCCCCTAACATGGTTTCCACTTAAAAAATATTGGTGTTCTTAGTCTCTCTGATGTGTTAATTGCTTATTCATCTAATCTAAGATTAAGTTAAGTTTGAAAATTTTATTATTTTGTGACAACTAATTCACCCCCCTCTCAGTTGTATGTCCTTGTTTTTCCAAAAAATGGTATCAAAGCACATTCCTCTGAAGAAGTCTAGAAGCTTGAGGTGATCTTTGATGGCAACATTCAAGAAGGACAGTCCAAGTTAGTTGGAACTAACTACTCATTATGGAAAGATAGGATGTGATGTCACCTAAGGTGTATTGGTGAAGCATATTGGAAGATTATTAAAGATCCATATGTTATTCCTATGAATGGTCCCTCCACTACTAAGGAGATCAAAGATGCTGAAAATATTATCAGGGCTATAGAAGCTTTGGTGAATGCTCTGACAAATTTGAAGATGGCTAATGTGGTAGGACTATAGAAAGTTCATGAGATTTGGACGAAGATGGAAACTTTGTATGAAGGAGATGCATAGGTGAAGATGGCTAAGCTACAGTGTCTAAAAGGAAAGTATGAAAATTTGAAGATGAGTCAAGATGAAAATATCACCTCTTTTATGCAAAGAGTAAATGGAATAGTGATGGGTATTACATGTGTTGGTGGTTCTCTAGGTGAGGATGAAATTGTGGCTAAGATACTCAGATCCTTTCCTCCCTCCTACAAAGTGAAGGGTCATGCTATTGAAGATCTCAAATCAGTAACAAAGATGTCAAGAGACACGCTAGTTGGTAAGCTTGTTGTTTTTGAATTAAGTGAATTTGGTGAATTTGTTCCAAAGACTGAATCTGTATTCAAGGCTACTGTATCCAGAAGTAACAAGAAAATATATAGTCTACGTGAGTGTTTTAGAAAGATATCCAAGTATGATGAAGAACTGAAGTAGCTTGAAGACAAAGAAAGAGAGGTAGAAGAATTGGAAGGATTGATTGTAAAGAAAGAAGGAAGAGGGAAAGGTAAGTATGAAGGAGTGTTACCTATTAAATGTTTTTCATGTAGTAAAATAGGTCATTTTGCATCAAGATGTCTTGAAAGGGTCCATAGAACTAATTCTAAAAAGTTTAATTCCAAAAGAAATGTTACTTTACTAAAGAAGGAGTGACTAATGATGAGTCCGATAAGTATACTGGAAATGAAGATGAATGGGTTTTCATTGCTACCATTGAAAATAGTATTGTGGCTACTGAAGATGAGAAAGCTCTTGTAGCCCAAGTTGAAGAAAAGGATGAGTGGGCTATTGACAGTGGATACTCACATCATATGACAGGTGATAAAAACAAATTTGTAAGTCTAGAGAAATATGATGGTGGTGTTGTAAGATTTGGAGACATCAATGCTAGTGTTATTCATGGTAGAGGTTCTATTTGTCTTGGTTGTAAGGATAGTACTGATGATATTATTTATGTTAAAGGCTTGAAGCAAAATCCTTTTAGTGTTAAAAAAATGGTGGGAAAAGGCTATCATCTACAATTCAAAAATGGAAGGTGCAAGATACGTGGAAGTTCTGGCAATATGATTGCTACTAGTAAACAAACAAAAGGTAATATTTTTCACCTGAATACTGCTAGTGGGAGTTGTTTAATTGCTCATGTAGATGAAAGCTGGTTGTGGTATAAAAGGTTGTGTCATGTAAATTTTGATAGCATTGGCAAGGTAAGTTCCACTCAAGTAGTAAGAGATCTACCTAAGTTAGTGAAGCTTGCTAACACAATTTGTAAGGAATGTTAGATGGGTAAACAAACTAGAGTCTCTTTCTGGAACTACTAAATACTAACCTCTATGGTCCATCTAGAATCAAAAGTATTCATGGAGAAAGGTACTTTATGTTGATTATTAATGATTATTCTAGAATGATATGGGTTTCCTTTTTAAGAGAAAAATGTGAAGCACTAGAAAAGTTCAAAAGTTTCAAGGATATGGCAAAGAATGAGAAAGGTTTGAAAATCAAGTGTCTGAGATCTGATAGAGTTGGTGAGTTCACCTACAGGGAGTTCAACTCTTTTTGTGAAGAACATGGAATTAGAAGACAATTATCTACTCCCCAAACCCCTCAATAGAATGGAGTTGCAAAAAAAAAGAATAGAACAATTTTGGATGTTGCTAGAACAATGATGTTAGAAGGAAATGTGCCCCAGACCTACTGGAGTGAAGCTGTAAGCACTGCTGTGTATACTTTAAACCAGGTAAATGTTAATGAAAAATCTTGTATGACCCCTTTTGAGCTATGGTTTGGTTACAAGCCTATTGTTAAGTATTTCAAGATCTTTGGAAGTAAATGTTATATCAAGAGAGATGATGATATAGGAAAGTTTGATGCATGAAGCGATGAAGGAATATTTATAGGTTATTCTACTAAGAGTAAGGCCTATCGATGCTATAACAAAAGACTGAGAAAGATGGTTGAGAGTGCAAATATCAAAGTTGATGAGGATTCTGTCAAATCATCAAGTTATTATGGATATGATTCTGATGAAGACAATACAAATAAAGGGAAGAATGTTCAGACATGGAATCAACTTCAAATTGTGCCATATGTTCCATATGTTCTATTTGTTCCGATAAAGCAACCTCAATTTGTTCTAGTAAGTCAAGGTAGTCAAGAAGCAAAGACAAGTGCAAGTACTAAAGGAAGATCAGAAGAATCAAAAGTTCAAGAAAATTCCAAAACTCCAAGGTATGTAAAGCTAAACCATTTTGAAAGCAAAATTATAGGAGATAATAATAAAGGAGTCCAAACTAGAAGGAAGATTGTAGAAGAATATTGCGTGATCTCCAAGATTGAACGTAAAAATGGCACTAAATCCTATCAAGATGAACACTAGATGGAAGCTATGAAGGAAGAGCTAACACAAATTGAAAATAATGACACATGGATACTAGTTTCCAAACCTAAAGACAAAAATGTGATTGGTACTAAATGGGTGTTTTAGAACAAGCCGAATGAACAAGGTGAAGTGGTCCAGAACAAAACAAGACTAGTATGTAAAGGATATTCTTAGATGGAAGGTGTTGATTTTGAAGAAACTTTTTCCCCTGTTGCTAGAATTGAGGCTGTTAGATTATTTCTTGCTTATGCTACATATAAGGGCTACAAAGTCTATTAGATTGATGTCAAGTCAGGATTTCTGAATGGAGAACTAGAAGAAGAAGTATACATTGAACAACCAGATGGATTTCAACTAACTGACAAGGAAGATATGGTCTACCACTTGAAGAAAGCTCTACATGGACTTAAGCAAGCCCCTAGAGCCTGGTATGATAGATTGGACAAATACTTACTGAAGCTTGGATTCACTAAAGGTACTGTTGATAGCAACATATATTTCAAATTCGACCACGATAAAGAATTAATTATAGAAGTCTTTATTGATGACATCATTTTTGGAGGAGATTACAGTTTGTGCATGAAGTTTTCTAATGAGATGAAGGATGAATTTGAGATGAGTATGATTGGAGAGATGAAGTTCTTTCTAGGATTACAAGTGACCCAGTTAGACAAGGGGATATTTATATCTTAGTCCAAATATGTGAGAGAGATACTAATGAAATTTGTGATGGAAGATTCAAAGCCTCTAGGTACTCCCATGGTGACAAGATGCAAGCTAACACAGAATGATGATTCTCCTAAAGAAAATCAAACTAGATAAAGGTTAATGATCGATGGATTACTTTACTTAACTCAGACTAGACTAGATATTATGAATGTTGTATGTATGGTTGCCAGATTTTAGGTTGATCCAAAAGAATCACATGTAACTACTGTTAAGAGGATCTTCAGATATTTGAAAGGAACAATTGACTTTGGATTTTGGTATCCAAAGGATGATGATCTCACTCTAAGTGCATATACTGATGCGGATTGGGTTGGTGATGTAGATGAAAAAAAAAGAACTAGTGGTCGTGCTTTCTTCCTAGGGAAGAAATTGGTGTCCTAGTTGACCAAAAAGAATAATTCCATTTCTCTATCTACAATTGAAGTAGAATATATTGTTGCAGCCAACAATTCTACTCAAGTGATATGGATGAAACAAATGTTGAAGGATATCATGGTGATATATGAAGAGCCTATTGCCATATACTATGACAATTCAAGTGCAATAAATATTTCAAAGAATATGGTACTACACTCTAAGACTAAGCATATATCAATCAAGTTTCATTTCTTGATGGGGAGAAAGTGAATGAGAAAGAAATTAGATTGGAATATGTACCTACCAAAGAACAAATTGTAGACATATTTTCTAAACCATTGCTAAAGGATCATTTTGAGTATCTCAGAGGAATGCTAGGGGTAGTTACTCCTCCTAATAAGAACTAGAAGATGCATTTACTTGCATCAATCCGTGAACTAAATTGCTATATTTTGATCTAGATTGGTGTTTCCATGGCTGCTACTCAGGGGGAGTAGTCAGATCTGCAGATATGTGGTTCAGAGCATGTATATGGAAAGGTCATGGTTACCTTTTCCATTGATATCAAAGTTGGAGAAGTGCAATGTGAAAAGCATTTCAAAGGAAAAGCACATGGTGGGGAGAAGTGTAGTTGAGAAGAAGAGTCAGTGTGTTGGGTTGATGGTATTTTTCACATCATGAGTTACCATCAATGCCAAAGGGGGAGATTGTTGGATGTTGTGGATGTGTTGCTGATATGTGGTTGCCATTGATGTCAACACTATTAGCATTTGGTGTAATAGAGGCTGTATATGTCGAAGATATTGAGAAATTTGTAAAATAAAGTATTCTAGGTTCCCTGTGAAATTGTGCAGGTCTTGAAGGCATCTTGCTCTTTATGTTGAAGTTTAGCTACTGTAGACTAAAGGGTTTTTTGATGAGTGTATCTAGATCATCTACTGGAAGTTTTAGTGTTTTTGTGGTCTCTGTTAGTATTCCTGAATGAATTTTATGTGATTCTAGAAATCTTAGTCGTTGCAGATGTTTCTATGTTGTTTCTTGGTGCTCTTGGATGTTTCTAGATCATGCTCTATCTTTGTGGTATGTCCACATTGATCGGTGTGCTTGTGGTCGGAAATTTTTCCTGTGTACATTTCTCTTGTTCTTGGCCAACATGTTGATGGTAGTGTGTTGTCGATCATTGAGGGAAAATAAATTGAAGTCTTTTAGTGTTGGAGTTTTAAATTTGGGTCTCCACTATGTTGTGGCTGACCTTGGTGGATTCACATTTAATTTTTTTTTTGTAAATTTGGGCTGACATTGCAAATATGTTTATTTTCCTTGACGACTAAGTTGTTGATGAAATCTCATGTAGCAGATATTTATGGGAGATTGTTTCATCGGTGTTGTGTGTTGGAAAGGTGTTGGGTGTGCTCTTATGTTTATATATGTGAATATCATTCGATTACAGAGAAAAGTGTGAAGAAGGTCGAGTGAAGTGTAAAGTAGTTTGTGAAGGAGTTTTATGTGCTTAATTGGAACTGTAATCAGGCTTGTGGAGAAGTTGTTCTTTCAGTTCATACCCTCTAGATTTTAATCCATTCTATATTGTTGGGTAGTGAGCCCCTTTTGAATTTGAGAAGTGAGCTCTAGGTATTGTGCCTGAATGCATGTGCATTCCCCTTCTTATTTCTCACTATACTTTTAACAGGGTATAATCTTGTGGACTAACATCCACCATGGTTTTTCCCCTAACAAGGTTTCCATGTAAAAAATATTGGTGTTCTCTATCTCTCTGATGTGTTAATTGCTTATGGTTAATTGCTTATTCATTAGATCTGAGATTAAGTTAAGTTTGAAAAGTTTATTATTCTGTGACAATTTATTCACCCCCCTCTCAGTTGTTTGTCCTTATTTTTCCAACACAAGATAGCAATTAGAAAGAAAAATGAAATGAAATTGGTAATGCTTAACCCTAATATAATGTAATCTTTCACTAAATGGCCTAAAAATGCACACTACTAGATTTGACACCATTTTTTGATGGGCATTTGTCGATCCTTCGACAAATCTTTGTCAGAAGAGCGACGTAATGGCAAAAATATTTTTGTCGCTATTTTTTCGTTGAAAGGCCGATGACAAATTAAAAATCAAAATAACAGAAAAGGATCATCAGTCAACAACATCGTGAAATACCTCAGGATTTCATCAGAATATCGACGAAAACTTTGTTTATCCACCGACGAATTACACGAGAAGTTCATCGCCGGTTCAACGAAATGGGCAAGCAATAGCGTTGAAACAACATAAGATGTTCATCGCAATTGTGATGAAATAGGCAAGTAGTATCGTCGAAACAACACTAAAAGTTTGTCGAATGTGTGATGAAATAGGCAAGTAGTAGTGTCGAAACAACATGAAGAGTTCATCAACTTTGCAATGAAATTAGCAAGGAGTAGCGTTGGAAGAACACCAAAAGTTCATTGAAAGTGCGACGAAATGGGCAGGGAGTTATGACGAAATCGTTGTCGCAACTCTAGCAACTTTGTCGAGCCTTTCTGTTGATTCATCAGTGGTTGTCGTCGAAATTGCGACAAAGAAGCAATTTAAAAAAAAAAAAAATATAGTCGTGGAAATGTACCATTGTGGAGTCTGACAACTGATCATACATACAGACTGCATATTGGTTTGATGCTTCAAACGATGCATTTCTTATATTGAAAAGTGCATTACCTTATTGAGCTTCTCTTTGTTTTGAGAATAGTTTAATATTCTCTACTTAACAAG
>VDFB02271358.1:600262999-600292955 GCA_007258455.2 Sequoia sempervirens
AAGAAAAAAAAAAAAAAACAAAGGAAAACTAACTAAACCAAAAAATAACCTATGCTAATCCTAAACTAACTCCAAAGCCAAACTTTGCAAACACAAGACTGTAAAAATTTATACATTGACTTGACTCATTTTTCATTATGTGCAACAATCTTAACTTACTAGGCACAGTTCTAAACCTAGCAAATTTATCTCTATACTCAGAAATATAAAGTTTATAAGCAATAAGTTCATTCTAAGAGCATAAAGCTTGAAATATTATCAACTGTGGGTTCTCAGTTTTTCCATGATTTACCCACAAACAGGTTTTACTATCCTCTACACCATAATCAAACTGAAAATTATTAAAACACAGAGGATAATGAAAGGACACCACCTAATTCTATAGATTCCTAGTTGCTAATGTAGACTTGTGGTTTATGATTTCCTTTTCATGAGGTCTTAGCTCATGGAACACCACTGGAATAGGGTTCGTCTTGTAGTCAGGATACTCACTCACCAGCGTCTCTATATTCATCTTAGGCACGGAGTCAAAAAAATTCTGAATTTCTTGAGATGAAGTATCAGTTTGAACATTCTTTTGCAACATGTCATCCCCTAGGGTTTTAGAATCTGCCTCCTGCTTATCATCATTGATGTCAAGGATACTAGCACATGGGGGACAAGGATATCCTTCGAGCTCATTTGAACACACAGATTCAAAGTCAGGAAAACACTCTCAATTCATATTTCTGCACCTCATCAACAAGGACATGCCACTTAGCATCAACTTCATCAGTATTAAAAACACATTTATTTGTGGATACTAAGCAAGGACCTTCCAACAACACATTTGAGCAATCAAAATTGAAATCAATAAAATATTCCCTTGTCTCATTCTCTTCGTTATGTTGAAGAAATTCAACTTCTGAGATAACCTCTTGGTTGCTTTCTTGGCATTCCTTTTCTTTATCAAAATGTACTCCATCATGAACTTCCTAGGGGAACATTTGACTGATCTGCACGTCTTCTTGAACTTCTTCCCTTAAGACTTTGTTTGGGCATTTGAGTCCTTGTTTTTGACCATCAGGGTCATTGGCAATCTCATCTTGAAGCATATGATCTGTTCCAATCCGTCCACCATTTCAATTAGCGGAGTCATCTTCCTGTACTAACCCATCAAGGTGTGTTTCTTCCTCATTGGCCATCATGAAAGCATCTATAAATGCATCGACGAATCCCTTCTCCCCTTCCATCAAGTCTGCACTAGGTAGAGGAGTTTCATTAGTTGTTGAATCCATCTCACTGTAGGAATCAAGATCACCAAAAGATAGGGAAGAATTAAATCTCCTCACATAGTCACTCTTATCTTTTTGGATAGACTGATCATCACTGTCATATGTACTAGTTGTCTCATCCTCTTCATTGCAGTGCCATGAACTATGCTTTGGAAGATGACTGAAAAGAGATGATATGGTTATAACCTCATTAACAAGTGGAGTACCCGACTCTGCGATCGAATTTTGTAGGGCTGAGTTCTCCCAGTGGTCTTGTGTGCGACTGACCTGATATGGGGTATTGGGAAATGCGGTACTTGGTGAGAATGATTGCATCTGGGCAGAGACGATGGGTGAAATGGCATAAGGCTGTAGATGATTGCAGTTTGCAAGCACAAGAGGATTATAACCCTGAGTTTGGCTATCTAGATTTCTAGTGACACCTCCAAATTATGCCAATAAGAGAGCCTTTTTAATGCATCATGCAAGGATGTAGCCTCACAACAACCTCTGACTTTGGTTGCAAATGCAAGGTTTAAACCCCAATAATAATGTTCTATCAGTATATGATCATCTACAACCAAACCTAAGGCCTAAACCCTTTGATACATGAGCAAAAATCTATTGTTAAACTGATAAATGAGTTCTAGTGGTATTCTTTTCATAGCTGCAAATTCAAACGATGGGTCTTGTGTTCGGGGATCAAACTGATCTAAGAATAAGATTTCTAACTCCGCCCATGAACAAATAGATTCTAGTGGTAGGTTAACATACCATTGTCTTGCTGAACCTTGAAGTGTTTTGATGAACAATTGACAAATGACATCCTCATGCAGAACCTGGAGAAAAGCAAGTATATGCCTGCAAACTCCAACATGTTTAGAAGCATTTTTCCCATTGTCAGAGAAAAATAAAGGAATATTATCATACAGGTGACCAGGGATATCATGGAAAAATCTCGGTATATACAAAGGGCTACCCATTAGAGTTGGGTCCTCCAAGACCTAAGCCACTCCAACTCACAATAATCCAAAATTACTCATAGGGGCCCTCCTAGTGCCAATTCCTATTGACGTCCCCGATGGCACAACAACATTGCAAACAAAATATTGCTACTTTGTTTCTCTTGAAAGAGAAAGATGATCACATGGATATCTTAGCTCCCAAGGTCTTGGTAGTTGGGTGTCAACTGTGCTGATGTCCCTCAGTGGTCAATGTAACAGTAATATTCAAGGGGCCTGCTGGTGTGAGCTTTTGGACTGTTGTGAGAGAAAACTTAAACTTAAAACATATTCTAACCGAGGTTTTAAAGAAATGTAAAAAGAGGGATCAGGGCTTTGGAACAGAAAAGAATTATACTTCATCTAAACTAACCAGACCTATCACCTTCCAAGGAATTCCTAACTAAAACTGCAGAACAAATTCAACTTCTAACTAACACACAACTTCGTCCATTCATAGTGCTGATTTCAACAGCGGATTGCAAGTTACCATTCAAATGAAACATAAAACCAAACTTCATTCCTTGAAATCTTCACAAATCAAATGATTAATTCAAGACAAACACCATTTTGAAACACAACATGAAATAGATTTTAATCTGGTTGCTTCTACTGTTAGTGAAACAAATAAGCAACATTTACAAAGCTGGCACAATCACCAGTGTACAGAAAATATGTGATTTCAAATTGTTCCCATTTACACTAAGAAAACTGAAAGATACATTAGAGTCTATTCTGAATCTAACTCCTACTCCAAGAAGACAAAAGAAGCTCCTATTACAAAGAATCAAGATCAGCTTCTATCCCCTCTATTCCTATTCTACTAACTACTAACTAGAAGTTCTTTGTCTACTACTTTCTCACTCCCAAGTTCTCATGCTCTCCTTTACAAAGAGGCAAGAATGCCTTATATACAAGATGCATCAAAAAGGATGTGTTGTCCCCCCATATTAGGGTTTATAAAATATCTGCTTCTAGGAGAGTCGGCTACAACACGGTCGGCATCTAGATCTTTTGCAGAAAGTCGGTTCTGCATTAAACTCAAATCCTTGCTGTCTATGTCGGTGAAGACTGTCTTCCGAGGCATTCTGTAGATCTTTTGTAGCTACTACACTTATTTCTGGCCTCCATGCCCATTTCAAATCTCTAGTGGAGCTACATTGAGTGCCCTAAAATATCGCCATTAATGCTGAGATACCTATGTTAGTAGATACGAGCTGTCCCCTTTTTCACGGCTTTATCTTCTTCCTCGGCTCTCTTCTCATCTAGATCTATCCTTCTACGAGTCTGTCAGAGAGACCAAAATCCTCCACTGAGAAGCCATGCTGAAGGTGCGTCCTTTCATCGAGAGCCCATTTCACTTTGGGGAGACCTTACACTATCGGCCCGATCTCCTGGTGAGATCATCCCGGTCATACCGATGCCTTCTTCATTTGGCGGGCCCATTTTTTATCGGTAAGAGTTACAGCGACACCAAACTCCTTGGGTGAGCTTTGTTTTCTATCAGGGAGACTTCATGGTCTCGGGGAGACCTTTCCTTGACTGACTCTTTTCTTATTGAGCTGCTCCTTATTGTCGACATGACCTTCTGTGGTCGGGGAGACGTTATAGTGACCCTTTGTTTTCTCGGCGAGCACTCATTTCTTTCGGTGGCCCCCTCCTTCGGTCGGTAGGACATCCGCCTTCGGCAAGACGTCATGGAGGATGCCAAGAGCTACAATGATATGTTCCTTCATTGGCGGATTCACCGCTATCGGCAAGACACAAGACGGTCGCTGAGACCACATAGTGAAACCCTTGTTTTCTTTGGAGTCTCCCCGACATCCTTTGTTGACCCTCTCGCGCCAGTTCCTATTTTTGTTTCGGCATGACTCATGCCGAAGGAAAACATATCGAGGCCCTTTACTTGGTTGGTGAGACATTAGGGGTTCACCGAGACATCCTGGTGAAGAGAGAACATTGTGCCAATAGTGAATACCCTTTGCTGCCCATCGGTGAGACCTGAAGATTTTGCCGAGACCTCTTGGTGGGGAGACAACCTTATGGCTATATAATAACCCATCTGAAGGTGGTCAGCAAGACTTTTCGTCGAGATCCTTAAGAAATATCCTCATGCCCACGACCTAATCCTGCAAAACAAGGTCTTTGTAGAACAATACATTAATATCATGCTTTTTACCAAAAAGAAACTTAACTCCGGTGGAGGTGGAGCCAACATGGGACCGGGAAGAAAAATTAAACAAGTCCCGGTGGAACTAGGACCGGAACAAAACATGACCCAAAAACGACATCCCCTCGTCTTCAAAACTGGCGGGGGAGGGGCCAAACGAGCTAGTGAAACAACCAACATTTCGAAGCTCACACCTCGAATCGACCCCGCTTCTGCGAAGAAACGTAGAACGTATTTGGATGGCAACCAAAACACTGGCGGAGCCAGAGCGAAACAATGGACGAAACCGGGATCAGAACCAAATCCAAACCAGAAACCTTGAGGAAGTCTCCAAGTTTCAGGCTCAGATTCTGTTCTGAACCCACCTCTGACATCACCCGAAAAGAGGAAAAGAATGGAACAGAAAGAAAGAGAAAGGGGAAGGAAAACCCCATGGCCAAAATAGAGGAAACTAGAAGCGAAAGAACCAAAAAACATGGAACCAGGATTGGCATTAACTTTGAACTTACCGACAAAGACCAATAAAGAGGAAAGAAAAGATGGGGTTGGACCCGAGACGAGGCTCAAGTGAGGGACCTTGAGAAATTTCAACATTCTGAGCTGGTCCCAGACCCGACTCCAACAAAGAACGAAGGAGGAAGGCAAAGAACAGTCAAAACTGGAATCGGGGATGAAACAAGACCAAAACATAGAAGGAATTTCCAAGTCCGGTATTGGTCCTGGTTCCGCCTCTGACAGAACTTTGAAAGGAAAATGCCTAAGGCAGAAAACCAAAGGCAAAAGAGAAAAAGACAAAAAAAGAAAGGGGGACCCATTTTGATCCAGATCAAAGTGGCATGGTTATGCAAGGCATAACAGGACATTGGTACTCCTTTCTTTTGGTACTCCTTATTAATGCATATGTTCTTGTATAAGAATGTTGATTTCTTCTTAGAGAAAATGGAGTTGAGGCAGGAGATGAATGGAGAAAAACTACCAGTGTAGGCTTGGAGTGTAGACATGTCTTACAACAAGGGAGATGCCTGTTTTGTGCAGTTTGATAACTACTTTGCTTCCAGGCTCAGAGCTAGACTGATGGTGAATGTGCCAAGGATTCCTGAGGATTTCCACGACTTCCTCCAACCCAAAGTAAGGAAGCCTGATTTGAAGGTGTGTCATAATTGGGGTGACATCATTCTATACCCTGTAAGCACTATCCTAAGGGTTTATGGTTTCCAGGAAGCTCCTCATATTCTCCCATATAATGTACCATCAAGAATGGGATTTGCAGAGGTCATGTGGCAACTAGGTTGCATTCATGAAGATAATTTGACAGGAAAAGGTAAAGGGACTTTGTTCCCTGATTATACTGTTGTTTCAGACTTTATTTTTTCCAAGGGAGGATGGGTTCACTTTGACAGATATTTTGATGACTACCATTTGAAGAGTGGATCTAGGAGGTAGCATGACCCTGAGGGATTCTTTGCCCTATTTAGGCAAAGAATTAAGGGTGGCAAGTTTGCTCATGTTTTCAATTTTCCTGAGGATTTGATTAGAAATGAGTTTGATTTGAGCAAGGAGTAATTAAATAAAGAGAAGTGGATTGCTTATGAGAAAATGCTAGCCATGGTGCATAAACTGGATCCAAAATATGATCCACTGATGGAGTTCACTCCATTTCATAAAATAATTGATTTCTTGATGAATAATTTCAAAGAAATCATGAGCACCTTGAGAACCAAGAAAATAAACTTGGAACTAGACTGGGGAATTCAGGGATTAGAGGTGAGGCCTGAAGAAACAAGGCCGACCTATCAGCCACCAGTGGACAGGCCTCTATACAGGAGGAAGAGAGATGATTGCAGTGATGAAGGAGGAGATAAAAAAGGGAAACAAATAATGAAAACATCATCACAATCAAGTCATGGGATTAGGAAACCTGGGGGGATAAAGATTGTGGATTTGGATTCACCACCTAGAAATGACCCTGTAGAGCTTCCATCAGATCCAAGCCTTAAGAGGCGAAGACTTAAGGAGTCACAAGAGGCTCTGGTGGATGAAATAATCATAATTGATTAGGACATGCAGGTTGGTATCCCCTCCCCTCCTAGATCAGCACAATTGATGTTAACTGATATGGATATAAAGGGGCAGTGTGTACAGGATGCCAGGATGGTGGCTTGCAAGGCGTTCTTGGATGATGATGCCTTCTTGAAAACTCTTGTGTTCTTGTAGTTGATCTAGAGGATGAAACTTGAAGAATATCAGGATAAATGCAAGACAAGGAGGGAATCAAGACCTGATAGGTCTGACAAGGAGAATGATGATGAAGTCAAAGCTGAATTAATGGAGCAATTCAAAAGCATCACTCCTAATGAAGGAATGAAACTTGTATCTCAGGCTGGTGTCTTACTCCTCCCTGAATGGGACATAGTTGATGTTGTAGCATTCAATGCTATTATGCAGTCTAAGCATCCTATGCAAAACAGTGAAGAAGAAGTCAAGGCAGCTCTATAAGACTCTACTTTTAGTGAGGAATATGAAACTTTAGCCATATGGGCACTGGCACCTTAAGGTAGAAAACCAAATGTGGCTGATATTAGCCTAAGTCTAAGGGGCGAGCTCATTATCAAGAGAGCTTCTAAAACCTCAACAATAGAAGCCACAAGTCTAACACTGAATTTGGCCAAATTGGCCCATAAGATAGCTGAAAGAGATGAAGCTAAAAAGAAAAGCCTGATGGAAAAGTACAATGCAATAATTGGGGAGTATAGTAGAATGCAGCAGAAAAATGTTGAGCTTTAGTCTAAAGTAGATAGATTGAGATATGGGCAGGTGGGAGAATCCTCCAGTGCCTCTGCTATCAAAGCATTACCTACTACTTCGGGGTCATTTCCCCCTATTATACCAATCATTTCTACTCCTGGATCCCCAATTCAGACACCTGCTAATAGCCCTGCACCAGGGCCAGTTGAAGAGGAAGATGAGTATTTTGCAGATCCTACCAAAAATCAGATGATGAATAAAATCATAGAATTCCCTAAGGGCGAGTGAGGATGGTGCTATGGCTAAACACAATGAGGTGGTTGACACCATTTTGAGGCATTTAAATGAGAAGGTTGATTCTAGATTGCCAGTTGTACATTCTTTATATTCTTTATTCTTGGGTGGAATGCAAAACATTAATAGAGATCGAGAAGTGGTTCTACCTCTGGTTGAGAAGTGGATCCCTCGGGCCACTAATTTAGATGTTATGTTTAAGGCTTCTAGATTTGATGTAAATAACAGGCCCCAGTCATTAAAGCCTACTCAAATATTTATGAAATCATTGAAGGGATTGTAGGCCCTACCTGATGATTTGAGTAGGAAAATTAGAGAACTAGTAAAAAGTTTTGATGATTGGAATGACACTTTTCTGCTAGATGTAATAGATGCACAAGGAAATATTAAGACACTGCAACAGTGGAAAGATAGGGAAGAAGAGGTTATTAATGCACAAATCAAATTGATTTGTGATGACTCAGACCATGACTTCTTGGTAAGTAGCATGGATAAAATAATTAATACCAGCATGTTCTTAGAGCCATTTGAGAGGGAGGCCAACTAGGTTGCAGTGAAATTCACACCTTACAATACCAAGGTGAGGGAGGTGGTGAATTTTAATTGGCCAATGGATGAGGAATATCAGAATTGGGTGGATAAGTACTTAACCGAAGAGGAGTGAAACGGTGTCTATTACTAGCAATTGACAGCTCAACGGTTATATTATAACTAATTATGGTTTTGTTTCCATGGCGGCTTTGGGCACAGGTTCTGAGGTGTAACAAATGCTGCAGCTATTGTGTAATGAGTAGAAATCAATGAAAAGATGCTCTGGGACTTGGTGGTTTTGATCATAGTTTTGAATTGGCACATAGCGGTCCAATTGATCGGTGACATGTAATTTCTGGCCCGATGCTTGTTGCTCCTTCATTTTCTATAAGAAGGATTTCAAGGCCAAAAATAAGGGTTGGCAAGTCATATATTTTGAAGGTCGAGTCTAGGTATAGTTGCAGAGCAGATTGTAAGAACCTTTTTGAATGTTAAGGCAATTTAGGTTTGGGGTTATCCTGTAATGGGTTTTAAACTTATGGAGATTTGATGTTTCATAAGCAGCACTAGCATTTGAGCTATGATGTTATATCTCAAGCTCATGTCTCTCCTCTATACAAACATATCATAGTTTTGAATAGAATAATCAAGGATTATGACGTTCATCTCATTGCTCTGATGTGTGTGTTTTCTGTTTTGGCTTTAATTCAAAGAATTAATTAAAGTGCTTGGATGGAATCATGGATGGGTATGTTTGTAGAGGGATTTAGTAAGAAATATTGGGCTGGGATAGGAATTGACACTAATGTAATGCAATATTGTCAAGGATCATGCATGCTAAGTATTTAAATATGTTGTTGAATCATGAATGTTTGTGAATTTGACTCCCCAATGGTATATGGTACTGATCTAAATTGTATGAATTTGTGAAACTCTGTGTCTGTATGTATTTGCTTAGGGCTTCCTGCCAAATTGCAAATAAAATGACTGTCATAAGTTACGAAATAATGTTGTAATCATCTCATGCTCCAAGTAGTTGATATTACTGGTGAAAGGCCAATTCATTTTATTGGTATCCTATTATGTTGAGCTATTTGTGGGATTATCTGTGAATCGTTAATGATTGTTTATGAGTTTGGTGCAGAGATCATAAACACATTATAGGGACCACCCTCCTGGGTCTTGTAGAGCCCAAAGTGTAGGAGGTTATTATTAAAATCCTCATCAGTTAGTCCAGGTCCTTCGCACTGCCCTTGATTGGAATTGGCAATTTCATAGGTAGAATAGAAGACCAACCTGGTTTACAGGAAAAAACACCAACATGATCATTTCCATTATATGTGTTGAAGACTTTTAGAATTTCAATTACATTAATTTATGGATATGTTGTATCTATAACACTACAAAACCATATGCTCTTTGCATTTACTTGGCATTTAAATACACATTTATATACATAGATATAGATTTCTTTAATGATATGTTGCATTTATTGTTCTGGAAGCATCTAGTAATTGCATTTAGAACACATTTAAAAGAAATATATACATATATATATATGTGTGTGTGTGTGTGTGTGTGTGTGTGTGTGTGTATCATTTATATTCAGTGTTCAAAAACAACCCATTAGGTCTGCATATGGATAAAATTCATAAAATCAGATCTCCCATACATGTTTTGTTGAAACCTACACCCTATTCATGCATCCTACAATTACAATAGTATCCACGGGGCCTCTTACACAAGCTACAGTAATCACAAAAAGTGTAAGAGCCACTTTATATCATGTTTGGACTACAAAACCATGAAAAATAGGGTAACTTAGATTATGATTTGTTGGTGAGCTGTATGGACAAAATCATTAGCACCGGCTCATTCTTAGAGTCTTTTGAAAGAGAAGTGAATCAGGTGGAAGTTAAGTACAAACCTTATAGTGTCAAGGTGAATGAGGTGATCAATTTTGATTGGCAATTTGTTATGAAGAGTACAAAGCGGTCCAATTGGCTAGTATTACGTGTGCTTTCTGGCCCGATGCTTGTTTGCTCCTCCTTTTCTATAGAAGGATTTCAAGGCGAGAAGTACGGGTTAGAAAGTTAGATAATTTTTGTTCGAGTCTAGGTGAAGTTGTAGAGAAAATTGTAATGTCTGATGGTTTTAGAGAAATGCAATTTAGGTTTTTAGTCATTTTGTAGTAGGTTTTGAATTAAAGCTAGAGTTACAGTGTTTTATAGCCAGTCGCGGCATTTGAATTGATATAGTTAATTCAAACTCATGTCTCTCCATTGTACAAGCATATATCTAAATTTTGAATAAAATGATCAAGGGTTGTTTTAGTTCATCTACCACTATTGTGGTGTGTATGATTCTTGAACGGTTTAATTCAAAGGGAATTAATTAAAATTCTTGAATGGGATTGTAGGTGGATATGTTCTGTATAAGTTTTTTTTTTTGTCTTATCTTATACCATTTTACGAGAATGGGGGTGCCAATGTACCAAAATATCTTTGGAAACTAGGCATGAAAATTTAAGGTTAAAGAGAATGGGGGTGCCAAACTTACAGTACTCATTGCCCCTTTGTCGTCAATTTTTCATGAGGGCCCTCAACCTCGTCCTCGGCACTGGTATTGACCTTGTTTTCATGGCTCCAAACTCTTCCTCGGCGCTGATATTGACCTTGTTTTCACTCCTCCAAACTCTTCGTCGGCGCTGGTATTGACCTTGTTTTAACTCCAAACTCTCCCTCGGCATTGGTATTGACCTTGTTTTCACTCCTCCAAACTCTTCCTTGGTGCTGGCATTGACCTTTTTTCACTACTCCAAACTCTTCCTCAGTACTGAAATTGACCTTTCACTTCTCCAATTTGACGAGCTACAACCTGGTTTTGTTAGCTTTTTATAGTATGTTAATTAAGTTCAAAATTTTTGCCCCATTTAGCTAGGTTTTAATATTCTACAATATAGTTAAGTATATATTAGCTATATTTTACATAATAAATAATATAATTATTCAACTTATCATAATTAGATATTATATTCTTTAACAAAATTATTAAATATGTATAAAATTATTATAATTAATAATTAATAATAAGTATATTTTATATATAAATACAAAATATAATTAATATAATATATATTTAATATAATAGTAATATATATACTATGAGAGAGAGAAAATAAATTTTATTGGTTGTTTCATGTCAACACCCAAGGATGGCATGTGTCCTGTATTTAAGTGCCTCTACAGTAGCATGCCATTTGATTAAAGATATGATGTCTCCTCCTTAAGACCCTTCAATGTACCCATTGCACACTTAAGGAGACAAAGATAAATATATATAGGGGAAGAAAATATATAGAGAGAGGGAGATAATGAAAAACATACAAATAGAAAGGGAGACAATGAGATAGAGATGATGGGTAGAGAGGATAAAAGAGATAAGGATGAATAGGATAGAGATATAGGGAGTGGTGATTGATATATTCTCCTCGTCGCCTCTATATCTCTCCCACTATCTATGTCAATTCTGCACTTTCCCCCTCTATATCTATTGAGCTATCTCTCCCTCTCCCCCCTTTCTCTCTCATTCTCTCCATCTCTCCCTCCATCTCTCCTACTCTATATCTCTATCTCTATTTCTCTTTTTATCTCCCTCTTACTCCTCTCTATATACCTGAGAGTAATTAGGAGGTGGAGGATGGGCTTAAGGGAGGGAGGGAGGGCAGAAGGGAGAGAGTGGTAGAGGGTGGCAGGGAGTGGGAGAGGGTAGGAGAGAGGGTGGAAAAGAGTGGGAGAGAGTGGGGGAGAGAGGCAGGAAGAGAGTGGGAGAGATTGGGAGAAGGAGGAGAGAGTGTGAGAGGGTGGGAGAGAGGGTGAGAGAGAGTGAGGGAGGGAGGATGTCTTATGTTCATGGAGCTTAATAAGTTTTAATAATTTTTAGTCATTTGAAAGATTTTTATTTTTTGATAAAGATACGTATATTTAGACTTTTGATGGCTTATGTACAATTATGCATATTCTTTTATTTATTATATTTTTTGCAATATCATGTTATTCTTGATTAATCACATTATTTGTTTGTCATTTTTATTTGTTTTGTTGAAAAATATTTTATCTTTACTTTCCATCTATGATAATTTCAAAATTATCTAATTTAAAAATTATAAATAAAAACTTATTTTTATTAATCTCTTGAAGTACCTAGGTCCTAATCTTTTGTAGATTAATAACTATCTAAATAGCTATTTCTTTCTTTTATTTCTATAAATGTGTCTCATGTCTCTATTGAAATTTATGAGATGTGTATGTAATTCTTAGCACAACACTCTTAGAGATTAGGATTTATTTTGACATTTATCTATTTTCTTATTGTTCCTATTAGTGGCTAATTAAATCTTCATTGAAGACCTACAGAGAGCTTGGGTCCTTCAATCTCAAAGCTTGTCTAATTTCTTGATGAGAATCATTCACATTGATTCCCAATATTGTGCTCCTTGCATAATAAATTTATAAAATGCACTTGGTAATTTAGTATGTGGTTGAAATATTAGAGTAACAAATGCTTCTTTTCATTTTTGGCACATGATTGGCCATTTTTACTATGTTAAATTTTTATTTTCACTTTTATTTTCATGGTTTTCATGTTGTCAAATTTTCATAGATTTCTTAGTCTTTTTAAAAAAATAAGTGAAGGTTCTCTTAGTGTCCCCAATCTTGCTAAATATCATGTATAGAGAAAGTACAATATATAAACTACCAATTATAGAGTATAACAACAAAATGAATTTAAAAACTACTACATAGAAACAAGGTTTACAATAATTCAAAATAGAGATACCATTCTCCTACAAATACTATGTATAGAAACCCTATATATGTAGCCACACTTTCATCCTTAAAATCAATAGAATAAATTCTCATACATTATTTCTATAATGAATTTAGAGAATAAATTATAAGATTTAAATTCAATAATGAATTTAGAAAATATTAAATCAATCAAAATTGTTTCTATTATCCAAAATACTATATAAGTAAATCTTAAGCTCAATCTTAAGCCTAACAATGGCCTAAGAGTGGACACTTATCCTGAATTCAGCCTTCAACCCTAATTTGGCCCAAACCATGGCAACCAACCCTAGCCTAAGGTGGACCCTAGCCTAATTAAGCTCTAGCCCTGATTGAAATCTAACCCTAATTAAACTCTAGCCGTAATTGAACCCCAACCCTAACCCTATTTGTTCCTAACCCTAGTATCTCACAAATACAAGATCAAGACCTTGCCAACTCTGGTAAACCTTATTGGATAGTGATAAAAGCTACCTTATATTTCATTAAGGTAGAAAATTTTTGTTATACAACATGCCCCTTGAAAATTGGAGATAGGCACTGCAAAAAGAAGGTAAACACTAATGAAAATGGTCAGTGGTATTATGGAAGATGTGATAAAACTTTCCGTAAATGTGATTATAAATATATACTTCAATGCAAAGTGGAAGACCATACTTCATTCACTTGGATTACAAATTTTGAAGAAGTGGCAAAAGAAATTATGGGTGTAACAACAAAAGAATTGAACATTTTGAAGCATGAAAAACAAGATGATGTTAAGTTTTAACACATTATACAAAAGGTCCTTTTCAACAGATATATCTAAGTTAGTTAATGTCATTTTTTCATGATATACTTCTTTGATGTTGTCAATACTAAATCTAATGATTGATGAACATTTTTGCGTTTAAATTTATCTTTCTTGGTTGACTGTTGTTATAGACAAGTTGGTATGATTTCAAATTTCAATGTGTACCCTTATATATGGGAATTGAGAAAAAAAATGGCACAAACAATAATGAAATCAAATTGATTGCTTTCCAAATTCATATTCATGAAAATGTAAGCATTTTTTCAAGTCAATAGGCATCTTGATAAAGATAACTCTCGGCATGTTTTACATATATTATTAATTAATATAGGTATGCTAGTTAATTAAATTATTAACTATATTTTATTTTATTATTATATATTGAATTGTTAAAGATGTAAAAATATTTAATGCTAAATATATAGGAAAATGGTTAAAAATTACATATTTTTCAAAATAAAATATTAATATCTTTCTCTATATCTCTCTCTCTCTCTCTCTCTCCCCTCTCTCTGTATCTCCTTATATCTCTATCTTGCCATATATATATATATATCTCTATATATATATATCCCCTCTATCTCCCTATCTCTCTATATATTTATTTCTCCCTCTATCTCTCTCTATATCTCTATCTATTTTTATCCCTTTTCCTCTCTCATTCTATATTCATCTCTACCTCTATCTATAGGGAGAGATACAAAGGTGAAACATTGGACCTTCCCAAAGATCCACCAATCTCAACACTACTCCCAACTATTTTGAGCATTTAAGTACATATTGTATGCTAGATTAGGAGGCATGTGTCAAAGCTCATATTTATTGATGCAAAATAGGTCCAAAGTCACAAATTTGAGGTAGAGTTAGTTATAGTTTTGTAGAAAATTTCAAGTGCCACATAGAGCAAAGATATTCCAGTTTTTTAGGAAGATCATGTCATCAAATTTGGCACTTCATCAACATTAACAAAAGCAAAGGTATGTACTTGAATCCCTTGCATTTAAATTTTTCTATATATATAAATATTTTAATATTTTCCCTCAAATCCATAATATATATTAGTGTGTATTTATTTATTGCAATAAACAATTGACCTAAGTAACACATTAAGAAGTCTAAGGATTTGTGCTTGGGAAAAATCCATAACAAATTTATTTGTTGGATGTCGTGTTGTATAGTTTAGAAAAGCTCAAAATATGAATAGGATTTTAAGGCCATATATTATGGTAGCTTATAATGCAAAATAAGGAAGGAAATCTATTATCAATTTTAATCTACAATTTAATACCATATGAAAAATCACATGTAGTATTATCTACAACTAATTCTTGACATATTAATTTTATAAAATACACTTGTACCATACAATAAACTTCTCCCAAGAAAGAAACCCTAAGTGAACATTAATTGAACCCTAATTTTAGATTCATAACTCTAATCATAACCCTAATTGAACCCTAATTGTAGATTCATAACTCTAATCATAACCCTAAGGGAACACTTATTGAATAGTAGTCCTAATTGTACCATAACCCTAACTTTGAACTATAGTTGAACTCTAATCCTAACCCTAACACTAATTCTTCTCCTAATTGAACCTTAACCCCAACCCTAATCTTAACCTTGACCCTATTTGAACTCTTATTGAATTCATAACCTTAATTAAACCCCAACCTCATCCTCAATCCTAACCCAAATTGAGCAATAATTGAACCCTAAACCTAACCCTAAGTGAACACTCATCCTAATTGAACTCTTAACTTTTTAGTTGAAAATATTAAAGTGCCTTAGATTTTACCATTCATCGTCATTTATCATTCAATTCCTAATAGAACTCCAAAAATTTATACTTTTATAATGTATTTAATACACACCTAATATTAAGGGTTTAGAGTTTAAGGGTTAAGGGTTTAGGGTTAAGAGGGGAGAGATAGAGGGAGTGAGTGAGTGACCCATTTACATATTATTCTTTTATTCTTCATCAGTTAAATATTTAGTTACCCATTTATTGTTAGTAGAAATGACCCAAGAATTTAATAGAATAGACTACTCATATAATACCTTGCATTATGGAGCTCAATTCTCTGATATATTACTACTTATCAAATCCTTTGTAAATAATTGTAAACTTATGACTCCATTTAAGCATTTAATTGATTTTCTTCAATCAAAGCAAAAACATAGATACACAATTGAACAAATTCTCAAAAGAAGTGACAACTTCATTAACATTTCATTCAAAATTCACTCAAATCCACATAAGGAGAGAAAATATATTAGAATTATATGTTTATTCATACTTATAAGTCATATCTACATACAATTTAAGATAATTTGCATATATTCATCTAAAACTCAAAACAGGCTATCTATTCTATTCCGTCCACTTGGGGTTTTATCAGCCAATGGCACCACATATATCACTTCCTCATTAGAGGACATATATCTTTCTACCCATATATTCAACTCAAAACCTAGCTAGAGCTTTCATCAGTTCTCTCCCTACAAATGAGCCTTGAATTCCCTTTTATATGACAAGGGAGCAACAAGCTTTAGGCTCAAATGTAATTTCACCACAAATTCTCATTTGAGCAAAATCTCCATTGCATTTGAATTTCATTTCAAAACTTCCCGCATGTTGAATTTGCAAAACATATATAGTGCATGGACTGGGGTAGCATAAAAGAATAGGGGAACACAAATTTTCATCAAAATCCCCTTGTCGCTATCCACGCAAAAAAAACCAAGCAACCAAATTGCCACGAAGGCACCACAACAACTTCTTATTTACCTGCCACCCTGCCCTTACCAACACTCAGAACCTAGTATACATGCCCGCTTCTAGTTGTTTCCCAATACGGTAGACTCTAAGCCTCATCTTCTTTCTTGTCCTTGCCCAATATAGTTCGAGTCGGTCCACTTGGGGTTTTAATAACCAATGGCACCACAGCTATCACTTCATCATCAGAGAATAGACCGTGATTGAAGAGAGGTAAATACCGACAGTAGTCCGAGTCGTTCTTGGTTACATCATCAGAAGTGTTGCTCGTAAGGTCAATGGGCAAGTGTTGGCATCCAAAGGAGCACACCGCCGATTGCTTGCCTTTTTCATCTACCAATTGAGCAACAATGTCCTGAAATTGCAACCTTCTACTGCATCTAGTGGGCACAAGCTTGGGCTTGTCAACCAAAGTACCTTCCTGAATAGCAGGACCGAGCTTTTGTGAGCTCAAACGAATAGACCTCCTTACTGACTTACTCATTTTCTCTTCTCAGAGAAGCACTCAAACTTGATTAGACTCAACCCACAAAGTGCTCTAACTGCTACAAGAATGACACTATTAGTAGTTAATTCATCTTCTATTTATTGTGCAAGGTAATGGCAACCTTCATCAATGCTTAGTAAAAATGCATGTGCAAACATGGCAATTTGGTGGCGTATGTACTATCACCATTTAACTAGAGCTGCATGAGAATCCAAAGATCACCCTTCATGATTGCCAACAACATCTTCACACAGATTGAGATCGACGTGACTACACAAGCAAGGAATAATTCATTAATGCTTCACCAACCTTCATCTTCCTCTTGCTAGCTAGCATGGAACAACAGAGATTTACATTAGCTTTTGATCTTTGTTGTTGATCTAAAACCACGGGTTATGAGCTCAATAGTGGAGATTGGGTTCCACATTCCATACAGGACACACATCTACCTTTTTCTAACCTCGCGCCAAATAACAGGGCGACACCTTAGGTCTGCAAGTTGGTAGGGTACGATCGAGATCTTCTCCCATATCTTTGAATCTGGAAAACCTACACATCGCACAGTTAGTATTTAATGAAAGGCTTTGGCTACGCCGTCAGTGACATGACCACTGGAGTTAATGGCTTAGGCTTACATCACCAGATTAAAATTAAAACCCAACTTTGATTTTAATGCTTTATTTCCTCTGTAGGGTTTTATTTCCTAAGTCTCAGTTGAACCCATTAAATTCTTATCCCAACCCTAACAAGAACAAATGATTAAGCTAAGGATTGTATTTGTTGTTATAACTTTAGTTCTAGAGAATTTTTAATTACCAATTCTTATTTATGCATTTGTATATGAATCCAATTGAATGCCTTTCCATATCATTATGGAAAATTTTATTATTGCAACCCTAACTCTAACACTAATTAAACCTTGAACCTAACCTGATTGAACTCATATTATAACCCTAACTCTAACACTAATTGAACGGTAATTGTAACCCTAATTGTATCAAAACCCTAGAGAACTCTAATTGAAACCTAACCCTAAAATAGACAATAACCCTTGCATGAATTGAACCCTATGCTCAATCCTAGCCCTAATTTAAGATAACCTTAACCACGACCTTAATTAAACCCTTATTGGATTATAACCCTAATTGATCCCTAACCCAAATTGAATACTAATTGAACCTTAACCCTAAGTGAATAGCAACCTTAATTAAACTCCAACCATAATCTTATTTGAATTTTGACCCTAATCATAATCATAATTCAACCCTAACCTTAATTGAACCCTAACCCTAAACATGAGTTCAATTAAGTTTAAGGTTCAAATAGGGTTAGACTTTCATTAAAATTAGGTATAGGATTCTATTAGGATTAGGGTTGGGGTTGGGGTAAAGATTAAGGTTCTATGATAGAGCTTTGGGTTAGTGTTAGGGTTCAATTGGGCAAAGGGTTAGTATTAGGGTTAGGGTTATGGTTCAATTAGGGTTTCATTAATGTTAGTTTTAGAATCATAGTTATGTTTAGGGTTGGATAAAAAATTACAGTTAGGTTTGAAATTAATTAGTGTTAGTTTTAGGGTTGGGGTTATGGTTAGACTTATAATTAATGTTAGTATTGGGATTAGATTCTATCACTTTAATAAAAATAATCTTCTATAAATTCATTCAATTTTTTTTTGAAATTATATAATTTAAAATATTTTCAAACTTACCTATGTTGATATATGAGAGATAAACCAAATCTAAACTCTATACAATTAATAGTTAACTTGACATTGTGTATAAAAAGGTTTAAGTTATGAATGTTATAATATAAAAATAAATGTGTTTTCTATGTTTATTTGTCAGTTTAAAAGATATTGCCAATAATTTTTGCAATCACTAATGATTAATTTTTTCTTGATGGTTAAAATAGATTTGTTATTAAAATTTATCTATAATATAGTAAATTTATCATTGATTTTTCTTGATAAAGTAAATCAATATTTCATAAATTTATCTATAATTCCTTATTTAATTTTTCTTAATTATATTAAATTATATTTTTATTAAATTGTTAAAAATTTAAGTTGCTTATAAATAATTTTATGTGTTTTTTATAATAAACTTGATATTGTGTATAAAAGGTTTGAGTTATGAATGTTATAATATAAAAAAATAAATTTGTTTTCAATGTTTATTTGTTAGTTTGATGTGAGAATAATGTTGCATAGTAATGATTAAATTTTTCTTGATTGGTTAAGTGATATTGTGAAATTATTCTATGTTAATTTAATGTTAGGAATGCTATATAATATAAAGAAAAATATTTCTAATATATTTTTAATGGATCTTTATATTTTATAAACAAACATCTAAAATAAAAATGTGATTGTTAAAAAAATACAACTTAATGAGTGAACATACATTTAAAGTTAAAAGTGAAATTATAAAACAAATTGTAAATTTATTTTATTTTTCTTCTATAAATATAATTTTTTTATTTGTCGTCCGCCTAGTAATGCCCACTTCTCCTTTTAATGAATGTTTTGTTTTGCAAAGGTTGATTTAGTGTTGTTGTTGATCTATTTCCTGTAGATATCAACAGTGCTCGCCATCCTGTGATCGGGAATTCAAGGATCACGAAATCACGGGTGGATGCCACGTGTCCTATCCAGGGGATCAAATTTGAGCTATCTCTGACCAACTACCATTTGATCTAAGCCATTCCCCACCATCTCGCGATGGTGCTTGGGTTGATTGTGAAATCACGGGCGGGCGGCACGTGTCTCATCCGATGAAGCCTAAAGAGTAAAGGAAACACTAGCTGGCTTTAAATGTATTAAGGGGCAGATTACTAAAGTGTTCTCGAGATGCACATGTTCTAAATCCATAGATATGTTATAATCTCACTAGAAAAGCTGCTCGAAGGTTAACGGCATGGCTGGCGACTGTGTTAAAGGAACGAGATCAACGGCGCCCGCTATCCCGCAATCAGGGATTATAGGGATCGCGTTATCACAGGCGGGTGCCATGTTCCCTTCATAAAGGATGAAATCTGCGTGACCATTGATGAGCTATCTCTTCAAGATTGATGGTGCCCGCCATCCCGCGATTAGGAATTTTGGGATCACGATGTCACAGGTGCCTACCATGTGTCTCATCCAATGAAGCCTAAGGAGTGAAGAAAGCGTTCACCGGTTTTAAATGTATTACGGGGCTGATTACTAATGCGCTTGTAAGATGCACATGTTTTATTTCAACACAGATGTTGTTATTTTAAGGGAAAATCTATTCGACAGTTAAAGGAAAGGATGGGGACCATTTTTGAAGGAGCAGGATTTATGGTAAAAAGATCGACGGTGCCTTCCATCCCGCAATGATAAATCAAAGGATTGCGATATTGCGGGCAATCGCCATGTGGCATTCCTTCGTGGTGTATGACATAGTCAGCCCTTTATTACCATGTTGCCGATTATGTCAGCCTGTTTTGAAGATGGTCGTCGATGATTTGATCAAACTGAAGGATCAATGGCTCAAATTAAAATATGTATAAAATTATGGTTCGAGTCATTCGTGTAGCCCGCGAGTGAGCTTTAATGGTGGATGAGACATCCACTGGCAGAATTTGATTGACATAAAATCAATTTACTCGTCTCATTTGTATCACAAAGCATCCAAGTATTTCATGAAAACAGTTTCAAAGCCAAAGGTGAAATTGCGAGCAACTGTTGCCAGAAATTGGAGTTTGTGCGAAAAAAGCCGTGAGTTAATTTTCTCTGTTTCCCAGTCATTCTACACCTAAATTTGGGAAAGGGGGGGTCTTCTATGCTTGTCACTGAGTTCATTAAAATATTTTGTTAGGGCTATTGTTTAATCATAAATTGTGAGGAATTGCAGTATTTTTACTCTATAATTTCCTATCTTTGCTTAGTCATATCCACTTGAAGTGTAACATTGTAGTGAGGCCCTAGTTTGTCTAAAATGGTGCCAACCAAGCAGCACTCTGGTCACATTGAGTATTTGAAAAGAAACTTGTACGATGATTTCCTAGATCAATTTCCATTATCAACAAATGAGAGAAGGAAAGGTTTGGTGTTGATGCGAGGGAAAATCCTAGGGGAGGGGTTGGTGTGTACTAATTCCAACATTGCTGATGCTAGGGTTCCACTCACAGGCTTAGAAATGTTCAGATTATGGTATGGACAGAGGAATTTGCCTCATCCTTTTTCAAATGGATGGATGTACGACATGGGAAAGCTGGTTGTTCCAAATGTGTTCCCTGATGTGGACTTACTTAGAGCAGTGGCCAAAAGATATGATCCTATCACACAGGTAATCGGAGATAATGATGGAGTGGTTCTATTGGAAATTAATAGAGATGTTATCCAACAGACTTTTGATTTGAGTGAGCCAAGTGATGACTTGGTTCCTATTAATCTTGAAGAGATGAAGCAGGAGTATACAAAATTCCAATCTCTTTTTAGGGTTAAGCTGCTTCCACCTCATTTGGTTAAGGCAGGGGGTTCACAATTTCACATCAGCCCTAGTGACCAGGAACCCTTCAGATTGAATTGTTTTGGAAAGCCTTTCCTGGCTACTTTCTATTCACTATGTCATATTTTGGGTTTCAGCCCTGGTGCAGTAATGTCGATTGCATACATGTTCATGGGGGTGCAAATACAACACCCTAACTTCTCTATAACATGTGACTTTGCTTCTTTTTTGGTGGAGAGGATAGATGAAGGACTGTCGAAGCTATAGAATGGTGATAGTGGTACTCAATTATTTTGGTATTCCATGTTGATGCATATGTTCTTGTTTAGGAATGCTGATTTCTTTGCTAAGAAGATGAACTTAAGACAATCAGTTAATGGAGAAAGATTGCCAGTATAGATATGGGCTGTAGATTTTTTCTGTAATAAGGAAAGCACCAGTTATATGTAATTTGATAATTTTTTTGTTGCAAGATTGAGGGCTAGATTGATGGTAAATGTACCTAGGATCCCTCAAGAACTGCATGATTTCCTTAGGCCGAAGGAGAGGAAACCAGAATTGATGGTTTTACATAACTGGGGTGACATTATCCCATATCTAGTCAGCACTGTCCTAGGAATATATGGATTTCAAGGAACCCCTCACATACTGCCATACAATGTGCCACCAAGACTAGGGTTTGCAAAAGTTATGTGGAAGATGGGGTGTATTCATGAAGATAACCTAACTGGAAAGGGGAAAGGAACATTATTCCCTGATTATATAGTAGTGTCTAACTTTACATTTTCAAAGGGAGGATGAACACATTTTGACAAATTCTTTGTTGATTACCATTTGAGATTTGGTCCAAGGTGACAACATGATCCTGAAGGTTTCTTTGCTCTTTTTAGACAAAGAATAAAAGGTGGCAAATTTGCACATGAGTTCAATTTCCCTAAGCACCTGATCAGGAATTAATTTGATTTAAATAGATAAGAATTGAACAAGGAAAAATGGATAGCTTATAGTAAGCTACTAGATATTGTGCATGAAATGGATCCGACGTATGATCCATTGATGGAATTCACTCCATACCACAAGAGAATTGATTTTTTAATGAAGAAATTCAAGGAGATAATGGACACCTTAACAACCAAAAAGATAAATTTAAGGCTAAGTCTGGATATGCAAGGACAAAGTGATATGCCAATTGAAACAAGGCCAGTATGTCAACCTACAGAAAGGCAGCCCATCTATAGGAGAAAAAGGGATACTGGCAGTGATGAGGAAGAAGTAGACAGAAAATGAAAGAAAATAATGAAGGCACCTTCATGACCAGGCCCAAAATTCAAAGTAACTAGGGTTGTCAAAATCATTGAATTAAAATCTTCACCAGAGCGCAGTCCCCCATCACCACCACCTGAGCAAAGCCCTAAGAGGAAAAGAACTGATCACCTACCTGAGGATCTCACAGATGAAATTATTGTTACTGATCAAGACATGCAGGTTGGTATGCCATCCCCTCCTAGGTCAGTTGAATTGGTTCTATCCGATTTGGATATGAAGGGTAAGAGTGTGCAGGATGCAAGAATGGAGGCTTGCAAGGAGTTCTTAGATGACAATGCATTTGTAAAGACTCTTGTATTCTTGCAATTGTATGGAGGATGAAATTTGAGGAATATCAAAATAAATGCAAGGAGAGAAGAGAACTAAGGCCTGACAAGTCAGATCAGGAGAATGATGAAGAAGTGAAAGTTGAACTAATGGAAGAGTTCAAAAACATCACTCCTGAAGAAGGAAGACAACTAGTGAATCAGGCTGGTGTTTTGATTTTTCCTGAATGGGACATCATAGATGGAGTGGCTTTAATGCCATTATGAAGTCCAAGAATCCTTTTCAAGATTCTGAAGAAGTTAAGGCAGCATTACAAAACTCTACCTTCAGTGAAGAATATGAGACATTGACAATTTGGGCATTGGCTCCACAAGGAAGAAAGCTATACATTGCTGATATTAATCCAAATTTCAAAGGAGGATTAATAATAAAGAGGGCTTCAGAGACTACAACAACCAAAGCCACTAGTTTAACTGTGAATGTGGCCAAGTTAGCCCAAAAAACTGCTGAAAGGGAGGAGGCTAAAAGAAAGAGCCTAATGGAGAAGTATAACATTTTAATTGAATAATATAGTAAAATGCAACAGAGGAATGTTGAGCTGCAAACTAAAGTAGAAAGGTTCAAGTATAGACATACTGGGGAAACATCCAATGCTCCGGGAACCAGCACATCACCTCCCATAGCAAGGTCAATGCCTCCTACTTCTCCAAATGTTTCTACACCAAGGTCTCCCATTCAAAATCCCGCTCTTACCCCTCCTCAAGAACAAGTTGATGAACAAACAGAGTGCTCTGTTGATCCAACAAAGAGGCAGCTCATGCAGGAAATTGATCAATTATAGACATCACTAAGGGTAAAAGAGGAGGGTTTTCTTTCAAAAGAAAAAGAAATTGTTACTCTTGTTTTGGAGCATTTAAATGAAAAGGTGGATAATAAACTGCCCTCTATACATTCTTTGTATTCTTTGCTATCTGAAGCAATAAATAATATTGATAGGGATTAGGGGATAGTGATTCCAATAATTCAAAATTGGATCCCCAGGGAAAATAATCTAGATGTTATGACTAAAGCCTCAAGGTTTGATGTAAATAACAGGCCCCAATCATTGAAACCTACTTATATATTAGTTAAATCATTGCAAAGTTTTCAGAACTTACCAGATGATCTAAGTAGGAAGATTAGAGAGTTTGTAAAGAACTTCAATGATTGGGGTAACACACTATTACCTGATATAACTGATGAGCAGGGGGAAATCAGAACACTCCAACAATGGTAGGATCAAGGAAGTAAAGTCATCAATAATCAAATTAAAATAATTTGTGATGACTCAGATTATGATTTGTTGGTAAATTGTATGGATAAGATTATTGGTACCAGCTCATTTTTGGAATCTTTTGAAAGAGATGCTAATCAGTGCTTGATAAATATTTCCTTATAGTACAAAGGTAAAATGGGTGATTTATTTTGGTATTATTGTGAAGAATACGGAGGTGGGTGGCTAAGTATTTGAATGATGATGAGTAAAAAGAGTAAGCTACGATGGGTAGCAAATCGAGATATTCTGAGTTACAACATTTCGGTTTTGTATGGATGGCTTTCTTGGCGTGGGTTTCGTGTGGTTTTTTGTTATTGCATCAACCTTCCTCCGCCGACATGATGAACGAGAATATGCTCTAGGATGATTGTTGTTGTAATGATTTTGAACAAGAATATTTTTCAAGGTGGTGGTTGTTGTAACAAATTTTGGAATATCACCAGGTGCTCCAATTAACTAGTGACAGGTGTACTTTTTGGCCTAGTGCTTGTTTGCTCCTTCATTTTTCTATAAGAGAGGATTTCAAAGGCCAATCACGGGATATGAGATTAGATAACTTTTGTCGAGAGTCTAGGTGAAGTTGCAGAGCGAATTGTAAAGTCTGATGGTTTTAGAGAAATGCAATTTAGGTTTTGATTCATTATGTAACAGGTTTTGAGTTCATAGAGATTTAATGTTGTATAACAGTACTAACATTTGAGTTGAAATGAAAATTTGAGCTCATGTCTCTCCATTGTACATGCATATCTGAACTTTCAATGAAATAACTAAGGGATGTTTTATCCATCTCACTGTTGTGGTGTGTATGATTTTATTTTAGCTTTAATTTAAGGAATTAATCAAAATGCTTGAATGGGATTATAGGCGGATATCTGTTGTATAAGGATTTGATAAGTAGTCATGGATTATAATGCACACTGATGAAATTGTAATGCAATATTGTCAGGGATCTTATATGTGATGTATTAAATCTATTATAAACCTCTAGATGCTTATGAATTTGACTCCTGCAAGGGATATATGGCACTGATCTAAGTTGTAATTATTCGTGTAGTTCAGTATTTGTTTGTCTTTGCCTAGAGCTTGCTACAAATTGCAAATCATTGACTATCTTATACAATGGATTGTGTTTAGCTATCTCACGCTCCAGATAGTTGATATTGTCTATGAACAACCAATTCTAGTTGATATTATCTTATCGTGTTGAGCTATTAAGTGAGATCATCTGCTATTGTTAATGTTGTTTATAATAATGGCGCAGAGGTTGTAAATACATTAAGGGATCACCCTCCCGGGTCTTCTAGAGCCTGAAGTGTACGAGGCTTTTAAAGTCCTCGTCAGTTGGTCTAGGTCCTTTGAGCTGCCTTCAATTGGAATTGGCAATTCCATAGGTATATTAGAAGACAAACCTGGTTACATTGTAAAAGGAACCAACATACATGTCAACCACTGAACAACCACCTCTACAACTGACTTTTTAATCTTTTATGATCACATGAAACATAAAACACACTAATTTCAAGGTTGTTAACATCACTATTGAAATGTTTTAATTTTTTGAGCTTTCAAACATTAAAAGTACATCATTAAATTAATTATGTAATGGCATAAAAATTAAAAAACATCATGAATTAATTATGTAACCACATAAGTCAAATATAATTCTATCAAGAAATTAATATCAAATAGATAATATAATCACATAACTTATACATTTCTAATGTCATTGATCTTCTTCTTCTTCATCAACTCTTTTGTGCATCATCTTATCTAGATTCATTGTAAGGATTGGTCATATCATCATCATCGTCATCGATATAGGTTTCAATAATGTCATCATCAAGCGGATGTCATCTTCATCGAACATTAACTCCTACATCATCATCATCTAGTTCCTCCTCTTCGACATCTTCGTCAGGGACATCATCAACTAACCGTTGATCCTGATCATCATCTACATCATCTTCTAGTTCTTCGGTATCTTCTTCCTCCACCACATTATACTTTACCGTCCTTCCTCTTGGATCATGTCTAACAATAAATGACCAACCCGGTTTACCTGGAACCTCTGAGTAAAATACCTGCTCGCATTGGCTTGGAAGAACATAGGGCTCATTTCCAGCTCGCTCAATCAACCTTGTATTAACCACGGTAAATCCATTATCGTGTTCAATAACAGTTCTCTCAGGATCATTTTCATTCAATCGTAGCCTATACCATAGGACGAGGAACAAATTTAATCTGAAGGACTTAAAGTCACACTCAAGTATATCATCCAAAATCCCATAGTATCAATTTTCTGAGACTTCTGGATGTATGTCACTTCTAGATGAAACATTAGTCACCTGAAAGACTGTAGTTATACCAGAATCACAATTTTTCTTCATGTCATCCAACATTTTGATTCAAAATTTACAACCATTGCACCACATAGCCTTGTGGTGTTTCACAATATGTCAAACATGTAAAATTATTACGTAATAGATGGGTTGATAAACATATTTATTTTTGGCGAATGTATGCAAAATGGAAAATATATGTATACCATCAATATAGCGAAAATTAAATGTATGGGTGATTAATATATTTATATGTACTGTTTATCTCTTAAACCATATGCTAAATCAATTTCTCTATATGTAACATTGGAATCTCCATTACAATGAGCTTCATTTAACCAATGAAGCCACACCTTCCCATGTTAATGTGCAAGCAGTTATTTGACATCGTTGAATCCATACGATCATCAATCAAGATTGTTGGTGGCGATACCAAATATAGATGCATCCTCTCGACCAAGCGTACCAAAATAAATTGAAATTCACAAACGATGTATAATTGGTTAAATACCACAGTATACGACCTTAATTTATAATTGATGTATATTGAAGATTAAAAATTAAATAAATACAATATACATAAAAACCATATGTAAAATGCATTCCAATTAATCTCCATGATCATCTTATAATTACCTCTCACTTTCCTCAATCTACCTTTCCCCAACAGGTACTCCCCTTCGAATTTGTTAATGGGGTTGGGATCCCAAATGCGATCTAAATGGATCTTTGCTGCAAACTTAGGAAGATATTCACTAATGTACACCATGGTCTGGTATACCATATATCCCTCCACCATAGATCCCTCAAGATGTGTGCTTTGTCTAACCAAAGCCTTCAAAAATTTCAAGTGCCTCTCAACCATCCACATTGACCTTGTTTGTATAGGTCCACACAATTCAATCTCCTCAACCTGGTGTATGAGGTAGTGTTCTTGTGCATTGAAAAATGTTGAAGGTAGACACTTTTGCATTTCACATGGGCAATTTTTTCTCTTCAATAATTTATATCTTCTTTATGAAAGTTTTAACATTATTAGCCATTTTAAGAGTGATTCAAAGGAGCAAATATAATGCTTGATATTTAACAAAATATACAATATGTTACATAACAAGTGAAACAAATGGCAATTTTAAGATGTATACAATGAATTGAACAAATCTCGCTACTTACCTCATGTATTTTCCAAGATCATATATAACTTGCTTGACATTGTTGTAAAAGTTGTCTTGGAGAGATAGAGGTAGAACGTACTTCAATAATTATAAAATGATCTTTTCATTATTTTCCAAAAGTAGTAAACATAATACATAGAAAAGTACATGTATTATACAAGTGTATGTAATATACCAAAATAATTACCTTAATGAAGGTATTCCAATCATTTTTTTTCATCCTTGACCCAAATTCACCTTTCTTTGTTATTATATTATTTATGTTAGCGAAGCAAAATCTGGTAAGGAATCCCGGATTTTTTGTATGACTTCTTATTTTATAGCATTGCTTTGCTGCTCTGTTAATAACCAAGGGCACTTATATTAATTTGGTCTCCATCGCTATTTAATTGAATGACATTTTTCATTGCATGATTGGCTTCTTGAATGTCACTACAAATTTTGACAATTTTTTCTTTGTCATGCCTTCCATGCAATATTTTCCATAACATTTCTATTATATTCTTTCCGATATGAATTGTATCAAACAAATACACAATTTGTAGCTGCTCATAGTAGGGCAACCTACTAAATTGTCTGGGATAACTTTTCAGTCCCTATGGAAGCCGGCCATTAATGCCTTGATGACCTTCATGAAGCATATAAGTTAAACAAATTAACAACAACAATCATTGTCAATTACAACATGAGTAAACACAACACAATATAAAAATATAAATTCAAAACATATCATATATGATGAATAAAAAATTTGATCGATGTATAACCTTGACGATTGAGTTCTATTATATTCCAACTTCCATAGGTGAGGTGACATTCTTCATGAACGATGTAGTCTCCTCGCATTGAAAAAGATGTTTTTTGATGGATTCGATGCTTATGAATTTCTATGGAGGAAGTATCGCGCTCATCAAACACACGCTTTCAGTACATTTGAGCGATGAGATTTCATCTTTAGGATGAGAAATTGGACATGCAAATTTTCCCTTTGTTTGAAGGAACCACAAGATGATATATAATTGGATTAAATATGTCAATTTTTATAATTATATATAATGAATAGATTATTTAAAAAACATTCATGATATCTACTACATCAAATTAAATATTGTTAAAGTGCAGTTGAACGTTATAACATACCACAAAAATGTGTTAGCCCTGGGGCATCATGAATTGTCCATACAAGCATTGTATGGAATTGAAATTATCTTTGTCCTATTGGTCTAGAGACGTCATACATAGTGACGCCATTCCATAACTTTAGTAATTCGTCGATAAGAGGCTCGATATATACATTCATATCTTTAACTTGGTACTTACCTAGTTGAATGAACATAAACATTACATAATTATTATAACCATTTTACTGCAATATATATAAATTAATGTACATGACTATTGAATGAAAAAAATATAAGTCATTATCCAACAAATAAGACAAATGAGATGCTACTACGTTAAAGAAAATTGATGTAAACAAATACCTAGAACAATCATTGACAACATTATGTGCTCCCTCTTTATTGACATCCAAGGAGGAATGTTATTGTTGATAACAAAAATAGGCCACACCGCGTAAATAGATCTCAGCTCTCCAAATGGATTGACATCGTCTGCTCCCAATGAAATCCTGAGATTACGAGGTTCTTCTTTAAAGTGTGGCCATTTTTCCTCCATGTCCCTAAATGCAGAACCATCTGCAGGCATTAGAAGAATGTCATTTCCACTTCTATTCCATGCATGTTAATCCATCAATTGCACTAAGCTTTCGCACCAAAATAATTGTTGCATACGTGGAATAATGGGAATATAAAGAAGAACCTTGCGAGGCACCTTTTTTGTTACTTGATCTCTTTGATATCTACTGATATGACATTCTGGGCATTTTGTTGCAAATTCCTGTTGTTTATGATATATAATATGATCATTGGGACATGCATCTATTGCTTGATAATCCATTCCGATATCTTTCATAATGGCAGATAAATCTCTGTATGAGTGAGGTAAAATATTTGATGGTGGTAACAAAATTCACCAATCAATCTACAACAAAAAATAATTTTTTCATATAAAGAATATTAATGGTACATATTTCATCATTTATTTACTAGTGATGAACTAACAACAATTAAAATAGATGAAAAAATATGACATATATG
>VDFB02271358.1:601012681-601032608 GCA_007258455.2 Sequoia sempervirens
GCCATATATAATAAATTTATGGAAATGTGTAAAGCATATTTATATGCATTTAAGACCGAGAAGTTGAAGAGTTTTCCCTCTCTGTAATCTGCAAATTGAAGGTAAAAGAAACCTGGAGGGGCACTGCAATCTACACAAATTTCAACACAGTTAGTGCATTCATTATTTTTGCAAGAAATAAATTGAAACCCCCAAAAACATTATATCAATTTTGTGAGGGAAAGTGCAAATAGAGGAAGAATTCGTTATAAATAATTCATAAGTAGTTTTTTTGAAATTAGTTTCTAGTTATTAATAAAAAAATTTATAATTAAGTAGTGTTTAGAAATAGTGGTTTTGATTGATTAAATTCAGTTCTTGTTAGAGAATTTGAAGCTTCTATTTGAGTATTTAAGTGAGTTTGAACAAAATTTTCATTTTTATTCAAGAAAATAGAATTTTCATATATGTAAGAATATGTCCAAGGGAAATGATAAGTGATTTTAAGAAGGGTGTTAGTTGGGTAGAAACACAAATTAAGGGATTAAGACTAAATTTGTTTACCTTTATACCTTTTAAGTCATTTTGAATTAAATATAATTGTTAATGAATGATATCTATTTCGGAATAACCATGTGTTATAGTGTGTGTTTGTATATTGCATATATTCATAATCGCTCTTGAGTTGTTGGGTTGTTAGTCCAATAGTATTAAAGTGTTATTTATTAAGATCGGATAGTTAGTCCTATTGATTTGATAACTTATTTTTGCATGTTTATGTTTGTGAGACTATTTTAAGTATTGTTTAAAATTATCGATTTTATTTCTAAGAAATGGGTATTAAATAGATAACTTGGAAATGTAAATTAATTTGGAGTCAATTCACCACCTTCGTTGCATCTTTAGCATTTGATTTTCATAGTAGATTATCAATGTGTAAGTCAACCTTGAATTACGTGGAAGGAATTTAACCCAACCTCAAATCCATTTAAATCTTTAATTTACCTGCGCCAATAATGTCCTCTTTGATTTTAATTTAATGGTATAGACAAAAAATCAAGCAATGATATTGTCTATTCAGATTAAGACTTTTGAAGTTGTTGCCATTTTTCCTTTTAAGATTTAATTAGTTATCCATAAGTAATGGTTACGTTTGGTATGACATTATCTTTTTGGGAGAAATGATTTACTTATTGCCAAATTAGCATGATCACCATTATTAATTAAGAAAATGTCAAGTCAACTGATGGCATTATTGTTGTGATTTTCAATCACAAAATATCTTCATGTTGAACACGTGAAGGAAATGAAAGGTTCCAACAGAAGAAGATTAGTTACATCCAATTGTATTTAATATAGAAACTTCTACCACCAAACAAAGCGCTCAAGTCAACTAAATTATTTAAATTAGAAGTTTCTCACCATCAACAGTCTCTTCTTCTCCATGCATATTTTATGCATGTTTTTTTTGGCCTGCAAAGTATTTTCTGGAGAATTCTAAGACCTCTATTCATAGAGGTGTTTGTAATCATTTTTGTATGTAGAAAAGCAATAAACAAAGGTTTGTTTATTGTGCAATAACATTTTTAGTTTTTGGGCTCTTTTCTTGTATATTTGTATGTGTGCAATTTGTATCCTCTATATCCTTTGTTTTTGTTGTGTGCTCTGTTTAATCTATTCTTTTGTAGATTTCTTTTACTATTGATAATAGGGAAAAAGCTTTCTCATCAGCTGATAACCTAAGAATTGGTATCAAAGCCAGCCTGTTGGAAGTTTTGGTGTATGTAGGGCTTCATTGAGCAAGCATGGAGGTAGTAGTAGTGAGCGATATGGAGAAGTTGAATGGGGCTAATTTTTCCCTATAGAAATCCCAAATGGAGGATATACTGATTTTGAAGGATCTATATTTTCCAATTGAGGGAATATCAAATAAACCCACAACAATGGTGGATGAAGATTGGAATAAGCTGGATAGAAAGGTGATTGCAACCATCCGTCAATATCTAGCTAAAAATGTGTATTTTAATGTTGTTGGAGAGAAGATGATAGTAGATCTATGGAAAAAGCTACATGATTTGTATGAGAAAAACACAACTTCAAATAAGGTTTTCTTGATGAATAAATTATACAATCTCAAGATGAAGGAGGGTGCTTCAATAGCAGAGCACTTGAATGAGTTCAATATAATCACCAACCAACTTGCCTCTGTTAAAATTGTTTTAGATGTTGAAATTAGAGCTATTTTACTAATGTGTTCTATGCCATATAGCTGGGAAATTTTTATCATCGCTATGAGCACTTCAGCGCCTATAGGAACCCTCCAGTTTGATGATGTCAGCAATAGCATAATGAATGAGCTGCGACAAAAGCCAATTTTGGAAAACCAGGGAGGAGAAGCTCCAGCCCTAGCTGATCATGGTAGGAGGAGTGATCGAGGCTATCAAGGATGCTCAAGATCAAGAGGTCAATCCAAATAAAAAAGGGGAAGAATCACTTGTTATCATTGTGGAAAGTCGAGGCATGTGAAGAAAGAGTGTCAAGTCTAGAAGCGAAGCTAGAAATATCAAAATCAAAAGCCAACTAGCACAAATGAAGGTGAGACCACTGCTATAGCTATAGATGGATACAATTTACTTACTATTTTAGTCGAAGATGTATGCTTGAATACCTCTAGCAATAGCTTTGATTGGATCCTTGATTTTGGGGAATTTCAGCATGTAACTCCATGTAAAGAGAATTTTGTTGCATATAATCTTGGTGATTATGGTAGAGTGCATTTTGGAAATAATCATTTTTGCAGTATTATTGGAGTGGGAGATGTCAAGATCAAGATGGAGGAAGGACAAGATATCCTACTGAAAGCAATTAGGCATGTACCAGAAAATGCGCACGATCTTGATCTCTATGGGATGATTGGATGATGAAGGCTATTTTGTAAGCTTTGAAAAAGGTGGTTGGAAAATCAACAAAGGAGCATTGGTCATGGCTAAAGGACCCAAGACTAGGACTGTGTATACATTAACGACAATGATAGAAAGATCACATAGGATTGTTGTTGCAAGAGAAGGAAAATTAGTAGATATATGGCATAGGTGCTTGGGTCATATGAGTGAGAAGGGCCTAAAATCCTCATAGGAAAAAAATTGCTACCAGGTTTGAAATCTTATAATCTTGATCTTTGTGAGCATTGTGTTTATGGTAGGCAACGAAGAGTGTCATTTCTTATAGGTGGTCATGAACGGAAGAAAAATATGTTAGAATTAATACACTCAGATTTATTTGGTCCTGTTAATATTAAATCATTAGGAGGAGCATCATACTTTGTAACATTCATAGATGATGCATCTAGAAAGGTTTGGGCCTACCCCATGAAAATAAAAGATGACGTATTTGAGATATTTCAAAAGTTCCATGTTGTTGTTGAAAGAGAAACTAACAAATTTCTCAAGTGCTTGAGGATAGATAATGGTGGAGAATACTACTCAAATGCATTCAAGGAATATTATAACAAGTTTGGAATTAAGCATGAGAAGATTGTCCCTAGTACTCCTCAACAAAATGGTATTGCAGAAAGGATAAATTGCACTATCATGGAGAAGGTGAGGAGTATGTTGTCAAATTCCAGTTTAGAAAAGAATTTTTGGACAGAAGTAGTGAGGGTAGCTTGTTATTTCATAAATTGATCTCCTACTACAGCCTTGGATGGTGGAATTCCTAAAGAATTTTGGACTGGTAAGAAGGTGAATTATTCTCACTTGAAAATATATGGATGTGAAGCATTTGTGCATATTCCCAAAGAGAATATAACTTAGAAGCTAGATGATAAATCTATGAAATGCATTTTCTTGGGATATGTGATGGTGAATTTGGTTATTGTTTATGGGATCCGGTTAAACATGTAATGACCTATCCTATACGTGAAATAAAATTCTTAATTTTTATAACTTTTAACAAAAGAAAATGAGTAATAACACTTTAATAAAAAAAATATTTTCTTTTCAAATTGAAATACATCATATAAATACAATTTTAAAGCTTTTCACAATAAAATAACTTTTACCATTTCAAAATGAATAACAAAGTACGAAAGCATAAGAGTACATACACAACTTAAACAACTTTTGCACAAATAGAAGTAAGACAATCCAGGATCTTCCCTTTCAAATCTTGGTTCTTTAGACGTCTGATTGTGGAGGAGAAACATCACTTGGGTGCTTTTCTGCCAACCACGGACTAATATTGCGGTCCCCTTGCACATTCATTTTTTCAATGAAAGGCCCTCCCTTCGTCGAAGAGATTGGTTGAGTAACCGATTCTGTTAACCAACTGAGCATAGTGGTGTGTCCTACATAACTAGATTCTTGTATCCCACAATCCCAAACTAGTATGTACTTATTGGATCACTGTGAACTGACAATGTAATCATCTCCCAATCTAAGAGGATGTAGGTACATTACATTACTATGGCCATAGTATTCTGGTTCAGTAAATGACTGAGTAAGTCATCTATCACTTACACTACTCAGGGCCGATTTGACTTTGGGCTACCTTACTCTATGCATAGGCTATGTCCTTCAATGGGTTCAGTTTACCCCAGACTTCCTACCTCAAACAGTCTACTAAGAAATGAGCCAATAAACAAGTATCTAATATCCTAACTCCTGATTTCGGAAATCTTTATCCTAGGAGTGAAGCTTGTCAGAGTTAACCTAATAACATAAGCTAAAGATCATACAAAATTGCAAACACAATCAAATGCACATAAAAACCCTTCATAAAATAATGCATATTAAGTAAAGCTACCCTTAAGCTTTTTAAAACAATTGATTCCCTTCTTAAACCCTTTTATCCATAAATCCTTCTTTTAAACTACCATTAAAATGTATTGAATTTCCTAAACATTCACCCTAAATTGCAATTGGTTTCCCTCATTCATTGCCCTTCAAATACAATGAAATTCTTCATGCATTTATTCTTAATGAAAGTTCATCAAAACATTATTGATTTGCTATGAACTATTTGCATATATCATACTAATTGCAAATAGAAAACTCAAGAATAAAAGAGAACAACATTCAGACAAGAATTACTAAATAGATAACATGCATGTTATAATAAGCTCATTTCCCAGCACTTTTCTGTCAACAACTTCCAGAAATTCCCAAATTGAAGATGTTGTTTTGCAAAATATCTCTCTTTCAATGTAAATGACTCCTTCAAATCACTCTTCTTAATTAACACTTCCCTAATAGAAGTTGTTAATTCACTATTCTAAGGGATTTAGCACAGTCAATTATCTGCAGCTGATAAAGGTTTCTAGTTCTCACACTCTCAGCAAAATGATGAAATGCAGCAATAGAAAACAACACAACAGCTTGGAAATTGGGCAAGAAAGCTCTCAAATTCGCAAAGGATAAATTGCACAAGGATATTTTTCAATGAATGGCTGGGCAAGTATTTATAGGCCTGTAATTGCAACTATTTCCTTCATTTTGGGCATGTAGAATGACAACAAGGCGCATATACCCAGTCAAATGTCACTTGGCAAGCAACTAAACCCTATGTCACCTCAAAAAGGAGTGAATCGACCTTCATGGAGCTAGCAATTGCAGAAAATTTCAACTTTAATCTCAGAAATCACCACCTACAGGAAAAACATCTTTGCCTAGCGAATACAAATAAATGACTCATTTTGCTGCGATTTTTTCAAGCCTCAATTTGTTACAACACAGAAACATTGGTTGGCATTCCCTATTTTCCAGTTTTGAAAGTTTCCTCCTCCATTTTTGCTGCGTTGAAGCTTTCTTCATTTTCACGTGAAAACTCTCAGCTGAGTTTTGTTTATTTTTCAAATGTTTACATCCAATATTTGATTCATAAAAAGGTTCGATACTTTATGAAGTTTCATATTTTGCTCAAGACTAGCGACTATCTTCTATTATTAGTCCACTTTAATAAACTTGCATATGTTAAAAGATTTAAATCTTTCAACTTTATTATTTTGGAGTTCAATATTTATTCATTTAAATATTTACAAATATTTCCACTTTGGAGTTTATAAATATTTTCACTTTAAATATTTAATAATGTATATTTATATATTTTATAATATATGTATTTTAATTAAGTATTAATATATTTATATAAATAAATATATATATTTTCGACATTACCATCGTAATGTATATATATATATATATTTATATATTACCTTAATATTAATACATATATTTTATACCTTATAAAATATATAAATATATATATATTTACACATGTATTTATGTATTTATGTATATATCATAAAATATAATCACATCATTATAATCACATCATTGATATATACATTTATACATACATATATATGTAAATTTCCTAGACAATAATATTAAAATATTATTTTCACCACAGATATTAGGCAGGGTGTGTACGTATATACATGTGTATAACCATATATACTCTTGTGTATACGTATGTATGCGTATATACATGTCAACACATGCGTATGAGCATATCCATATGCTTAACACACGTATGTATCGATATGTCTATATATATAGATATGTGTACACAATGTATACATGTGTGTACATACCCACTCAACCTTTAACATATATCTATCACATCATTCATACAAGGGGTCACAGTATAGTAAGTCTGACATTAAACAATCATTACTCACAAAGCACAAATAAGTAAATCAAACTCCTAAAGCCTATGGATGACTTATCAAGACTAACTTATCTGACTTGGTTCCTCTATACCCTTCATGATGTGTGTGTATGCTCAATTGATTAACATTACTGGTTAAATGACAAAGCCCCTCTCCCAAGTGATATTTCCCCTCTGCCTGGAGGATTGGTTCATATACCTGCATCCACAGTTATAAACTCATGGCAATCAAATGCTCACAATAATAGCAGTATATATAAACTTCGCAAGATATAACAACATCACACATTAACCTCTCAATGCACGTTTTCACCATGATTAACATCAGTTGAACAACATAAGAATGAGACAATCATTAATGTACAAAAATCATATTGATAACAAGGTGCATCATATGTTTATTCATTCATAAAATTGTCTTTACAAACACATAATCCTTATCCAATACTAATAACTTAGTAGCTATACAATTAGGGTGTAACAAAACATAAGATTATTAGAAGCAGGGATGTTATATTTAATGAGTTAGAGATGTTTAAGAGGACTACAGATAATTTGGAGGTTAAGAAAATTCTTGACACATTTGAAGAACAACAAGAAAATATCTCACCAATGCAAGAAAATGGGCAACAACATCAAGAGTATGATGAACAACAAGAGGAGAATGTGGAACAATAAGAAGAAGAAACCTTGTAGGATCCTTTACAAAAGATTCAACCTGAAAACACAACACCACAGCTGGTTCATAGATCCACTAGGCCTCATAATCCTTCACAAAGGTATACACCCTCAGACTATATTTTGTTAACTGATGAAGGTGAACTTGATGGTTTTCAGGAAGCTTGTAAAGATGAGCATAACAAAGAATGGAAGAAAGTGATGGAGGAAGAAATGAACTCCTTGTTGGAAAATAGAACTTGGGAGTTGGTAAAGCTTCCAAAAGGAAGAAAAGCCCTACAAAACAAATGGGTGTACAAGATCAAGAATGTGGATGACGAGAAGAAGGAAAGATACAAAGCAAGGCTGGTAGTGAAGGGATTTGCTCAGAAAGAAGGTATTGACTTCATTGAAATATTTTCACCTATTGTTAAATTGTCATCCATTAGAGTTATTCTTGGTTTTACTGTTGCTTTAGACTTGGAGTGTGAACAATTAGATGTAAAGACAACCTTCCTTCATGGAGATTTGGAAGAGGATATTTACATGGAGCACCCAAAAGGATTCAAAATAAAAGTTAAAGAGAACTTGGTTTGCAAGTTGAAGAAGAGTCTCTATGGGTTGAAACAGGCACCTCGCCAGTGGTATAAGAAATTTGATTCATTTATGTTGGAGCATGGTTTTAATAGACTAGAGGTTGATCATTGTGTCTACATCAAGAGATATGATTAGGGAAACTTCATTATATTACTATTATATGTGGATGATATGTTAGTTGTTGGACAGGATAAGAATATGATTAGCAGGTTAAAGAGGGTTTTGGGTAGTCAGTTTGCAATGAAGGATTTGGGTCCAACACACCAAATATTAGGCATGAAGATCATTCGTGATAGAAAGGAGAAAAAATTGTGGCTTTCATAAGAAAAATATATTGAAAAGGTTGTAGACAGATTTAATATGAAGGATGTCAAGCCAGTTGGTACACCTTTTGCTTCTCATTTCAAATTGAATATTGATTTATGCCCTTGTTGACAAGGAGGAGGAAATAAAAAATATTCCTTATGCTTCAACAGTTGGTAGCTTGATGTATGCAATGGTATCCACTCATCCAGATATTGCACATTCAGTGGGAGTAGTGAGCAGGTTCCTTGCAAATTCAGGAAAACAACATTGGCAAGTAGTAAAGTGGATTTTCAGATATCTCAAGGGTACTAACCATTACTTTTTATGTTTTAGCAATACTAATATGGTGCTTGAAATATTTACAGATGCAGATATGGCTGGAGACCTAGACATTAGAAAATCCACCACTGGTTATTTGTATACATTTGTAGGTACTACAGTATCTCGGGTATCCAAGATACAATGAATAGTAGCTCTCTCTAGTACAGAGGTAGAGTATATAGTTGTGACAGAAGCTTGCAAAGAGATGTTGTGGATGCAACGATTCCTAGGAGAGCTAGTGATAAAATAGGATAAGTATGTGTTATATTGTGGCAGTTAGAGTGCCATTCACTTGGCGAAAAATCCAAATTTTCACTCATGAACCAAACATATTGAATTGAGATATCATTGGATTCGACATGTGTTGGAGGAAGGATAGTTATCCTTGGAAAAGATCCATACAGATAATAACCCTACTAATATTCTCACTAAAATTCTACTAAGAGAGAAGCATGAGTTATGTAGAGACATGGTAGGGCTAGGGGTGACGATGATTGCAGCTTATTCAAAACCTTTTCATTTGCTTCAAGTGGGAGAATGTTGAACAGGTGAAGGAAATGAAAGGTGCCGATAGAAGAAGATTAGCTACATCCAACTATATTTAATATGGAAACTTCTACCACCAAACAAAGTGCTCAAGTCAACTAAATTATTTAAATTAGAAGCTTCTCACCACCGAAAGTCTCTTCTCCTCCATGCATATTTTATGCATTTTGTTTTTGCCCTGCAAAGTATTTTGTGGAGAATTCTAAAACTTCTATTTATAGAGGCATCTGTAATCATTTTTGTATGTAGAAAAGAGATAAAAAAAGGTTTGTTTATTGTGCAAAAACATTTTCAGTTGTTGGGCTCTTTTCTTGTATATTCGTATGTGGGTATGTGCAAGATCATGATGGGCCAAAAAATGGCGATATGATGGGTATGTGTAGGGTATGTGGTTGACGACCTTTTTTTTACCAAAAATTGATGAAACGAAAAAGGGTTTTTAAAGGATATTCTCCGCTTTCCACCAATATAAATTATTCTTTACTTTGAATTTAATAAATAATTATTTATCATTTTCTATCTGAATTATGACTAAAGTCCTGATTGATAGGTTGATTGAAAAATATTTATAGCTTTCAAACGGTATCACATTTTTTGAATCTGAAACATGCGTCACATTCTATGCTTCGCATACTATAGGATTAAAAAAAAATTGAATTTCATGAAGTTTTGACCAAGTTAGGGTGGTTAGACATATGAGTTTTTTATATTTTTTAAAAGTTGTAATAAAAAATTCATAATTAATTATTTACGTGGAAAAAAACTACAAAAAAATATGCATCCCATCGGGACATGAGTCATTTACTTAGATATAAAATCTTATAAAAAAATATTATCATTTTATTGTGGTTAGGGTGGTCAGACATACACCTACTTTTTTTTCCCTGAAATTTAAGTACTACTGCATTGAAATTTCAAATTTTCACCAAAATATTTAAAAAAAACCTAGTAGTTTAGAAACTACATTCAATTTTCTATAGATTCTATTCTTACATATTTTTGAAATAATATAGATAACTTATTCAAATTTTTGCATCAACTTGCCTAACTCTAATTTTTCTGAATTTTTTGCCTCTTTAGGGCTTGCCTTTTCCATGATGATCCTGCACATACCCATGTGTGCAATTTGTATCCTCTATATCCTCTATTTTTGTTGTGTGCTCTGTTTAATTTGTTCTTTTGTATATTTCTTTTATTGCTGATAACAGGGCAAAAGCTTTCTCATTGGCTGATAACCTAACACTTCATTGGTAAAGAGATTTAGATAAGGTGAATATTATTCATACCAACATTATGAGTAATGTCAATTGTTAGTGTTCAATAAGTTAGCGGGTGAGAAAAATTGATTCAAGAATAATGTTATTAGTATGCTTATAGTTGGTAAAATTACTAGCAATAATAATAAATATACTAATTCTTTTGAGAATAACAATGTTAACTTTACTAGAAGTAAAATTGGAATAAAAAATGTTAAAAGTGAAGTTGGTAATACTATCTTAGTGATATAATTAGGGGGTAAGATTAAGTATAAATATCATGAGTGACATTAGAATTAAATTTGGTATGAAATAAGGTGGTATTAAGAAATAAATTATTAATATCTTGTGTTAAAAGTAATAGTATAATCATTACTTATCAAGGAAACAATAGTGTCAATATTAATAATGTTTGTGATTATAAATAGGAGGGAATGATAAAGTATAATGGTAATAAGGATGCTAATATAAGTGTCATTAGAATCATTTTTTGTCTACTCATTTGTATGTTGATATGTTCATATGGGGGTTAACAATCTTGACTGTTTATAAAAAAGTATTTTGTAGTTGTGTATTGTTTAGTTGAAAAGATGGCCATGACAGTTATTCTGGCCAACTCACAGATTGACCTCGAGATGTACAAAGGGAACTTTTCAACATTCAAATTGATAGTTGGTGTAGTTATTTTGGGGTTGGTTTCTCCAAACCGACGACGCAGAGGGTTCAGTCTCGGATGGGGGCTAGCATGGCACCAGATGATTTCCAGGCAGACTTAGTATGCATGGGGGCTAGTGATGTTGGCCTCTCTATATCATGATATGCATCATTTTATGTACTGTGATGGGAGAGTGATTGGTATAGGAGTTACACTCTTGCACATATGGGCATGGGAGCACATTTTCGTACTTCAACCAATCATCCACATCATTGATGTGGAGCTAGATGATCCAGTTGTTTAGAGGTATAGAGGGGCTATCATCCTAAAAAATACAAGCCAACTTGGTATTCCTTATTGGAGGAGAGTGATCAATGAAATAACAATGTTTCGATGGAAGCCATGGCTACAAATGCCACCTTAGTATGATGATGTACAACAACTCTTCTTTGCTCGCTAGACCCATTACATGTAGGGTCAAGAGCATACTATGATCAAGTGGTACCTACCAGATAGGGTAGCCAGATAGTTTGGTGAGAGGCATGATAGGCCCGATAATCAGTATACAACCATTTTTGTGAGATCAGCTCGAGAGGTGACTTGGGGGCCCACGATACCACCCTATGAGGTCATCAAGGGTTTCAGGAAACTTGTTACTAGGCCATGGGCCTATGATCAGGGGAAGGCCAAATATGTAGACAACGCTTGCCTATGATGCACTTGGTTTGTAGCCCCTCCCTGACTTAAAGATCTAGTGGGCATACCTCCATGAGGGAGGCCGAAAAGGAGGGGAGTAGGAAAAATACAATACTAGTAATAGGATGGGTAGGGAAGAGGGAAAGGCGAAGGACAGGACGGGCAGGATGGCTAGCAAACTGATAGATGTAAGTCACCATGCACCTCCACTACACTAGCAACCACCTATTCAATAGCCACCCACACAACAACCACACATACAATAACCACCTTCGAGGCTAGATCCCTAAGATGTACAAATACAACAATTGCAACAACAACTACATGTAGTGACAACTGAGTGAGATTAGGCTCGACAATAGGTTCTAACACTTATGATAGAGAGGGATCATGAGCACCAAATCAAATAGACCTCTGATGTTCAGTTGGTACAAGAGGTCAATCGACGACAACAACTAGAGGTTGTGTCTCGGTAGCAGTCTCTGTAGGCACAGGGGCTAGTTGGATAGACGGTGTTAGTGCAGTTGTATGGATCAGCGAGGGAGGAGGTGACAAATTGGTGGAAATTGTATTATAGAGACATCCCTCCCCACTGTAGGTATCCTAATTTTGAGCACAAGAGCTAGGTACAACCAAGTGCTTCTACCTTTGTTAGGTAGCCAAATCAACTAGGAGATGGGGACAGAGCCAACAAGGGATAGACCTCCTCGAGTTTTGCAAACACTTTTTTGTATAGCCTGGTTATTTATATAGATATACATTCATAGGCTCATTTTTTATAACCTCTTGTACATTGTATATTTCCATGATATTCATACACATTGATTCAGATATTGTATCATGATGGTTAATTTTATATATATATATGAGATGATTCAGATTCATGATGTGATGTGTTTTATTTCATGCTTTATGAATGTATGGATGTATATGTTATGATATGATATAATTCTTTTATTTATGTGATATACGATATGTGATGATGCTCTATGATGTAATTTTTATGATATGTGATGTTTATGAGATGGGTAAGTGAATGGATCTGTGACACAATTTTGGATCTTAAGATGCCACTTTTTTTTTCTGAAATCAGCAAAATTTGATTTACATGAGAAAATTAAGACAGTTACGCTCAAAATTTCAAAATGTAGAAAGAGCAATAGTTGAAGTGCTCTAAGTCTAGTTTCTAAGCTACTAATTCTTGTTGAAATTAATAAAGATTAAGGGTCTCAAAAAGGGGGGGCCCAAAACAAGTCCATTTTTTATCAAAAAAAATAGCATAGCATCTGAGGGCCCCCCTTTTTTTATTAACTTTTTTTAGAATTTCAAAAATCCAAGTGGGGAGAAATTAGCTAACACCATGTAGTTTATCCTCATTCTTTTAGATAACTTTTTTAATTAATATATAATATTTTATGAATTTTCAAAGTGGACACATGTTGAAAAATTGAAATTTGAGCATGCTCCACCCTAAAATTTTTGGAAACTAATTCGAAAATGGATTTTTTTCATCACATGTAGAATGGATTGTAGTTTTAAAAAATATAATTTGTTTCACATTTCGATGAACGAGTAAAAATTTATCCTAAAACTAGCACATGTTGGTTTTTGTCCAAAAATAGAGGCATTTACAAGAGAAGTTATGGATCAAAACCTTAACTAAATAAAAAAATAAAAAATTCTATATTTAGATAGCTAAGAGATAGGTTAACACCATCACGGTTTTTTATAAACTTGCATTGAAAGATGTGCAAACATGATAGTGAGAACATACAAAAATATGAGGAATTTTGTTACTCTTTCAAAAAATCACGTCTTTTGCATGAAATGGTTGTCCAAACCTTTGGATCAGATGCCCAATGCAAAATCCAACCCATTGGGTTGGTATTTCCCAATGCAACCCATTTGGCGAGGGCCAAATTTGGCACTCGCCAAATGTCATTCATGACTTCTGGAATGTATTTTTCTAAACTCTTTCATTTTCTCTTTCTATGCTGGCCAAATGTCCTTCATGACTTTTGGGAATTTACTTTCTTATGATTTAAGTTATATTTCACATATATAGTTTCGAGATGTTTGAGAGTGGTTTCAGATCTCTAGGAGTTATAATGAAAATTCTAGTTTTCGACAAATTTTAAAAAAAAATAGACTTAGTCAAATTTCAGTAATTGGCATGTCAAATTTCAGTAATCAAGAGGTCAAATTTTAATAATTAGGAGGTCAAATTTCATCTTTCTCTCTTATCTCACTCATTTTCATTTGTTATTCTCTATACCTCTCTCTCTCTCTCACTATCTCCATCCCTTTATCTAACATTCTCTCCCTTGAGCTCAAGAACTACATCTCTACATGTCCATCTCTCTCTCCTTCCCTCTCTAATATCTCGCCCTCCCTCCCTCCCTCCTTCCATCTCTACATTTATCTATCTCCCCTCCCTCTCCTTCTATCTCTATATGTATCTCTCTCTACTCTCTCTATATCACCTCTCTCTATCCCTACCTATCCCTCCCTCCCTCTCTCTCCCCTCTTTCTCTCTCACTCTCTAATTCCCTCTCTACTCTTTATCTCACCATTCTCTCTCTCCTTCCCTCTCTAGTTCTCTCTATCTCACCTCTCTCTCCTTCCATCCCTCCCTCTCTAAGTTTCTCTATCTCCCTCTCTCTCCTTCCCTTTCCACTTCTCTCTGTCTCACCTCTCTTTCTCCCCCCCTCTCTCTCCCTCTCTCTCTTCCTTTCACCCACCTTTTCTCTCTACTCACTATCTAACCTATCCCTCTATACCTCTTTCTCTCTCCCCCCTCATTCCCTCTCAATCTCTCCACCTTCCTCCTTACCTCTTTACTTCTCTCTCCATCACACATCTCTATCACCTATCTCACTTCTTTCTCTCCCCTTCTCTCTCTACTCTCTTTCTCTCTATGTCACATCTCTCCCTACCCATCCCTCCCTCGTCTCTCTTATCTCTCTCACCTCTCTCTCTCCCTCCCTACCTCTTCCTCCCTCTCTCCTTCCCTATATACTTCTTTGTATTTCCTCCCTCTATCTACCTTCCTCTCTTTCCTTTTTGTCTCACCTATCTCTCCATCCCTACCTCTCACTCTATCTCTCCTTTCATATCTACTTCTCTCTACCTAGTTGTTCTTCTATACTTATTTCTCTCTCCCTCCTTGCCTCCTCTCTCTCAATATCTCCACCTTCTTCCCTCTCTAGTACTCTCTCTATCACCTCTCTCTATCTCTCTCATTCCCTCTCTACATCTCTCACTATCTCTCCGTCCCTCCCCCTCTTTCTATCTCTCCTCTCTCCCTCTCCCTCTTTCTATCTCTCATCACCCTCTCTCTACCTACCTCTATTTCTCCCCTTCTATCTATCTCAATTATCCATCTTTACCTATTCCTCCCTCCTCTCTCTCTCCCTTCCACCAAACTTCACTTTATACATATCTCTATCTAACTTACCCCTATATACCTCTTTCTCTCTACCTTCCTCCTTACATCTCTACTTCTCTCTATCACCTCTCTCTCTCTCTCTCCCTCCCCCTTCCCTCGCTACTTTCTCCCTCTATCTCACCTCTCTCCCCCTAAATATCCCTCCCTACCTCCTCTCTATCTCACCTCTCTCCCCCTTCCTCCCTACCTCTTCTTCCCTCTCTCCTCCCCTCTCTACTTCTCTCTATATATCCCCCTCCCTCTCCTTACCTATATCTCTCTATTTCTCTCTCTCACCTCTCTCTCTAAATCCTTATCTCTCCCTTTATCCCTACCTCTCCATCCATCTCTCCTTCCCTATCTACTTCTCTATATCTCCCCTCCCTCTCTCTACCTACTTCTCTCTCTCTCTCCATACCTACCTCTCCCTCCATCTCTCCTTCCCTCTCCACTTCTCTCTACCTACCTATCTCTCTATACCTTGTTATCTCTCTCTCCCTCTCTCCCTCCTCCCCTCTCTCATTCTCTCCACCTTACTCCTTCTCTCTCTAACTTCTTCCTCCCTTTCCCTCTCTCCTTCCCTCTCTACTCTATCTCTATCTCAACTCTACCTACATATCTATCCCTCCCTCATCTTTCTATCTCTCATCTCTCTATCTCTCCTCTCTCCCTCTCTACCTACACCTTCTCTCTCCTCTCCCTCTCTCTCATCTCTATCTCTCCTTACCTCTCTACTTCTCTCTATCTCCCATCCATCTCTTCACCTACTTGTCCCTCTATATCTTTTTCTTTCTCCCTCCCTCTCTCCTCTCAATCTCTCCACCTTCCTCCTCTCTCTACTCTCTCACTTCTCCTTCCCTCTCTAATCTCTCTCTATCTCAACTCTCTCTACCTCCCCCCTCTTTCTATCTCTCATCTCCCTCTCTACCTACCCCTTGTCTCGCTTCTCCCTCTCTCTACTCTCTCTATCGCAATGGTCTCTCTACCTACCTATCCCTCTATACATCATTCTTTATTTCTCCCTCCCTCCCTCATTTCCTCTCTACTCTCTCTATCACATCTCACTACCACCTCTCCTTATCATCTCTCTATCTCTCTCTCCTTTCCTCTCTACTCTCTCTATCTCAACTATCTTTCTCCCTACCTTTCCCTCTCTCTCCATCTCTCTCTCCTTCCCTCCCTACTCTATATCTCAACTCTCCCTACCTTTCCCTTGCTCTCTCTATCTATATATCTCTCAATATCTCCCTCCCTCTCCCCTCTTTCTATCTATCCTCTCTCTCTCCCCCTCTCTCTATTTCTATCTGTTCTCACCCTCTCTCTACCTACCTGTCTCTCCTTCTATTTATCTCAACTATCCCTCCCTAATCTATCTACTTCTCTCTATCTAACCTATCCCTATATACCTCTTTCTCTCTCCCCCCTCCCTCTCTCCTCTCTCTTAGTCTCTCTACCTTCTTCCATCTCTACTCTCTATCACCTATCTCTCCCTACCTATCCATCCCTCCTCTCTATTTCACATCTCTCTCCTCTCCCTCTCTACATACCCCCTCTCTCTCATCTTCCTCTCTCTACTCTCTATCTCAACCCTCTATCTATCTATCTCTCCATCCCTACAATCTATCTCAACTATCCCTCTTTACTTCTCCCACCCTCTAGAGAGGTGAGATAGAGAGAGTAGAGACAAAGAGGTATGGAGGGAGAAGTGAGAGAGATAAAGGTGATAGAGAGATGTGATAAATAGAATTGGAGGGGATAAAGGGAGAGATAGAGAGAGAATGGAAAGATAAAGAGAAGTAGAGAGGGAAGGTGAGAAGGAGAGAGAAAGAGGGGAGAGAGAGGGACAAAGTGAGAGAGAAAGAGAGTGTAGGGAAGGGAGAGTAGGGATATATATGTAGAGAGTTGAGATAGAGTGGAGAGGGAAGGAGAGAGAGAGGAAGGAAGGAAGAAGAGAGAGAGAGAGAGAGGGGGGGTGATAGAGATATGTGATAGAGAGAAGTAGAGAAAGGAGGCAAGGAGAGAGAGAGAGAGAGAAAGAGGTGTAGAGGGAAAGGTTAGATAGAGAGAAGTAGAGAGGGAATGTGGGTGGGAGGAAGGAGGAGAGAGTCAGAGACAAAGATAGAGATAGATAGAGAGAGGGGGAGATAAATAAAATTAGACATGGAAGAAGGGATGGAGGGGGAGAGATGAGAAAGAGAGAAGTAGAGAGAGATAGAGAGAGAATGGAGAGATAGAGAGAATTAGAGAGAGATAGAGAGAAGTATAGAGGGAAGGAGAGAGTGAGAGAAAAGGAGGGGGAGAGAGGGAGAGAGAGAGATGAGAGGAGAGAGTGAGATAAATATGGGGAGAGGGGGAGAGATAGAGAGAGGGAGAGAGATATGAGATAGAGAGAGTAAAGAGGTAAGGGGAGAGAGAGGGAGGAAGGGAGAGGGAGAGAGAGGGAGAGAGAGGTGATAGAGAGATGTGACAAAGAGACAAGTAGAGAGGGAAGAAGGAAGGTGGAGATATTGAGAGAGGTAAGAAGGGATGGAGGGAGAGAGAAAGAGGTATAGAGGGATAGATTAGATATAGGTAGAGAGGGAAGGGGGGAGGGAGGGAGTAAGAGAGAGAGAGAGAGAAAGAGACATAGGTAGAGTTATGGATAGGAGAGATACAAAGTAGAGAGGGAAAGAGGTAGAAAGGGAGACATAGGTGAGATACATAATGATGGAGGGAGAGATAGGTAAAGAGAGAGATAGGGGAGATAAAGATGGGTAGAGAGGGAAGGATACATAGAGAGAGGAGAGCTAGAGAGAAGTAGAGAGGGGAGTGATGGAGAGGTAGGGAGGATATATAGGTGAGTGTGAGAGAGAGAGAGTGAGAGAGAAAAAGAGGGAAGAGAGGAAGGGGGGAGAGAATGAGAGTAGAGAGGGAAGTGGAGAGAGAGATAGAGAGTAGAGATGGAAGGAGAGAGTAAGAGAGAAATATTGGGGAGGGAGAGCAAGAGTTAGAGAGAGTGGTAGAGAGTGGAGGGAGAGGTAGGTAGAGAGGGAAGAAGAGAGGAAAGGAGACAGTAAGAGAGAAATATGGGGGAGGGAGATAGAGAGAAACTTAGAGAGGGAAGGAGGTATGGAGGGAGAATTAAGGAGGGAGATAGATGTGTGTGTGAGAGAAAAACATCTCTCTAACTACCTCTCTATGTTTCTCTCTCATTTCTCTCTCCTCTTCCCCCTCTACTTCTCTCTACCCACCTATCCCTATATGCATCTTTCTTTCTCCCTCCCTCCCTCCATCCCTCTCTCAATATCTCTACCTTCTTCCCTCTTTACTTTTCTCTATTACATATCTCTATCACCTCCCTCTCTATTTATTTCTCCTTCCCTCTCTACTCTCTCTATCTCAACTCTCTTTCTCCCTACCTTTCCCTCTCTCTATCTCTCTCTCCTCCCCTCTCTAATCTCTCTATCTCAACTCTCTCTCCCTACCTTTTTGTCCCTATCTCTATCTATCTATCTCTCTATATCTCTCCCTCCCTCCCCCTCTCTATCTCTCCTCTCTCCCTCCCCTCTCTTTCTATCTCTCCTCGCCATCTCTCTATCTACCTCTCTCTCTCTCTCATTATATCTATCTCAACTATCCCTCTTCACCTCTCTCTCCCTCGTCTCTCTCTCCTCCACCAACCTTCTCTCTCTACTTCTCTCTATCTGACCTACCCGTATATACCTCTTTCTCTCTCCCTCCCTCCCTTTCTCTCTCTCTCTTCTACCAACCTTCTCTCTCTACTCTATATCTCACCTACCCCTATATACCTCTTTTTCTCTCCCTCCCTCCCTCCTTTTAATCTCCCTACCTTCCACTTTACCTCTCTCTCACTCTCTCTCCCCTTCCCTCTCTCCTATATTTATCTCTATCTTAACTCTCTCTCCCTACATATCTCCCTCCCTCCCTCTTCTCTTTCTATCTCACCTCCCTCTCCTTCCCTCCCTCCCTATCTCTCCTTCCCTCTCTAATTCTCTATCTCCCCTCCCTCTCTACCTACCTCTCTCTATCACTTTGTCTCTCACCTTTCTCTCTCCATCAGTATCTCTCCCTTTATCCCTACCTCTCCCTCCATCTCTCCTTCCCTCTTTCTATATCTCTTCATCCTCTCTCTACCTACTTCTCTCTCTCCTATTTATCTCAACTATCCCTCTTTACCTTTCCCTTCCTCCCCTCTCTCTCCCACCCTATCTCTATATCTCTCTTCCACCAACCTTCGCTCTCTACTTATCTCCATCTAACATATCCATGTATTCCTATTTCTCTCTCCCTCCCTCCTTCCCTCTCTCAATCTATCTACCTTCCACCTTACCTCTCTACTTCTCTCTATCACTTCTCTCTCTCCCCTTCTCTCTCTACTCTCTCTCTCTATCTCATCTCTTTTCCTACCTATCCCTCCCTCCCTCCTCTCTCTATCTCACCTATCTTTCTCTCCCCCTTCCCTCTCTACTCTCTTTCTCTCTATCTCATCTCTCTATCCCTATCTATCCCTCCCTCCCTCCTCTCTCCATCTCACCTCTCTCCCTCTCTCTCTCTCCCCCTTCCATCTCTACTCTCTTTCTATCTATCTCACATCTCTCTCCCTACCTATACCTCCTTCCCTCCTCTCTATCTCACCTTTGTCTCCTCTCCCTATCTACCTACCCCCTCTCTCTCCTCTCCCTCTCTCTACTCACTATCTCAGACATCTAGCTATCTCTCCCTCTTTACCTCTCCCACCTTCCTCTCTCTTCCTTCCTCTCTCTCTCTCTCTATCTCACATCTATCTCACCTCTCTCTCCCTCCCTACCACTCCCTCTC
>VDFB02271358.1:601033148-601065257 GCA_007258455.2 Sequoia sempervirens
TCTCCCTCTCTCTTAGGTCTCTCCCTTTGGTACCCTACTTAGATAACTCTCTCTCCCCCTCTCTCTCATGTCTCTCTCTCCCATCTCTCCTCTCTCTCTCTCCCCTCCCACCCTACCTAGATAATTCCTCTCACTCCAACCCTTCTCTCCCACTCCCTCTCTCTCTCTCCTTCACTCTTAGCTCTCTCCCTCCCAGCCCAATCCCTCTCTCAAGTCTCTCTCACTACCCCTCCCTCTCCCTCCCTCTCTCCCTCCTACCCTACCTAGAAAACTCTCTCTCTCTCTCTCTGACAATCCTTCATCCCTCTAAATACATACATATAGGCATGTACATACATACTTACATACATATGCATGTATACAATCTTACATATACATACATACATACATATGGGCATACATACTTACATACAAGCATGCATACATACATACACACATGTCATATGAGCATACATGCATACATACATATAAATATATATACATATATTTAGTAGACTAACATTTAACAAAAAGAAAGACATAATGCAAGTGTGTTATAATGAGCTTGTGATATGTCTTGCTTAAGCAACTCAAGCACAAATGCAAAAAAATATGTCAAAAATATGAAATAATGCGAGTGCATTATAATGCGCTCACCTTATTTCTTTCTTTGGGAATCCCCAAGCCTTAAGCTTGGAATTTGCTTTGGAATACTAACCCAAAGGCTTGGAGTGCTTTCCCAACGTCCAAAGACGTTTTTTTGCAAATTTTACAATATTTCACATAATCACATTTGTGTAAGCATCAGGTTTGCATGTGTTTCCAGGTCAAACAAATCAAACACTTGGGTAATGTTAGGCTCTCTCTTAGCTATCTAACAGTGTAATTTTTTTCACATTTTGACAATGTTAAGCCTTTCATCTTTAATTTCATTTGTTTGTATGTTTTTTTGGAAAAAACCAGTGTTTGGTATTTTTTTCTTTAAAAATTATCCATTCATCAAAATTTCAAACAAATTACTTTTTTAGAAATTAGACTCCATTCTACACAAATTAAAAAAAAATATTTTCAATTAGTTTTCAAAATTTATAGGGGTACCATGGCCAAAATTTTATTTTTCAAGAAGTGTCCACCTTGAAAATTAGTAAAAAAAATAATATTTGAATTAAAAAATTATAAGAAAAATCAAGCATAAACTACATGTTGTTAGTTATTTCTCATTGAAGCAATTTTAAAAATACCAAAAAAAAAGTTAACCTTTCGAGGGAACCACAAAATTCGCTATGTTATGTTTTTCTTGAAAAAAATAGCACCAATTTCTATGGCTCCCTCTTTTGAACCCCCTTAATCTCTACCATTTTTTTTGAAAAAGTAGTTTAGAAAGTACACTCAGAGCACTACAATCCTTGTTTTTATTGCATCTAAAAAATTTGAGTGTAAGTATCCTTAATTTCACATCTAAGGTCAATATTTCTTGATTTCAAATAAAAGGTGGCCACTTAAGACCCCTTTTTGGCCCCCCATCTTTTTGCACTTACCCTACCCTCCTTTAGCATTTAATGAGAATGCTGAAAGGGAGAGACCATGATCTCTAAGATTCAAATAAATATGTCGATAATACTAACTCTTTAATGTAGTATGGCCGTGAGAGTAAGAATATGCAATGGAGATGGTATGGAGGCAAAGAAGCTATTGTGATGAAGAAAGAGCAAGAGAGAATGAAAATATTGTGAATTTCTTCTTTTGTAGATATGATCCAAAACAGAGTGTTTTAGGGAGGTTTATGCATGTAGGAGTCATCGCAATGCATCTATGAGGTAGCAGAGGCATTACATTCATTCATAGGTGAGAAACATAATGTCAATGTCTACTACAGTTAAGAATCTATTCACATGAAATGTCTACACAACATGCATTCATTTGAGGCATAAATCTATCTTAACGATAGGAAACAAATGGGTTAAGCAATAAATGATTAAAATAGAGTTGGATAAAAGGAATATTGCATTATTGACTTTAATTTATCTAAGGGGGAGGCTCATGGGATGTGATTTTTTTTGGAGAATTCCAATATATAAGAGCATGAAACAACTTTCACAAGAAACAAAATAAGCATAGTAGTATTCCTATCAGTATAAAATGAAGAGTGTGTATGATATAATGATCAAGCCTTGCATATATAGGCAAGGATGAGGAGGTAGGACTGAAATACTAACTACCCCTATATAGTTGGGACATTTGTAAGCTCATTTTGACATGTGAGCAACTTAGGGAGTAATGTATGCACTAATGATGAGTCCCAACTACTGGACCATGTTAGGTATTCATGTAAAAATATCTCATAAAGTGGAGTAAAGGAGAAAAACATAGTGGGAAATAAAAAGCCCTATCCAAAAATAAATGTAATGGAATGAAATGTACAAGTGAAGAAGATATGTGATAAATGGACGACTCATGATGAGCCCCTAAGAACTACTTCTAGCATAATGTGTACTGAATGTTGTCCCCATAAGTGAGAAAATAAAGAAGGTCATGTGACACACCCAGAAAATATGAAGTGATGAACTCCATGTGAAGAAATTCTTCCTCTAAAAACTAAAAAGAGAAGAGATACCATGTAGCCTCCCCTCATAATGATGTTTTTAGTGTTGGTAGATGCTCGAAACTAGATGTTCAAGATGATCCATGAACAGTGAACAACATTTATCCCCTTGAGAAGAAATGACACCACAAATTTGTGCAATAAAAACTCCCATTCCAAATAGGAATATACAAGTAAGGTGAATGTCTCTAAATTATGCACATGATCCAAAAGACTGAAATGATGCTCAAAGATCTCCAAGCTAATGTTGAGGTGTGATGGATGTTGATATGATGGATCAGGTACCATAGAAGATTCTAGAATAGGGACCATGAATGTATGGTTATGTTTGGAATGATGTGAATTTGATACTATTGTATATGATGATAACTTTGTTGGATAGGTCAACTCATGAATGTATGCATAATTTTTCACAATAGAAGCTAATGTAGGTGAGGCAAGAGCAATATCCAAAGATGGAAATGGTGATGCAACTTCATCAAAGTTGTCATCAAATAGTAGACGAATGTCCTAAATAGTTTCATTCAAATTTGTAATCCAATATTCTACAAATAAACATGTGATGTATGGTAGATATGCACCCCTACATCGTGGATCTAGAAAGATGAATGCAATGTCTTGATGCATGGAATCATAAGAACTCATGAATGAGACAACACTAGATTGAGATGTAACAATAGGTGATATAGGTGATGAGATATCAATGCAAGTCATCAAACTACATTGTTCATCCCCAAATGATGATGTCTCATAAGATGTCTGAGTGAGACTAGATGATGTTTCTGCATGGGTTGGAACTAAAGGAGATTAGGTAAGGCAATACCATGTCTTAGAATAATTTTCTCAAGTTCCTCAGTCAAAAAAACCAACATTCTTCTATTGTACATTCCTTTTCTTACCATAATATCCATATTTTGTTTTCCATATATTAGGAGGATTATGAAGAATACTCAAATGGAAGGGATTTAGTGTGACATACATGATCACATGAACCAACAAACTAGAAGTAGAAAGCACCTAGATTGTCCCCTTGATTTAGAGAGAATCCCCCAAAATGATTAGTGTTGATTATAGACTCCCCAGAATAATGTGCATGAAAATTTTACAAGTTATGAAGATTAGATGCCAAAATATTTTGTTTATAACTCACAGAGACTTTCACAATTTTGTGAAAAAATGGCAACCTAGATCTTAAAATTACATGCAAAATTAGATTCCTTGCAAAATTTTAATAGAAATAAAAAAAATTGCAAAATTTTGATAAGTGAGATGAAAGTTATACCCCGTCAAAATTTTCTTACAATGTTGAATTCAAAGGTAAAATTTGCAATTAAATAGCACAATTTGAAAACATATCGATGTGAAAACATCAACATTGAAACTAGCTTTACGACGACTATTCATAGTGGAAAATCTAACTCCTCATTTGGAAGTTATGAAAAAAAAAAGAGAAAAATCTCCCCTTTTACAAACACTTGTTGGCTATGACAAATTTTTTGCCCCCCCACCTTACAAATTTGAGAATGCTAAGATATGAGAGCATAAAACAACTTCCACAAGTGAAACAAAATAAGCACAATAGTATGTCTATCAATATAAATTGAAGAGTGTATGATACAATGATTAAACCTTTCATATATAGGCAAGGATGATGAGGTAGGAAGGTAGGACTAAACTGCTAACTACCTCTCTATAGGTGTGACACTTGTGAACTCACTTGATGAGTGGGTGGACAAGTGTCAACAGGTGTCTCAAGTCATGAGGATACATGTATCGATTTTGAGACAAAAGCAAAAGAAGCTTAAGTAAACTTAAGCTAGGTGTGAATAGGTCAATCCTAGATAGGTGATTAGCTAACTAGGTAGATAAAGACATTATTTACACTAACAAAATTGTGTGGGATGCAATTTATGTCATTTCAACAATGTGTAAACTTATAAATGGTAATGTAAGACATTCATTCATGAAGAAAACATATAAAATAGAATCTATCCAACTCTAATATTTTTGTTAGTTTTACCTCTTATAATAAGTTTAGGACAATATATGATAGCCAACCATTTGTTACCTTTTTTATGGTACATATATTTTCATCTATTCAACATCAAACATCTTGGTAGAATTATAACTTTTAATTCTTATTCTTCCATTACAAATTGCATTAAAAAACTTAAATAAATAAGATAGTTATTGACATTTTATATTTTTGGCTAAGACAATTCACATAATAATTGAAATAGACATCAAGGGAACTTTCATCACTATCCACTTCCATGTAAGTATTTGGTAAGAACCAATTTTTAGGAAATGAGGCACAACTTTTAAGTCGAGGAGTGAATTTAAACAACACTTGTCTACAAAAGAAAACCTCACTCACTTTCCATTGGTAGCTAGATTGAGCATTCTAGCCCACTTGGACTCCACAAAGTCAATTTCAATGAATATATGGAACACTAAATTCTTGAGTTTGTTTGCTAGTAAATACAAATGACACTAAAATTTTGCATTTAATACTATGTTTATATGATAGTAAACTAGAAAATATTCAATAATTTTTTGATGTAGAACATGCTTACAGTACATTATCTTTGTATAGAAAAGAAGTTTGGTAAACTTGTACAACAAAAGCAATGCATACAAAATCTAAACAAAATAATAAAAGAAAAGAAAACATAGTGCACAATATCATTTGGAAAATCTTTTTCAAGATAAAAAGATAGAAAACTAACATTTATTATCATTATGAAAATACTCAACCATTCACAATACTATTTTTTTTTTTCTCTTACTTGACTCTTAAACACATACATAGATTAATAAGAACATCAAAAATTATTCATGAATAATTGAAAACTCCTTTAAAATTATCAACAAAGATTTAAAAACCTAAAACATTCCAAAAGAAAATTATATTACTAATTTCCATAACCTTAGCCAACTACAAAAACATGAAAAGTACATAATGTACATGTAACCTTTGTTGCATTTAAACCAATAACAAAATTTAAATAAACATTTTTATATTAAAAACAAACTAAAACCTTAAAAAACTTGTTTGAATCGATTAAATAATATGGCAGGAACTAAACCTGCACTGAGGATTCTACGAAATATCTAACTTGATTAGGTATTTCACCTCCATTGAGACGTTTAAACCATTTTTAACAGAATATTTCTTAGTATATCCCACGAGATTCCTAGCCTAAATATGATCATCAATTCATCAACGAATACCCCGCTTCCAAAATGGTCTGGAGAAGCCCATATTGTTTGGGCACTTTTTGTGCCATCAACGTCCAGAAGAAAACTGATAGTGAGAGACACAACTTATCCTCCACCGCCATGGCATCTTGTATTACTTTTAAAGGAGAGGGTGGAGATATTTATAGCTGCCTCGCTGCAGATTTGACAGTTCAAGGGAGAAATGAATGATTTCTGTCTCGTTTTGCGCACTCATCACATGGGTCTGGTCAATGTATTAACAACACTTGCCTCACACAAACAAGACACCACCCTTCCCGATTCCAACTGTCCTCTTCTCAATTTAGATGTTTTGCAGTCCCTACACTAGAAAAGTAAGAAACATTGTCAGTGCTGTATCTCCATCAAGCCTTCCAACTGTGCATCGTGCTCATCCAGTTTCTTCTAGCTTTTACTGGGAAGCTTCCAAGAATCTTTGCTCTATAAAACGATTATTGCTGCTTGCCCTCTGTCACAGAAATATCTTAGAAAACGTTCCATGAATGAGTTCTGGTAAAGATAAGACTTGAGATATTTTGTAACGTTGCTTGATATTTTCTCTAGATTTTTCTGCATTCTCTATATAAGTAGTTAGCAATGGAATATAAAGCTGTGATTATACATGGCGAAGGGGAAGTGAATGAAGAGAGGCGTGGGAGGAGACGAATTGCTCCCAAGGGTTGTGTAGCTGTGTATGTGGGAGAAGAGGATGAGCCAGTGCGTTTCATCATTCCAATACATCATCTGCACCATCCTTTCTTTAGACAGCTGCTGGAGGCAGCAGAGGAAGCCTATGGATTCCACCACACTGGCCCCCTCAAAATTCCATGCAAGGTAGAAAGCTTCAAGCAACTCAAACAGATGATTCGGAAAGGGAAATAAGCTTTCTCAATCTTTCTTCTCAAGATTACTGGTCATTGATTGTGGAATAATTGTTTGAGGGAAATAAGCTTTCTCAATCTTTCTTCTCAGGATTGCTGGTCATTGTGGGATAGTTGTTTGAGGTCTTTAACATTAGGAACCGTATATAAGATACATGTGATTAGTGGGTTGCATGAACATTGTAATTTTGTATCAAAGTTAATTTAGGTTTAAGATTCATATCTCTATGATCTTTTCAATAGATGTATTCAAGAGATGGTCTATTTAATTAATATTATTATTATTTTTTTATTAATTTAAATATTTTAATTGTATTTTTTTTTAAATTGTAACAATTATTTCTAAACATTTATCATATTATATGAGAAATATGATGATATTGTATGATTAAATGAGAGATTTCAATTATATGTCATTATATATTTTGTAAAGTTTTATTTATTGTATCTAAGTCTTCTTTTAATATAAAAAATTAATTTATTGTAAAGTAAATTTAGTTTTGATTGAAATTAAGTTTTTTTTTAAGATCAATTAGTTCAAGTTTCTTTATTTTTTATTTTTAAAGTTGAGGTCAAAAATTCTCTTTAAATATTAACTACTTAATTTTTTCACTCTGAAATTGATGAGATTCAAAATTTAGAAAGAAGAAAATTTACCATCTAATCAATCACTTCCAAAATGTACTTTAAAAATGTTACGTAGTAAAATTTTATCTTTAATCAATAAATCAATTAATTTTATTATTATATAAATGAAACTCAATTACATCTAAAACTCAACTACATCTAAATAATATCATATTTGATAATTAATATTATAATTTAAAATACTTTTTAAATTCATGTTTCTATTCTTTTCAAATTTTAAAATTAAAATTAAGAAACTCATATTTTTAAACTTACCATATTGAGTTTCATATTTTTATTGGTGCAAATAAACATCAACATTTTTCCCTTTCCTATTAAAATGCATTTTATGAGTTCTTGCATGAATCCTATAAACAATCTTTCTTAATAAACTTTAATGATTTATTTTGTATGAAGCTTTAATAAACTTTAATCATTTATTTCATATGAAGCTCTGTTGAATGTTTTAAGTGTGAAAATGATATTCAGAATGAAGCTCTGTTCAATGTTTTGAGTGTGAATTTGACAATGGAGGTCTTATTACAGCCATTGTGTTTTTAGAGACAATGGAGCAGAGACTTAACATTTTTTCATTTAAATTGAAGTAGACAAAAATAAAGAAAACTTCCATAGTCTGTCAAATGTTTGAACTCTCTGCTCAGAGTTATTTGCTCCCCCTGCTAATTGTGGTGCTAATTTAATTAATTATCAGTTCCAGCTGCGCCAGGAATCTGTAGAGAAGGGCCTCAATATAATGGTCGACCCTCCCTGTCAAGCAAATTTTCTGTACTTATCTTGTTTAAGAGAATGTATAGATTAGATATATACTTATCCTTGAATACGGTCATACGGCCATCAAATTCAGTCATAGATAACAAGTATTCAATCATTAATCTCCATTATTACTTGCTTTATCGTCCGAGCCGTACTTGCTGTATTCTATAGCTGTACTTTTTTTTTCTATGTTCTGGCTCAACTCGCTATGTTCTGCAGCTTGGATTAAATTTAATGCAGATAATTTATTCGTTATCATCAGGATGAAGATTTTAAGGGGAAAAAAGAAGAGCAGGGGAACTTTTTAGACAAGAATGGTGAGGAAAAATCTTGAAATTGCAGTCGACGGTGATAAAGATTCCGTGATATAATTCTTGTATATCTCAGGCAAACAACAAACAAGCTCGGCACCAGATTGAGAAGTTGCAGGGGAAGGTTAATCGGATTGAGTCAAACAATGAAAGTGATTTACTGAAAGAAAAAGATAGCCGAACTTGATAATGCAATGAGTATTTCTCTCACTTATGGGATAATGAACCGTGCCCTCTTTGGCACTGATACTGGACAATCTAAGGTAGGAAACTGAAACGCGAGAGGGGGAAGAATCGAGATGAAGACGCTCCGAGGAAGGAAACCCCTAAAGACGCAGAGGATATTTAGAAGAACAGCCTAGAGCTGCTTAAGAAAGAATGGGATCTTATCAATAGTCCTAAGGATTAGTTCTCTCTATTGAACAGGTGTTTTTTTTAAAGTTATTTTTCTATCTGTTTCTCTCGTTCTCTGACGCTGAGTGTCTGTAGTTATGAGACCTGCATGTCATTTTAGTTTTAGTTTCTATTATTGTTTCTCTGATTGACCTGAAGGCCTTTGTCTCTGCTTAGATTGGTGGGTCAATAGGCCTTGTGTTTTGTTTTGCTTTAGTTTGACTGGTGAGCCTATAGACCTTATGTTTTGTTTTTGCTGTTTTGTTCTAAATCAAACCCTTATCCTGTTTATCTAATAAAAATCAAACAAACTCAAAAAAAAATCTTATAAATGTTCAGCCTCAAAAATTTCAAACCCAAACCTCAAATTATAATGATTACAGTCTGCGTTGGAACTTAGAAAGTGGATATTAAAGTTGCATATGATCCACAGAACTGAGAATTTGAAAAGGCCTAAGGTTTTTCTTACTGCAGTGTGTTAACTGCAAAAAGGATATTATTTCGTGTGATTTTTTCTGCAAAATTGACTCTTTCATTTTCAAAGCCATGACAGCTTTGCATGCCTGATTTAAATAGGATGAAAATTACTGTTTGCAGTAATGGAGTTGAAATTGTCCGTTGTACTTTCGAAGAGATGCCAGTAATATGTAAACTCTATTCCCGGGAAGCGGTGGACGGAGATGCAATTAATGAAGGTGAAAGGGAAAAGGAAAGGTCGGGTATTTTTATAGTCTAGAGGCACCTAAACTCTTAACACAATAGAAGGTGTACATACCCTACCTCTTTAAGATTTGAACTTGTGACCTCTCTTTCAAGAGTAGAAGTTCTCCACTTTTAGACCATGAAAATGGTGGCAAGAAGAGAATATCCATTGAGCAACTACTTCTGCTCGTGACAAATGGAAGGATGCAATAGCAAAGGAATTTCTAGACAAAAAGAAGAATTGGTAGGGCATTGTAAACTTTAGGCCTTTCTTTAGACGCATGTACTTAAATCCATCAAATAGTTGGGTTAGTGTTTGTAGGCACAGTCAAATGTGCATTCAAGAGTTGGACAGACAATAGTCATTTTAATGGAGGTGCATGTTTTTAAGTTGATGAGCATAGACTACGAGGATAGATTGTCTTCTTTATGCACATCAAAAATTTATCAACATTATTTATAATTATATTTAGAACAAAATAGATTGATTTTTTTTTTTTTAATTTTTAATTATAGGAGTAAAAATAGAGAAACAATTTTAATTTTGAATGTTTAAGAAATGAAGATATCAAAGTCAAATATAGAACACTAAAATAATTTATGATGGAGAAAGTTGAGGAAAATAGATTAAAAGATTTAGAAGAACTAACCAACCCAAATCAACAAGAGAAGGAGCAACTTTCTAAAAGATACCACCTCATTTGGGAATCTTTGAATGGTTAAAAAGACTAGTATAATCAATGACTCTATATATCATTTTGATCTTATGAATGTAAATTAGAATCATTTCATATAATATTTGCTTTCCCACTTAATAAATAATTTGTCTTATAAATGAATACCAAATATTTAAATCTTTTGGTCATCCCAAAAATTATGATGTTGCAATATTAATATCAATATATCTATACATAGAAGTAATGCTCACTAGTGATAACTACCCATTAGGCCTTAAATGTGATGGTTGTATGATCATAATTAGTTATTTTATTGTAAAATTTTAGATGGATTGCATTGTTTGAAAACTGAAAAGAGAAATTTTGGATGGATTGTCAAAATTTATCTAGGATTATTCGGATCTAGATATTTAATTTTGATAATATTTATAATAAGATACTTTATTTGAAGGACAACTTCAAATTGATAACCATCATCAAAAAATGCTTAGTAGGCATGGCTAATAATCAAATTTAGGCCCTATTGTCCATATAGTATGACATATATAAGGAAAATAGAGAAGACATGTGCGTAAGCTATTTATGGATCAACCCAAAATTTATAAAATAGCAAGGGTTGTGTACTGAATAGTTTAGGTATCATTGCAATTTATCTTTTTAAGTCATAATAAAGGATTCATTGTAATATCTCTAGAAATTAGTTCACTTAGTTAATTGGTATGTTAGTAGTACATGCTTGAGTTATAATTACAAAATACCAAAAAAATGTTTTTCATTCAAAAGATCTATAAACAACACTTGATATATAAGCTAGTGCTAATGAAAAGAAAAGGAAAATGTGTATATAAATTTTAATTCAATTCACTTGGTTGATGTGTTAGTATTATGATTGATTTAGAGTCAAGCCACATTGAACATAAATTCAAACTATATGCTAGTTAAATGGTTGCTACTTAAAATTCTAATCAAATTGAACTTAGAACCATAGTATTTCCTACATTTAATATTTATATTCTTTACCACAAAGACTTAAAGATATAATTAATCAAGAAGACATTTTATCAATTTTGTTAATCCACACATGTAATTAATAGATCAGGATACTATTGATTCAAATATTTTGACTCCAAATATGAGTAGTTGAATCCTAATTAAACATCACATAATTTAATATGCTAAAAAAATACCCCCTACTTGATATTAATAGCTTATTTTCAAAAAAAAAAATCTATAGAAGAAATAAGAAAGGAATCACATACAAACTCATGTCTACCAGCTATCAAAGAATACAAATAATATAGGTAATGTATTTAGTGTGCAAATTTGATATAGGCAGTGCATTTAGTGGGTTGATTCACAAAAGAAACTCAAATAATTAAACAACACAAGATGTAAAATAATTTTTGAGAGCATAGAGTGCATGTACATTATCTCAAAAATATTTGATTTACTTTAAAAAATTAATTAAATAAGTGCTATTAAATGTCTTATTCCCTTGAATTTATTTATACTATTAAATACATCTTTACTACCATTTGCCTCTTGAATATAATTATTTTTTTGCAATATTTGAAGATGGAATATATAATTTTTTTCAAGTATACATTTACATTAATTTTAGATTTTGAAAAATGAAACACGAAAAATCTAGAATCCAAGCATGAATCAATCCCAATCGTATGTTCACTAGTTCTGTTATTTTGTTGAATTTTTACATTTGTTATTACCATACTAATATTTGGAAAGACCAACAATCTAGTTTCATGTGTTAACTTAGTAAATGCTTAAGAAAGGTTTAAAATAATAATCATATCACTTAAATTTAATAATAAATTTTTAGTTTTGTGAGATCTAGTATATGAAAAATAATAATGACACATCCTCACACTGTGTGATTTATATAGGTGAAGATTTAAACTCGATTTATTAACTTATAAAATACGGTTATAATTATTTTTAAAAAATATATAACTTGGAAATAAATGACCTATGTCAAAATTAAGATGACTATTAAGAACATAGTGACAACTTATAGTAAATAGTGAATGGTTTTTAGTTGATGGATTCCTAATTTTATATCTCTTATGATAAGATTAGATAACCCAACATATGTTATAATATGAAAACTTATTTATTTCCTTTCCTTTTTTCTAAAAGATGGTGTCACAATTGGAAACACAAAAAGAAGAATTTAATGCTATCTGTAAATCTATATGCTAAAATTATTATAATTAAATTTCTAAAGCTAAAGTACATGACACAAAAAAATAAAATGTAAAAGAATACAATTGACTTAATTGAAAGATGTTAGCCATAACAATCTTCTATATGCATCTATGGGTTAAAGATACATATGTTTTAACTTCATAGGAAAGTGGTTTGGTTTTCTCATTCAAGGGGATCTATTAAAATACTAAGGACATCTACAAGACTCTAGTGAAATAATAAAGACATCCATGTGGTATCTAATATTTCACATGATTGTACAAAACAATTTTTTAAAACCAAAAATAAAATAGTGGATTATAACTTCTAGTAGTCCTAGAAAAATATTTTTTATTCCCAAACCTTCTTTAGTTTTTTTAAAAAAACTATTTTTTGTAAATTTAAAACATTACGTTATTAAAAAAAAAAGCCACTTATAAATTTATATATTTAAACATAACTTTCTAAAGTTATATCTTGTATTATAAAAATTATTGACCATTCACATAAAAACCCTAACATGACATGCAAGAATTTAAAGAAAATGTTCTTAGATAATCCTAATATAACCATGTATTAAAATATTTAAAAAGATGAGTAAGAGAGAAAAGGATAAAAGAAAATCACAAGTCTACCAATCGTTTTTCTCTAAATATCATCTAATTGGTAGAAAAATATAAACTAAAAACCATTATTCTCCTTTACCCAAAGAATTGCAACCAAAAGAGACAATATTTAATGAAATAAAATTATAAAATTAATAATAAAGAACCACCCTATTATAGGAACAAATAGAATATACAACTCCCACAACCAAAGGTGCAAGACATATTATTTACATTGTAGATACACTAAAGTCTTTAAGTTGACCACATAAAATAACTCACCATAAAAAAATATTTTAAATTGAACCACCCTTTAGACATGATGATTTTAAAATGACATAAAGGAAAGAAAATAAAACTAAAAAGGGTTGAAATCTTATTATGAGAATCAAATATCTTTAGTTTCCAACCTTTACCAATTTGACATGTTCTTACATGTTTATAGGTTTCAATTGTAGGGATGATGAGAATTTTCCCTTTAAAACCATACAAGATAAAACATACAATAAAATGTGCAAAGTTACATGAATTACACTTTCGAATTGGATTTTTTTTACATTCAAGTTAAATTTTGACATGCATATGCACATCACTCTTATCTTTTCTATAATGTATTTCCTTCTTCAAAATCCTTCAATGAGTCTCAATTATTCATTAAATATGTCATATTTTTATCCAAATTTTTTATTACCAATCTTGATTATGGTCATCATCCTCATCTAAATGAACATACTAATATATTTTGAATTGAACCTTGATCCACTAGTGGTTTCTCAATTTATCTATCATCTAAGAAGTAACATAAATTTAGCATTAAATTCTTGAGAAAACATAATACATTAACAATTTGAAAAATATAGTCACAAGAAACATAGTAGATTGTAAAAAATGCGATGGGAAGGACTGTGGAGCATGGGAATGAAAAGCAGAATTTTGAATCTCTGAACAATGTTTTAGGCCATGTAGCAAGATCTGAGGAATCCCAACCTGAATCGGCACATGTTCTGAGTGCGTAGAAAGGTAAGGTTGAATCTGATAAGGACACTGGAAACAAAATCCAGGTGGACCCGAGAGGAAAGATAAATCTGGTGGGGTCCCCTAAAGGACAACAAGGCAGAAAAGGAGAAATTTTGAATGAAGTGGTAGGGACCGCTGATAGGGAAGGAGCAAAGTGTAACCCTTTGTCTTTGCTATTTGGCGTTAAACCAAATGGAAAATCAATTTTCCCTCCAATGAGTAATCGTTCTGACCTAGCAAAAGGTAAGTTTTCCATCTTTGTGCCCGATCCTATTATTGATCATAATATTGTTTTGATGGAAAAAGTCTTGGTTGGAAAGTTTATGGGCCCTAGACCAAATGTTGAGGTGGTTAGGGAATTTTTTAAAAACAAGTGGAGAACTAATGGGAAAGTTATGGTGGTTGCTCTTCCTAGAGGTTTCTTTTCCTTTGAGTTTACCTGCAAGGAGGATATTTTGGCTGTGAGGAGTGGCATACCATGGGTCATTGGAAAATCCTCTCTAGCCCTAAAGAAGTGGACCTCTCACCTGGACCTCTCTGACTCTATCTTTGACAATGTTCTAGTTTGGGCTATACTTCCAGGTCTCCCTCTGGAATACTGGAATGAGGACATTTTCAATGGCATTGCTAGTTCTTCTGGAGAACTTCTTTCTATTGACCCTATGACAACAGCTAACAAGCAGTTGGTGTTTGCTCGAATCTGTGTGAGAGTTTCACAGATTGTTGACCTTCGTTCTTCAATAGATATTCATTCTAAGTTGGGAACCTGGACACAAACTATAGAGTTTGAATCCATTCCCTTTTCCTACTTCAAATGTAGAAAATTGGGGCATTGGGCAAAGAAATTCCCATTAAATGTCAGTAAGGAAAAAAAAGATCACCAATCCAACCCTAAGACTATTTGGAGAAAGAAAACTGATGAGGAAGGACAAGCAAGCAATACCAGTGAGGAGGCTAGTAGGAAAAATGAAATTCAGAGGAATACCTCTCATAATATTGATGAAACAGAATCTAAGGATCCTAATGTGCAAAAGAATTGCCAAACAAGGGCAGAAAATAATGATGGTCCTAAGGAAAGATGATGAAAAAAATTTGGAAAATACGGAGGAAGGTAAAAGTGATGAGGACTTTGTTTACTCTACTCTTAAGATCTTACTAGAAGGCAAAGAAAATGGATTTCCTGGATTGGAGGACATTCTTATCCAGGGTCTGTCTTTGGATATTGGCATTCCAATCCTGAATACAACCTCTGTTGAATGCTCTCCTTTGAGTGACCCTCTTAATCTCAGGGAAAATACAACCCCAGATTTTTTTAAGGACACCTTTGAGGATCTGAGCCAGAATACCAAACTTTTGAGTGAAAATTTGAATTATCCTAGGAATGGCCTAATGGATACCCTCCCTTGGGATTAAAGAAAAATGTATGAAAAGGAATGGGAATCTGGTAGAGAGATGGAGAGCCAAGAAGATACTAACTGGGAAGAAGTACTTTCTCATTCTAAGAAAAAGAAGGAGAAACAAAAACATGAAAATACTCTGAGTGGAGTTGTTACTAGAACAAGATCAAAGGCAGATTGTGGAGCCATTAAGCTTGGCGAGGGAAAAATATCAGGCAAATGGTAGAGAGAGCATGAAATCTTTCAGGATATAGCGGATGGTGTTCAAAATTCCATTCCAGAGATTCTCCAATCCCCTAGTAAGATATGAAGATTATGTCCTGGAATATAAGAGAGCTCAATAGCCTTCACAAGAGGGATGTTTTGCATAATTTTGTTAGGGATCATAAACTTGATATTCTCCTCATACAAGAAACTAAAATGTCCAAAGAAAAGGTGGAGAAGATCAAAATGTTTCAGAATTGTGGGATTCAAGGAAATAGTGTAGATGGTGTGTCAGGAGGCATTGCTACCTTTTGGAACTAGAACCTCATTAAAGGGGAACCTTTGTTGGAGAACAACAATCATGTGGCTACTAAATTCGCACATATCATAAATTACTTTAGTTGGATTCAGTCGAACATTTATGCTCCCAATGGGAAAGGAGCTAGAAAATATTTGTGGAATGAGCTCTTTGCTTTCTGTAGGATTTTTGATAATGACCATTAGATAGTTATGGGAAACTTTGATACCCCCCTTCTGAATGAGGAGAAATTTGGAGGCTCTCAGGTGAACCAGGAGAGTAATTCTAATATTTTCGATTTCATCAGCAACAAGGAGCTGATTGATATGGACTTGCAAGGGGCTCAGTATACTTGGTTGAATAGAAGAACTGGTATGAAACTTATTCAAGTTAGGTTGGATAGAACTTTAATTTCTCATTAGTGGATTTTAAGCTATTTTTTCTCTCTTAAAGCTCTTTCTAGAGTTGGGTTGGATCACTTTCCCATAATTTTTGTGGAAGACCCTATAAAGGTGAAGAGATTTTTTCCCTTTAGATTTGAAAGAATGTGGTTGTCCCATCCCCTTATCTTTGATGAAATTAGGAAATGGTGGAATATAGATGTTCTAGGAACTACTATGTTTAGAATTGCTAAAACACTGAGAGAAGTTAAACACAATTTAAGAAGATGGAGAAAAGAATCCTTCGGAAACATTTTTGGTATTAAATCTAAACTTCAAATGGAGCTTGCGGAGATCCAGGACAAAATCTAGAAGGAAGGATACATTGAAAATAATAAGGATAGAGAACATGAGTTGGTGGTGAAATTGCATGATATAATAGCAAAAGAGGAGGAGTTCTAGAGGTAGAGATCGAGGGTATTGTGGCTCTTTGTTGGAGACAAAAATACAAGGTACTTCCATTTATCTACTTCTAAACATAGGTCTGCCAATAGAATTTCTTCCATAGAAGTTAATGGTACTAGATTTGAGGAAGAGGAAGACATCAAAAATTAAATTGTTCTCTTCTATAATAACCTTCTTTCGGTGAATGGGGAAATCAATCAAAATGACCAAGACTTTTTATTAGAGGCCATCCCCAAGGTTGTTGTTAGGGAAAACAATGAAAAACTTGTGGCCATCCCCTCTATGGAGGAAATCAGGAAAGCTATTTTTTCTTTTGAAGGAAACAAGGCCCCTGGGCCTAATGGATTTCCTATGTTCTTCTTTCAATGGTTTTGGGACATTGTGGAAAATGATGTTGCGAATGCTGTTAAGGAGTTCTTTGGTTCCAAAAGGCTCCTTAAGGAGTTGAATCCTATTTTTTTGGTCCTTATTCCTAAGAAACTAGGGGCAATGGAGTTTGAGGCGTTCAGACCTATTAGTCTTTGCGACTCTCTCTATAAAATTATATCAAAGGTCTTGACTTCAAGGATCCTTTCTATCCTTCCTTCGTTGATTTCCCCTTAGTAGAATGGTTTTGTTCCTAGAAGGAAAATCTTAGCTTCCATAGTCACAGTCCATGAGAATATTCATTCACTTGTGGAATCTAAAACTTAAGGGTTTCTTCTTAAGTTGGACATTTCCAAAGCGTATGATCATGTTGACTAGGAGTTTTTATTAAAAATTCTAAGGGGGTTTGGTTTCAGTAATAGAGTCATTTAGTTGGTGAATCAGTTGGTTACTATGGTCTCCACATCTATTATTGTGAATGGATCTCCCTCTAGATTCTTTCAAAATATAAGAGGTTTAAGACAAGGTGACCCTATCTCACCTATTCTTTTTGCTATAATGGCTGAAAGCCTAGGAAGGAATCTTAAGAGATTGATTGAACAGAGGTCCCTTACAGGTCTTAGTCCTTCTTCCATGAACCTGATTTGTTCTCACCAACAGTTTGTAGATGACACAATGTTGATGGGAAGATCTTCTATGAATGAGCCTAAGAATTTGAAAAAATATTTGGTCGCACATGAGAAGGAAACAAGGTAGATGGTCAATAGATAGAAGAGCTCCATCTTTTTCTTCAATACCCCTAAGCATAGACAGGTCAAGATTTCTAGAATCCTTGAGTGTAGGGTGGAATCCTTACCTTATTCTTATCTTGGACTTCTGTTATGCCTTAAACCTCCAGACTCCTTTTAGTGTTCTTTGGTTGATAGGTTGGAAAGGAGCTCTTTTGAGCCAAGCTAGAAAAATTTAGCTTCTTAAAGCTTCTCTTCAGAATCTCCCAATTTATGCATTAAGCCTCTTCAAAATCCCTGCTAAATATGCAGAGGCCATTGAAAAGATCCATAAAAGATTCCTTTGGTCTGGAGTGGAGGAAATAAAGAGAATACCTCTTATAGGGTGGGATTTGGTTTGTAGACCGAAAACCTTTGAGGGTTTAGGTCTCAGAAAAATAAGAATTATTAATAAAACTCTCCTTGCCAAAAAAATATGGAGATCTTTCTCGTCTAGCAGAGAATGGAAAGGCATTTTAAGAAGTAAATATATGGCTGACCACATGTCCCTCAAAGCTCTTCCGGATTCTCTTGTCCTCCCTCAAGGCTCAACTTGCTAGAATGATATGATTGCTGGTAGAAAAATTCTAGAATCAGGGATAGGATGGCACATCAGAAGTGTCAATCAAGCTAGAGTTTGAAATATCTCTTGGGTGTTCCCCCAGACCATTGAAGAGTTATTTTTACAATGGAAAGCCCCTTCTCAAAATCCCTTCATTCAAAGGTTATGGGCTTTCTTATTCCCTTTTGTTGCTTGGGGAGTGTGGAAAGAACATAATAATAGACTTTTCAAGGACAAGGAGATGTTGGAGAATAATGTCTTTGAGAAAAAAATTAGGCTTATAAAAGAAAACTTTAATGTGATTCCTAAAAAATATCTTAACCTGGAAGCGGTGGTGTGCACTCCCTATGATTTAAGGATAGAAAAATATTGGAATATGAAAGTGGACATTTCATCAACCTCCAAGCCAGCTAAGAAAAGTAGGGAGGGTGTTTGTTGGACCTTTCCTCCTAACGGTTGGTATAAAGCCAACTTTGATCGAGCTGTGAAGGGCAACCCAGGTATGGTTGGAAGTGGAGGTGCGCTAAGGGATTCAAATAGTAACTTTAGGGCAGTTGTGGCAATATCCTTAGGCCACCAAACCAACCATGTGGTGGAGGCTATAAGAGCCTTTCAAGTTTTAAAGTTAGCTCATAATTTGAATATAAAAAGATTATGGCTAGAAGGGGATTCTAAAAATATTATATGATTGTCTCTTAGGAAGGACCCCACCCTCTTGGTTGATAAATAATTGGATAAATGAAGCAAATTCTATTATAGACAAGTTTGAAAAATTAAAAGTTTCACATGTCTACAAGGAAGCTAACAACATGGAATATTACTTTACGAATGAAGGGGTTAGGAAGCAAGGATTGAACATGTGGCAGAATTGTAGGGACTTGAGAACTGAAGTCAAGAGCTTACTAGATTATGATGTTACGCATGGGAAAGAGGCAAATACATTTAATGATTAAAGAGAAAGGGGCCAAGTACATCGAAATCAAGAGATTTTATGGGGTCGTGTCATGTTACTTAGAAAGGAAGAAAAAGTGGCATGCTTTGTGGGTGCATTGGAACAATTGCATAATTCTACAAGAGGTACTTGAAACTGGTAGAGTTTGCAGTAAGGAGAAAACAAATATGGGGGGGACATGAAAAGAGTTGAGCCTAAAAGCTATGAGGTGCACACTAAGAACAACAAGATTTGGGAGCAGATTGAAAGAGGTGGGCTAGTTTCATACTTGGAAAAACTTCACGGGCCCAATTCTATGGCCATGGACTACTTCAAGAAGTACTGGAACAATGGCGAAATAATTCTCTTTAGAAGAAAGGTGAAGTTGGATGAGAAAATTATAGGGGAGATTACTGGAATGTCCATAGAGGGGGTGACTTTTTATCATGACAGAAGGTTTTCTGATGAGGCAGTCATCATATTTCCTAAGAAGGACAAGGATAAATTGAAACTGGTTAAAATTTCCAACAGCTATTTCAAAATTGACACCATCAAGGCGTTGTGAAGAAAAGTACTTTGTGTTATCATGGAGTATATCACACTGGACGAGAGATTTACCAGAGTGTATGGGCATCATTTTTCCATTCTTAACCACTTCCACCATAAGGTACAAATTTATCTGCCTCACTACCTATTATGTTTGTTGAGTAATAGCCTTGAGGACCATAAGAAAAATCCCAGGAGATACCCTATTCTTCATCCTAGTTTTATTAGGTTAATATATGAACACTTTCAAAGCATGTCGGCTTCACCTAAACCTATTGCTTACATGGCGTGTTAGGACTGTGACACAGATATTGGGGGTTTAGAGATTCAACCTCACCAGGAGAGAATTGTTGAAGCCCACTCATCCTTTGAGATGTCTGGTAAAAAAACCTAGTCTAAAAAACCCTAGCTTGCTAAAGCTAACCCTAAGACCTACCCCAACCACTTTGTCCCCTTAAAGAATCATGTTCTTAAGGGCTCCCCTGCCAACAAGTTGGTTTCCTACTCTGCAGACTCCTTGGAAGACAAAGCCGAGAAACCCGAAGTTAGTAGAAATTTTTTTCCCTCCCCTCTTGCCTCTTTAAGATTTGAAGGTACTAGATTTCCTAGCTCCCCCAACTCGGGTGATGTTAACCTAATATTAGATTGGGTTCAGTCTACTAACATTCTAGCCTCTACTAGAAATGACATCAGTGACATTTTCAGGGTCTTGAAATGGGCCTATCAAGAAATTAATAATCTTAATCAAAGAAATAAGGCTCTGTATAGCAAATCGGAGGAGCTGAAACTGAAGTTGGCCTCTCTCAGCAAAAAAGAAGGGAAACAGAATAAGAACAGTATTGGAAAGAAAGGAGGTAACATTGAGGAAAAGCACAAGTCTCTAGAAGAGGAAATGGTTAAAATTAAAAATAACTTGAAAATAGTTATGGAAAAAAACCACAAAATGGCTAGGCACAATGCCATTATTATCAATGTTATGTCTAAAAAGCTAGAAAAAATGTAACAGGGTTTGCTGGTTGTTGACTTGGAAGAGAAAAAGGAAAGAAAGAATGAGGACCAAGGTATTTTGAAAAGGACCTGTGCCAATCTCAAAATAAAAGCACATCCCACTACACAGATGGTTCAGATCTTAAATAGGGGGGTTCAGGATATGAACGAGCTAGAAGCTGAGACTGTCAATTTATTAAAGACACAAATTTAGTTGGTGCTGGATTTTTGTCTGGTTTTTTGTTTTGTGGCCTTCGCTAGCCTTTTTGGTGGTTGTGGTCTTTTACTGTTGTTATTTTTCTATCCTTTCCGACATTGGTGTCTTTATTGATGCTTTCTTTATTTTGTAAACTTTGTGGTTTCAGGTCCCTATAAAACCTATTTTTTACTCTTTCAAAAACAATTTGAAAAATATTGGTTTTTTAGGGCATTATTAGATCTTAAAGGTTTTTAACCATGTTTTCATACATGTAGGTTAGACTCAAAGGTTGAATGAGTAGAGTAGCTAAGACAAGTTGTGAGGAGTCAAAATTTTGATTCATGTTCCCATATATACAAACTAGGTACATATAATTTTTTGAAAGAATGGAATATTTTAAATTTTTGGAGGATTGATGTAAGCAAGAAAAACCAAAGTGTATAAGCATTATTTAATATGAAGGTGATAATGAAAATCACATTTACAAGTGTGCATGATCACACCTTAATTTCATGTTTCTAATAATTACACATGCTTTACAAGATTGCATGACCTAGGAGTATATATGAACCAATCATAAGGTTTCATTAGCAAACATCATCCTCAAAATGTATGTCATCTCATTACGTCACTTTATGGTGTTAAGCGGACCCCTAAGGCATGGTAAACAAAAATAGATGGTCACCTATAGCATCATGGTTTAACTCATAGCCCCTTAGATCCAAATTTGTATATTAATAAGGTAGGCATATAGATTGTCATTATTTTTTGTATGTGGATGATCTTGTGATCATAAGAATCTCAAAAAATCTCACAAATGATGCATAAAATGATCTCAAGGAATCCTTCAACATGACAGACTTGGGTATAGTTTAAGTTATTGTCTTGGCTTAGATATATGATGAAAGAAGCATCATGTTTTAATCCACAAAGGAAATATGCTAGGATACTCTTGGAGAGGTATGGATCATCTAACTGTAAACCTATGTCCACTCCAATGGAGAAATCTTTGCAACTCTCTCCATTCTAGGATTCACCTCAATTATATGCAACTCTCTATAGGTAGCTTGCTAGGAGTCTCATATACATGACTTATACCAAATAAGACTTAGGCTTTGTTGTCATCTATGTAGTGTAGAAAAATGTATCCCTTAATGCATTTTCACACTTTTTGGTCCCTTCTTGCCAAAATTGGGCTTCTTTATGCCTTATTTGGTCTTATTTTGCATCCATAAGCCTTATTTAATGCATCTTTCTGAGGATAATCCTGACACATATCAAATGACTAATCATAGTTTAATGATTTTGGGTTATGTGTCTCAAATTTAGTGATTTGGGACTCATACAACACCTTGGGAATATGGTTCTCACCTAAGTTTCAGGGCATGAAACTAAATTTTGCATAAAACTTAACATTTTTTGAAATTTATGTCCAAAGCCTAGGATACTAGGACTCATATGCCCCAACTGGAATATGAGTCTCACTTAGCTTGGACCTATTTTAAATTCAAATTCTTGGTGGGATTTTATTCTCCTAGTTTTGATGTCAACTTGTATAGTTGTAATTTTAGGAAATTTGGCATAAACAAGTATAAATACAAGGTTATTTCACATATTTTCTCCTAACAAGATCTAGAAGTTTTATGCAAGCATTCCTATAGAAATATTATGAGATCAATAGAATTCAAGAGTTTACAAGAGTATTCAAGAGCATTGAAGAGCTGATTATCAAGCATTTTGGAGCTATATTCAAGAATCAAGCATCAAGTCAAACTCATAATGCATCATGTGTGTTTTTGAGCTAATATTTGTGATGTAGGTTCATATGATTCAAGCAAGCATTCAAGTCAAGATTCATAGCATACAATCAAGATTCAAGATCTACATTCATGCTATCCATTTCATACAATATTTCAACCTATGTTACAAGGGTTTGGTGACTTGAACCATTGCATTTTTGTTCATTCATCATTCCTTCATTCTATTTGATTTCATGTCAAGGTTTAATTACCAAAACGAGTATTTACCAAGGAAAAACCCTATCCACTAACAAAACAATTTTTTTCCCTCTCTTTGATGTGTGATTTATAGATTTAGGTTGGATATCTATTGAAGAGCTGCAAGATTGGAGAAAGTTTTCAAAGTTGTCACCTTTCTTGCAAGATTACGGAAAGTCACCTACAAGTCGAAATTCAAAGTTTTAGACTCCCAAATAAGAAAGGAGAGAAGTTGTAGCAGATCACTAGAGGATACTAGAGTTTTAGATCAACCCTGATACTGAGACTAAATTTCCACCTATGGCGTATGAGTCCTAGTATACTATTTTTCAAACATTTTCTATAGATCTTGGTTTACTAGTTACAAAATCTAGATCCAACCCAAAACCCAAAACTGCGACTAAATCACACATTCTAGTGTATGAGTCCTAGTGTGCATCAAAAGTCAATATTTTGAGATTTCAGACCTTATTTTGAGCATCTTCAACTTTCTAGATGCACCTCTATTCATTCTCAGTTCATTCTTTTGATTTTGAGTTATGGGTATGTGCGGGATCATGATGGGCCAAAAAGTGGCAATATAATGGGTATGTGGCTCACGACATTTTTTTACCCAAAATTGATGAAACAAAAAGGGTTTTTAAAGGAGATTCCCAAATTTCCACCAATATAAATTATTCTTTACGTTGAATTTAAGAAATAATTATTATTCATTTTTTATTTGAATTCGACTAAAGAGTTGATTGATAGGTTGATTGAAAAATATCTATAGCTTTCAAATGGTATCACATTTTTGAATCCAAAATATCATCAAATTCTATGCTTGACATACTATAGGATTTAAAAAAAAAAAATTGAATTTTATGAAGTTTTGACCAAGTTAAGGTGGTCAGACATACGAGTTTTATATTTTTTAAAAGTTGTAATAAAGATTCATAATTAATTATTTACTTGGAAAATAAATTACAAAAAAATATGCATCACATCTAGACATGAGTCTTCTACTTATATCTAAAATCTTATAAAAAAATATTATCATTTTATTGTGGTTAGGGTGATCAGATAAACACCTACTTCTTATTTTTTCCTTGAAATTTAAGTACTACTGCATTGAAATTTCAAATTTTCACCAAATATATTTTTTCTTCTTTTAAATAAACATAGTATTTTAGAAACTACATTTAATTTTCTATAGATTCTATTCTTACATATTTTTGAAATAATATAGATAACTTATTCAAATTTTTACGTCAAGTTGCCTAACTCTGATTTTTCCAATTTTTTTGCCACTTAAGGGCCTATTTTTTCCATGATGATCCTGCACATACCCTTTTACTTCCTAGGTTACATAGTTGTGTCTCTTTATTTCTAAGCCTTTTCTTAGTGGTGAACCCCCTTTAATCTTTAATCACACCCTAGGTAACCATCCTAACCCTAGCCCATTCCTCAATCAAGTAAAGTAGTTGAGGGATCTTAGTTTCCTTGAATGAAGTAGAGCAAAATATGCCCCTCCTTGTGTTCCATCTCCTAAAAGGTGAATACACCCACCCCTATTTTATAGGTTTCATTTTGGTGAACCTATCCCTTGGACACCTTATTTATGATTTGGAGTGCATTTTAGTCCTAGATCTAGCTTACATTAACTTTGCATTAGGTCTTGCATTAGTTGATTTACATTTAGGGCTTTTAAATATTGCATTAGTGAAAGTGCATATAGGTTGAATTTTTTCATATTGCATCATTGAATTTCATTTGAAATATGTAATTACACATAGTCAAGAAATCATACAAACTAGAAAACCTAGCATTCACTCAAATTTTTTTGAAATTAGTGGCAAAACGATAATCTTACACTCATACACCCCTCTAGGTGATTTATTCCTAGTATAGGTTGTTTTAGCTTATTTTTGGGAATTTTTTGTTGACTATTTTTCAGCATTTTAACCCTTCAAAAACCCTAATTGAGACTCATACACCCTTTTGGGTGATTCAGTCCCATGTCAAACCTGAAACTCCATTTTATAACATTAAAAACCTTATTTTTGTGCTTCTATTTACTGTTGTTAGATCTTTGTTTCAGTTTATTTAGTTTTTGTTACATTCATTATATCTAGCTTAATTTCATGCATTTGTGAGAATTTGATTTAAAGAATATCATTTATCTTTTGTTCATTGAATTTATCTTTCATTCCTTAATTGTTGTTTGCATGAGCTTTACAACTTGTTGTCCTATTGCTAATACTATAGTGAGAGGAAGTTTGAGACTCATGCCATCCTGAGATAGCACACTCATCATGGATCCTTGGTTATCTAGCTCTTTCACTCATATAATTGACACTAATTCACTAGGTATGGACCATACCCTTAATAATTTTTTTCCTTCAAGTAGTATGACAAGTGTTGAAACAATGGTTGCTAGTTTTCCTCAAGAAAACATAATCCAAATCCATGAAGATTTAGAAAACCTACAACATCAAGTGAGTACTAAAAATATTTCCAACACTGCTATTTCTACCATAGATAACATACATCGCATGATTGATAGTGAAGGAGTAGAACTTGTGTGTAACCTAGCTTAGATTTTTGGAAAACATCTTACCTCAATGACGACTTGTTCTCAACCTCCAAAAAATGTCCAAATTCAAGGAGGAACCTAAATTCCTCCTTCTACAACCATTTCCTCTATCCCTACCTATACCAACCCTCAAGTTACAATAGCAATGCAACCTACTAGTAATTTCTTTCCTACCTTGGGTATTTCTGCTAGCAATCCTAGTACCTTTGTGGCATCTCATGTCATATCTCCTACCACTTTACCTCACATAAGTATTACATTCTCTTCCCTCTAAAACACATATACATGTCCACCATATTCACCACCATCTCAAAATACAACCAATGAAACCATCCTAAAGCAACTTTTGCAAAATGTTTCATCCCTTCAAAGGAAAATTTCCATCATAAACCAAAATCAAAATGGCCAACCTACATACTATGTTAAAATAAATCCCTTATCCTTGGAGATATTAGAACACTGATACCACAAGATATAGAGATTCTTAGGTTTGAGAAATATGGAGGGAAAGGAAATCCTTCAAACCATTTTTTGGCTTACACCACCTTATACATAGTGATTTTGTCCTTCAGGATAAGCTCTTGGCTAAAATTTTCCCTAGGTCCTTGAAAGATACTACTTTAGAATGTTTTTCCTTGTTACCAAGAAACCCATTTTTTTCATTCAAAGAACTTGTTTAGGCCTTTATAAACCATTTCCAAGAGCATATGACTCTTAAGATGACATTAGCTGATATAAGGAGTTGTAAGCAAAAGGATGATAAAAAAGTTACTGAATTCCTTTCTCGCTACCAATTGCTTTATTCCCAAATCAACGTAAAGATTTATGATCCTCACCTTCAATGAATGTTCATTGAGAACTTGTAAACTAAGATATAAGATAAGCTTGGCATGATGAAGATTCCTTCCTTTGTACACTTGTGTATTGCCCTTCGTGATTATCAAAAATCGGTTAGCAGTCATTGTGGACACAAAATAAGTAACCCTTTTACTTTTTCTTGTTTTTTTCCTCTTTGTGCTTATTTTCCTTGATTTCACCTTGATTTAATGTTGCAATGTGACCCACACATTCACATTAGGTCTTGAATCTTTATGAATCTTTAAGACTTTATGATGACTTGTAAAGGTGTTATGAATTGTTGTAACACATTTTCACACTTTTCTAGACTCCTCTTGTTATAATTCACCTACATACCACCTCTTTATCACTTACCAAGTCTTATTTTGAAGTTTTGTAAAGTCGTGTAACAATCTTTCATGCTTTTCTAGAGTTCTCATCACCAAATACACCTTTCTTATGCTTTATTTGGCCCCTTTATGCACTTATAGGCCTTAATTAAGTGTATTTTTTAATACAAACCCAACAAACATCATTAAAGACAATATAATTCAGACACCCATTCACATTCCTTGAGTGCGACCCATTCACCTAGGGTGGTGAATGAGTCCCTCTTGGCACAAAAATCAAAATAAACTTAAATTACTAGTAGGTTTTTATTCTTAAAGACCTAAGGTTGGCCTGTGATGTAGTATTTTTAGGAAATTATGACATAATTGTGTATAAATACATGATTTTCTATTTATTTTAACCCCCAATCACATTCTCATTCACTCACTTATAGCATTCAAGCATTCTAACATTCTCATCATTCAATTAAGCAATTATCAAGCATCTTGGAGTAGCCATTGACATATCTTCAAACTTCAGAAGCAATGGTTTGGTGATTTTATGAAATTTCATGTTATTTTTTCATCATTCATTTCTTTATTTTATTCCATTATCAAGGATTTGATTACCAAAGTGGGATTTGACCAAGGAAAACCCCTATACTCTAACCCTTAACCATTTTTTCCCTCTTTGCATATGTGTTTGTAGATCTTGTAGGAATATTTTTCAAGAAGAGAGGTGTTTAAAAGTAGTCAATAAGTCATCTAAGTCATCAAATTAAACATAACCTTAATTGAAGCTTGAAAACCTCTTTCAACCCATTTTATGTAGATTTAGATCTGGCAACCCAACAAGCAAAAAAGTGCAGATCAAGACCCACAGAGTTGACCTTTGGGCATCAGTCCTAGTGGGAATCAATAGAAAACTTTGCAACATTCCAAAATCTTCTCAAATATGATTTTAGTCTCTAGGTGCACTCCATTTAGTTTCATTCAATTATGTTTTCATTTGTTTATATTTGTAGTTCATGTTTGCATACAACACTGTGTTTTTCAGCACTTTACATTTCTTAGTTTTGCATTCATAATAAATAGATTTTATTCATTTTATGCATTTTATACCCACATCAAATCCATCTTTGAATGTGAACATTGCATTTTTTCCCCAAATATTTACCCTTTTAGGTGAAAAATCCTACGAGTACAAGACATTCAGGTGCCAAAATCTTTGGTTACATTTTGGTGAACCTGAATTTAGAGTATTACTACTTCTAATTTTAAGTGAATTTGCATCATAGGTTTAGTTTTCATCAACATTGCATTAGGTTTTGCATTCTAGGGTTTTCAAAATTGCATTAGTGGAAAGCTCATATAGTTTTCATTTTTACATTTCAAATCATTTAAAAACACTAAGATTCTACATTTGCATAAGAGTTTTGCATCATACAATTTGAAGCACATTAAATTTCATTTAAAATTTCTAAAAAAACTCAACAAAATTCATCCTTGGACTCATTTTCCACCCTGGGTGAATTAGTCCAATTGCACATTTTGCATTACATTTTTTGGGCATTTTCTACATTTTTGTTTTCTATTATTACATCTTTGTTACAATTTCCATAATTTCTATTATTATCATTTTATTACTCCTAGTTTTCATTTCATTTGCATTCAATCCACCTTTAGTAGCCCTTGTATGAGTCTTTGGTGCCCTATTGATTAATACTTTCATGAGAAGTTCATGACTCATGGCATCCTACGATAACACACTCGTTGTAGAGCTTGGGTTGTCTTGAGCTACTACTCCTGGTGTTGAAACTAGTGCATTAGGTATGGATCCCACCTTTATCAATAATTTTCCTTCCCATAACATGCAAGTTGACACACAAGACGATCATGTTTTGCAATAAAACATCATTAACATTCATGAGGATCTAGTACATTTGCAACAAAACATGTGTCTTGAAAACATTTCAACCACCACAATTCCTGCTATAGACAAAATTCATTGTCTACTTGAATGTAAAGAAGGGTTAGACATTATGAAACAAGTTGTTGAGATATACCATAAACATATTCCTTCCACCTCTAGTACATCTCAACCAACAAACATTATGGTTAGTCATGGAGGACCTCACATTCCTCCCCCTTCAATCGTAGCATCCATACCTACCTATACCACTCCCCAAGTCACAACCACAATGCAATAGGTTAGCAATGTGATTCCTTCCTTGACTATTCCTAATTCTTTTATGGCATCGAATGTTTTCTACTCTTCCACCATACCATCAATTAGCATTCCATTCACTTGCCCTACCACTACATATACTCCCTCACCACTATCTCTTCCACCTCATACCACTTACACTGACCCTCTCATTACACAACTTTTCCAAACTATCTCCTCCATGCAACAACAAATATCCACCATAAGTCAAGGTCAAAATGCTCCACCCACCTATTATGTCTGTAGCAGCCCATTATCTTTGGAAATATTAAGAACATCGATGCCACATGGAATTGAGATAACTATATTTGAGAAGTAAAGAGGGAAGGAAGATCCTACTAATCATGTTAATTCTTACATAGCCTTATGTAGTGACTTTGTTCTTGACGATAAATTGTTGGCCAAACTATTTCCTAGAACCTTAAATGACACTACCTTGGAGTGGTTTTCCTCCTTACCAAAAAATTCAATTCATTCATTCAATGAAATAATTGATGCATTCATAAATCATTTTCAAGTGCACATGACTCCCAAAAATATATTGACTGGTCTAATGAGATGTAAACAAAATGTGGATGAAAAAGTAGTTGATTTCATCTCATGCTATTAGTCACTCTATGCCCAAATCGATGTCAAGGTTCCCGACCCACATCTCCAAAAGATATTCATTGAAAATTTATAAAATCACATCCAAGATAAATTTACCATGAAGAAATTTCCCTCTTTCATGCATCTATGTACAACCCTTTGTGACTATCACAATTTGATTAGTAGTTGTGATCATGCAAAGTCCATTTCTAACTGAACTGAAAAATTTGGACCTAGTACTTCAAGCAATTCACAACCATTTCAAAAACCAAACAAAGGGTTCTTACAATTCAATCCCCCTCCTCAACAACCACCTAAACCCATCAACAACCAAGTAATAGTTGTTAAGGTTGTGATACCTTTTACTTATGGAGATCCAAAAAGATAGTTTACACCTTTACCAAACACTCTTCAAAACACCATGACCCAACTATTGCAGCAACAGGTGATTAATTTACCTATTGTTAAACCATTGGATCCAACTAAACCTTTTCCTCCAATCTTTCAACCCAATGCCTATTGCCATTATCATGGACAAAATGGACATGGCACAAAATAGTGTAAGCATCTTAAACACATAGTGCAAGACCTCATTGATTCTGGTCATCTATCCATTTCAAATATTAATGTTAAAGGAAATTTGTTTGTTTCCCCACCCAATCAAAATTTGTAATTTTTTACCAATTTGATGCCCAAACATACTATGCCATTTTCCAAAGCCAGTGAAACTGAAAACAATGATGTGATGACTATTCATCAAACTATTGAACATCCTGATCCTATTTCACATACCACTCCTATTAATCTTATGGATGATATGGTAGGAGTGATAGAAATTATGCCTCATAAGGGCCAACCTAAGAAATCTCTTGATATTACTTTCTCTTCTAAGGATATTCTTTTGAATCTTCTTGATGGTCCTCTTTACATAGCTAGTCGTATTTATGATAAACCCACTAATGGGATACTCATAGATCCTGCTTGTGGAGAGAATGTGATCACTGAGGAATTTTTGGTATTACATGATCTTTATCAATATGATTATGATATACCAAGAGCATGGATCAGAACACACAATGGTTTTGCATGCCCTATGATAGGATCGATCATCCTTCCATTATAGATAGGATGTAAGATAGTGGATGTAACATTCTCTGGTATTCCACAATCAGATTAGTTTCATTTATGGCTAGGCCATCCATGGCTTCACTCGATGAAAGTTTTCCCTTTAGTCATACACAAATGTATAAAGTTTCTGCATGACAATGACATATTTATTGTTCACCATAGTGGCTTTAACCCTTTGTCTTCTAAATGAAACTTCTCCTTAGAATCCTTTTTTACAAAGCCCATGGAACCCATAACACCTTGCAAATATTTCTTTTTCATTTCTTATCAAAATTTTAAAGCAAATAAAATTGCCGAATTGTCCCTTCGCAACCAATCCACATCCACCTCTTACACTCTTATCCTATATGAGAGAATGCTTCAACCTGAACTTGAACTAGCAACTCAAGATCAACCAACAATCAACACTCCACCTTCCTCATCCAAATGCCCACGTGATAATGAAACCAACCCCATCATTCCCCCTTGCATAAAAAAGTTTATAAAGTAATTTAAAGAAAGTGATTGACCCACCTCCCATGTTTCCTTCTGCTCCTCCCCTTAGGGAAGAAAAAGGGCCTATGGTGGATCAACCCACTCTTACACCAACACAACTTCAAAATAGAATAAAAATAAATTGAGGTGCTAGGGAGAATAGGCATCACTGTTGTCTCCTTACTCGTCAATTACAAATTGAATAAAACAAATAAAATCAACAATTGCCTTTGACAAAAGCACCGCTTGATGACCCTCCTCCCAAATCACAACAAAACAATTCAATACAAAAACCACAACTCCTGATACACCCTTCATTCAGAATTACCATATGTCCTCTTGTCGTGATTAATCTAGATGATGATGAGATAACTAAAATAGACAAAGAGATGCATAATGATATGAATACATTATTTTCCTCTTCCATGAGCTTAAATGACAAATCTCCTACAACAAGTGTAGAACCTAGTACTTCCCCTAGTTCAAAACTTGCAATTTCCCCCAACCACCCTTGACATATCCTGAACATGATTGGGAGGCAAATAACTTTCTCATCAGTTAACTCGCATTTTCCTTAATAGTCTTTTGCAATTTCTTTTTTTCCTTTTCTTTTATGTTTATGTGTGTATCATGTTCCCTCGTGACATAACATTTGATTTTCTCTCTCTCTCTCTCTTTGTGCAATTCCTCTATTTGTACCTGCATTCTTATATATGTCATACATTGCTTTCGCTTTTTCTTTTTCGCTTTCACTTGTGTTTTCCTTTTGGGGATGACACAAAGTGTAGAGATGCCCTATGTCTTTTCCATGTTTCTGATAAAGGAAAAAATGGGTTTTA
>VDFB02271358.1:601065357-601226886 GCA_007258455.2 Sequoia sempervirens
AATTTGCATTATAACTCCTAGAGATCTGAAACCACTCTCAAACATCCTAAAACTATATACATGAAATATGACTTAAAGTATAAGAAAGTAAATGTCCAAAAGTCATGAAGGACATTTGGCCAGCATAGAAAGAGAAAATGAAAGAGTTTAGAAAAATGCATTCTAAAAGTCATGAATGACATTTGGAGAGCGCCAAATTTGGCACTCGCCAAATGGGTTGCATTGGGAAATACCAACCCAATGGGTTGGATTTTGCATTGGGAATCCAACCCAAAGGTTTGGACAACCATTTCATGCAAAAGACGTGATTTTTTGAAAGAGTAACAAAATTCCTCATATTTTTGTCTGTTCACACTATCATGTTTGCACGTCTTTCAATGCAAGTTTATAAAAAAATCGTGATGGTGTTAACCCATCTCTTAGTTATCTAAATATAGAATTCTTTTTTGTTTTGATTCAGTTAAGGTTTTGATCCATAACTTCTCTTGTAAATGCCTCTATATTTGGACAAAAACGAACATGTGCTAGTTTTAGGATAGATTTTTACTCATTCATCGAAACGTGAAACAAATTACATTTTTTAAAACTAGAATCCATTCTCCATGTGATGAAAAAAAATCCATTTTTGAATTAGTTTTCAAAAAATTTAGGGTGGAGCATTCTCAAATTTCAATTTTTCAAGATGTGTCCACTTTGAAAATTCATAAAATATTATATATTCATTAAAAAGGTTATCTGAAAGAACGAGGATAAACTACATGGTGTTAGCTAATTTCTCGCCGCTTGGATTTTTGAAATTCTAAAAAAAGGTTAATCAAAAAAGGGGGGCCCTCATACGCTATGCTATTTTTTTGATAAAAAATGCACTTGTTTTGGGCCCCCCCTTTTTGAGACCCTTAATATTCATTAATTTCAACAAGAATTAGTATCTTAGAAACTAGACTTAGAGCACTTCAACTATTGAAATCTTGAGCGTAACTATCTTAATTTTCTCATGTATATTAGATTTTGTTGATTTCAGAAAAAAGTGGCATCTTAAGATCCAAAATTGTGTCACAGATCCATTCACTTACCCATCTCATAAACATCACATATCATAAACATTACATCATAGAGCATCATCACATATTGCATATCACACAAATAAAATAAGTATATCATATCATAACATATACATCCATACATTCATAAAGCATGAAATAAAACACATCACATCATGAATCTGAGTCATCTCATATATATATATATATATATATATATCAAAAATTGACCATCATGATACAATATCTGAATCAATGTGTATGAATATCATGGAAATATACAATGTACAAGAGGTTATAAAAAATGAGCCTATGAATGTATATCTATATAAATAAGCTATTTATACAAAAAAGTGTATGGAAAACTCAGGGAGGTCTATCCCTTGTTGGCTTTGTCCCCATCTCCTAGTTGATCTGGCTACCTAACAAAGGTAGAAGCACTTGGCTATAACTAGCTCTTGTGCACAAAATTAGGCTACCTATGGCGGGGAGGGACATCTCTATAATACAATGTCCGCCAATATGTCACCTCCTCCCTCGTAGAGCCATACAGCTGCACTGACACCGTCTGTCCAACTAGCCCCTCTGCCTACAGAGGCTTCTACTAAGACACAACCTCTAACTATTGTCGTCGATTGACCTCTTGTACCAACTGAACATTAGAGGTCTGTTTGATTTGGTGCTCGTGATCCCTCTCTATCGTAAGTGTTAGAACCTACTGTTGAGCCTAATCTCACTAAGTTGTCACTGTGTGTAGTTGTTGTTGCAACTATTGTATATGTACATCTCAGGAATCTGGCCTCGAAGGTGGTTATTGTATGTGTGGCTGTTGTGTGGGTGGCTATTGAATAGGTGGCTACTGGTGTAGTGGAGGTGCATGGTGACTTACATCTATCAGTTTGTTGGCCATCCTTCCCATCATGTCCTTTTCCTTGCCCTCTTCCCTACCCATCCTATTACTAGTCTCATCTTTTTCCTACTCCCCTCCCTTTCGGCCTTCCTCATGGAGGTATTCCCACTAGATTTATAAGTCAGGGAGGGGGTACAAACCAAGTGCATCATATGCAAGTGTTGTCTACATATTGGCCTGCCCTTGATCATAGGCCCATGGCCTGGTAACAAGCCGACTGAAACCCTTGACGACCTCATAGGGTGGTATTGTGGGCCCCCAAATCACCTCTCAAGTTGATCTCACAAAAATGGTTGTATACTGATTGTCGGGCCTGTCATGCCTCTCGCCAAACTATCTGGCTACCCTATCATGTAGGTACCACTTGATCATAGTATGCTCCTGATCCTACATGTAATGGGTCTCGCGAGCAAAGAAGAGTTGTTGTACATCGCCATACCAAGGTGGCATTTGTAGCCATGGCTGCCATTGAAACACTATCATGTCATTGATCACTCTCCTCCAATAATGAATACCAAGTTGGCTTCAATTTTGTAGGATGATAGCCCCTCTATACCTCTAAACAACTGGATCATCTAGCTCCACATCAACGATGTGGATGATTGGTTGAATACGACAATGTGCTCCCATGCCCATATGTGAAAAAGTGTAACTCCTATACCAATAACTCTCCCATCACAGTACAAAAAATGATGCATATCATGATATAGAGAGGCCAACATCACTAGCCCCCATGCATACTGAGTCTACTGGGAAGTCATCTGGTGCCATCCCAGCCCCCATCTGAGACTGAACCCTCTGTGTTGTCGGTCTGGAGAAACCAACCCCAAAATAACTACTCCAACTATCAATTTGAAGGTCGACGAGTGTCCTCTGTACATCTTGAGGTCAATTTGTGAGTTGGCCAGGATAACTGTCATGGCCATCTTTTCAACAAAATAATACACAACTACAAAATACTTTTTTATAAAGAGTCAAGATTGTTAACCCCCATATGAACATAGCAACATACAAATGAGTAGACAAAAAATGATTCTAATGACACTTATATTAGCATCCTTATTACCATTATACTTTATCATTCCCTCCTATTTATAATCACAAACATTATTAATATTGACACTATTGTTTCCTTGATAAGTAATGATTATACTATTACTTTTAACACAAGATATTAATAATTTATTTCTTAATACCACCTTATTTAATACCAAATTTAATGCTAATGTCACTCATGATGTTTATACTTAATCTTACCCCCTAATTATATCACTAAGATAGTATTACCAACTTCACTTTTAACATTTTTTATTCCAATTTTACTTCTAGTAAAGTTAACATTGTTATTCTCAAAAGAATTAGTATATTTATTATTATTGCTAGTAATTTTACCAACTATAAGTATATTAATAACATTATTCTTGAATCAAATTTTCTCACCCATTAACTTATTGAACACTAAAAATTGACATTACTCATAATGTTGGTATGAATAATATTCACATTATCTAAATCTCTTTACCAATGAAGTGTTAGGTTATCAACCAATGAGAAAGCTTTTGCCCTATTATCAACAATAAAAGAAATCTACAAAAGAACAAATTAAACAGAGCACACAACAAAAATAAAGGATATAGAGGATACAAATTGCACACATGGGTATGTGCAGGATCATCATGGAAAAAACAAGCCCTAAAGTAGTGAAAAATTCAGAAAAATTAAAGTTAGGCATGTTGATGTAAAAATTTGAATAAGTTATCTATATTATTTCAAAAATATGTAAGAATAGAATCTATAGAAAATTGAATTTAGTTTCTAAACTACTAGGTTTATTTTTATTTTTTTTAAAATATTTTTGGTGAAAATTTGAAATTTCAATGCAATAGTAATTAAATTTCAGGGAAAAAAAGGAAGTAGGTGTCTGTCTGACCACCCTAACCACAATAAAATGATAATATTTTTTTATAAGATTTTAGATATAAATAAAGGACTCATGTCGATGTGATGGATATTTTTGTAATTTTTTCCAAGTAAATAATTAATTATGAATTTTTTATTACAACTTTTAAAAATATAAAAAACTCATATGTCTAACCACCTTAATTTGGTCAAAACTTCATGAAATTCATTTTTTTTTTAATCCTATAGTATGTGAAGCATAGAATGTGATGCATGTTTCAGATTCAAAAAATGTGATACAATTTGAAAGCTATAATGTTTTCCAATTAGCCTATCAATCAGGACTTTAGTCATAATTCAAATAGAAAATGAATAATAATTATTTATTAAATTCAAAGTAAAGCATAATTTATATTGGTGGAAAGCTGAGAATGTCCTTTAAAAACCCTTTTCGTTTCATCATTTTTTGGTAAAAAAAAGTCGTCAACCACATACCCTACACATACCCATCATATCGCCACTTTTTGGCCCATCATGATCTTGCACATACCCACATACGAATATACAAGAAAAGAGCCCAAAAACTAAAAATGTTGCTGCACAATAAATAGACCTTTGTTTATCTCTTTTCTACATCCAAAAATGATTACAGATGCCTCTATAAATAGAATTTTTAGAATTCTCCACAAAATACTTTGCAGGACAAGAAAAACATGCATAAAATATGCATGGAGGAGAAGAGACTTTCGGTGGTTAGAAGCTTCTAATTTAAATAATTTAGTTGACTTGAGTGCTTTGTTTGGTGGTAGAAGTTTCCATATTAAATATAGTTGGATGTAGCTAATCTTCTTCTATCGACACCTTTCATTTCCTTCACTTTTTCAACATTCTCCCACTTAAAGCAAATGAAAAGGTTTTGAATAAGCTACAATCATCGTCACCCCTAGCCCTACCATGTCTCTCAATAACTCATTGTTTTCTCTTGGCAGAATTTTAGTGAGCATATTAGTAGGGTTCTTATCTGTATGGATCTTTTCCAAGGATAACTATCCTTCCTCCAACACATGTCAAATCCAATGATATCTCAATTAAATATGTTTGGTTTGTGAGTGAAAAGTTGGATTTTTCACCAAGTGCATGGTGCTCTAACTGCCACAATATAACACATACTTATCCTATTTTATCCCTAGCTCTCCTAGGAATCATTGCATCCACAACATCTCTTTGCAAGCTTTTGTCACAACTATATACTCTACCTCTATACTAGAGATAGCAACTATTCATTGTAGCTTGGATACCCAAGATACCACAGTACCTACAAATGTATACAAATAACCAGTGGTGGATTTTCTAGTGTCCAGGTCTCTAGCCATATTTGCATTTGTAAATATTTCATGCACCATATTAGTATTGCTAAAACATAAATAGTAATGGTTAGTACCCTTGAGATATCTGAAAATCCACTTTACTACTTGCCAATGTTGTTTTCCTGAAGTTGCAAGGAACCTGCTCACTACTCCCACTGAATGTGCAATATATGGATGAGTGGATACCATGGCATACATCAAGCTACCTATTGTTGAAGCATAAGTAATATTTTTTATTTCCTCCTCCTTGTCATCACAAGGGCATAAATCGACATTCAATTTGAAATGAGAAGCAAAAGGTGTACCAACTGGCTTGGCATCCTTCATATTAAATCTGTCTAGAACCTTTTCAATATATATTTCTTGTGAAAGCCACAATTTTTCTCCTTTCTATCATGAATGATCTTCATGCCTAATATTTGGTGTGCTAGACCCAAATCCTTCATTACAAACTGACTACCCAAATCCCTCTTTAACCTGCTAATCATATTCTTATCCTATCCAACAACTAACATATCATCCACATATAACAGTAATATAATGAAATTTCCTTGATCATATCTCTTGATGTAGACACAATGATCAGCCTCTAGTCTATTAAAACCATGCTCCAACATAAATGAATCAAGTTTCTTATACCACTGGCGAGGTGCCTATTTCAACCCATAAAGACTCTTCTTCAACCTGCAAACCAAGTTCTCTTTAACTTTTATTTTGAATCCTTCTAGGTGCTCCATGTAAATATCCTCTTCCAAATCTCCATGAAGGAAGGTTGTCTTTACATCTAATTGTTCACACTCCAAGTCTAAAGCAGTAGTAAAACCATGAATAACTCTAATGGATGACAATTTAACAATAGGTAAAAATATTTTAGTGAAGTCAATACCTTCTTTCTAAGAAAATCCCTTCACTACCAGCCTTGCTTTGAATCTTTCCTTCTTCTTGTCACCCACATTCTTGATCTTGTACACCCATTTTTTTTGTAGGGCTTTTCTTCCTTTTGGAAGCTTTACCAATTCCCAAGTTTTATTTTCCAACAAGGAGTTCATTTCTTCCTCCATCACTTTCTTCCATTCTTTGTTATGCTCATCTTTACAAGCTTCCTGAAAACCATCAAGTTCACCTTCATCAGTTAACAAAATATAGTCGGAGGGTGTATACCTTTGTGAAGGCTTATGAGGCCTAGTGGATCTACGAACAAGCTACAGTGTTGTGTTTTCAGGTTGAATCTCTTGTAAAGGATCCTGCAAGGTTTCTTCTTGTTGTTGTTCCACATTCTCCTCTTGTTGTTCATCATACTCTTGATGTTGTTGCCCATTTTCTTGCATTGGTGAAATATTTTCTTGTTGTTCTTCAAATGTGTCAAGAATTTTCTTAACCTCCAAATTATCTGTAGTCCTCTTAAACATCTCTAACTCATTAAATATAACATCCCTGCTTCTAATAATCTTATGTTTTGTTACACCTCGATTGTATAGCTACTAAGTTATTAGTATTGGATAAGGACTATGTGTTTGTAAAGACAATTTTATGAATGAATAAAGATATGATGCACCTTGTTATCGATATGAGTTTTGTACATTAATGATTGTCTCATTCTTATGTTGTTCAATTGATGTTAATCATGGTGAAAACGTGCATTATGAGGTTAATGTGTGATGTTGTTATATCTTGTGAAGTTTATATATACTGCTATTATTGTGAGCATTTGATTGCCATGAGTTTATAACTATGGATGCAGGTATATGAACCAGTCCTCCAGGAAGAGGGGAAATATCACTTGGGAGAGGGGCTTGGTCACTTAACCGGTAATGTTAATTAGTTGAGCATACACACACATCATGAAGGGTATAGAGGAACCAAGCTAGATAAGTTAGTCTTGATAAGTCATCCATAGGCTTTAGGAGTTTGATTTACTTCTTTGTGCTTTGTGAGTAATGATTTTTTAATGTCAGACTTACTATACTATGACCCCTTGTATGAATGATGTGATAGATATATGTTAAAGGTTGAGTGGGTACGCATACACATGTATACATTGTGTACACATATCTATATGTATAGACATATAAATACATACGTGCATTAAGAAGATGGATATGCTCATACGCATGTGTCGACATGTATATACACATATGTATACATATACACAAGAGTATATATGGTTATACGCATGTATATACATACACACCTCGCCTAATATCTGTGGTGAAAATAATATTTTAATATCATTGTCTAGGAAATTTACATATATATGTATGTATAAATGTATATATCAATAATGTGATTATATTTTATTATATATACATAAATACATAAATACATGTGTGTATATATATATATAAATATATAAATATATATATATATATAAATATATAAATATATATATATATATAAATATATATATTTATATATATAAATATATTAATACTTAATAAAATACATATATTATAAAATATATAAATATATATTATAAAATATTTAAAGTGAAAATATTTATACACTCCAAAGTGGAAATATTTGTAAATATTTAAATGAATAAATATTGAACTCCAAAATAATAAAGTTAAAAGATTTAAATCTTTTAACATATGTAAGTTTATTAAAGTTGACTAATAATAGAAGGTAGTCGCTAGTCTTGAGCAAAATATGAAACTTCATAAAGTATCGAACCTTTTTATGAATCAAATACTGGAAGTAAACATTTGAAAAATAAACAAAACTCAGCTAAGAGTTTTCATGTGAAAATGAAGAAAGCTTCAATGCAACAAAAATGGAGGAAACTTTCAAAACTGGAAAATAGGGAATGCCAACCGATGTTTATGTGTTGTAACAAGGTGAGGCTTGACAAAATCGCAACAAAATGAATCATTTATTTGTATGCGCCTGGCAAAGATGTTTTTCCTGTAGGTGGCGATTTTTGAGATTAAAGTTGAAATTTTCTGCAATTGTTGGCTCCATGAAGGTCGATTCACTCCTTTTTGAGGTGACATAGGGTTTAGTTGCTTGCCAAGTGACATTTGACTGGGTATATGTGCCTTGTTGTCATTCTACATGCCCAAAATGAAGGAAATAGTTGCAATTACAGGCCTATAAATACTTGCCTAGCCATTCATTGAAAAATATCCTTGTGCAATTTATCCTTTACAAATTTGAGAGATTTCTTTCCCAATTTCCAATAAGTTGTTTTGTTTTCTATTGTTGCATTTCATCATTTTGCTGAGAGTGTGAGAACTAGAAACCTTTATCAGCTGTAGATATTTGACTGTGCTAAATCCTTTAGAATAGTGAATTGACAACTTCTATTAGGGAAGTGTTAATTAAAAAGAGTGATTTCAAGGAGTCATTTACATTGAAAGAGAGATATTTTGCAAAACAAACATCTTCAATTTGGGAATTTCTGGAAGTTGTTGATAGAACAATGTTGGGAAATGAGCTTATTATAACATGCATGTTATCTATTTAGTAATTCTTGTCTGAATGTTGTTCTCTTTTATTCTTGAGTTTTCTATTTGCAATTAGTATGATATGTGCAAATAGTTCATAGCAAATCAATAATGTTTTGATGAACTTTCATTAAGAATAAATGCATGAAGAATTTCATTGTATTTGAAGGGCAATGAATGAGGGAAACCAATTGCAATTTAGGGTGAATGTTTAGGAAATTCAATACATTTTAATGGTAGTTTAAAAGAAGGATTTATGGATAAAATGGTTTAAGAAGGGAATCAATTGTTTTAAAAAGATTAAGGGTAGCTTTACTTAATATGCATTATTTTATGAAGGGTTTTTATGTGCATTTGATTGTGTTTGCAATTTTGTATGATCTATGTATATGGAGAATACATAGAGTAATAAATATCTACTAGGATCAGAATGATGTCAAACCAAGTATGATCTTTAGCTTATGTTATTAGGTTAACTCTGACAAGCTTCACTCCTCGGATAAAGATTTTTGAAATCAGGAGTTAGGATATTAGATACTTGTTTATTGGCTCATTTCTTAATAGACTGTTGAGGTAGGAATTTTGGGGTAAATTGAACCCATTGAAGGACATAGCCTATGCATAGAGTAAGGTAGCTCAAAGTCAAATTGGCCCTGAGTAGTGTAAGTGATAGATGACTTACTCAGTCATTTATTGAACTAGAATACTATGGCCATAGTAGTGTAATGTACCTACATCCTCTTAGATTGGGAGATGATTACATTGTCAGTTCACAGTGATCCAATAAGTACATACTAGTTTGGGATTGTGGGATACAAGAAGCTAGTTATGTAGGACACACCACTATGCTCAGTTGGTTAATAGAATCGGTTACTCAACCAATCTCTTCGATGAAGGGAGGGCCTTTCATTGAAAAAATGAATGTGCAAGGGACCACAATATTAGTCCGTGGTTGGCAGAAAAGCACACAAGTGATGTTTCTCCTCCACAATCAGATGTCTAAAGAACCAAGATTTGAAAGGGAAGATCCTGGATTGTCTTACTTCTATTTGTGCAAAAATTGTTTAAGTTGTGTATTTACTCTTATGCTTTTGTGCTTTGTTATTCATTTTGAAATGGTAAAAGTTATTTTATTGTGAAAAGCTTTAAAATTGTATTTATATGATGTATTTCAATTTGAAAAGAAAATATTTTTTTTTATTAAAGTGTTATTACTCATTTTCTTTTGTTAAAAGTTATAAAAATTAAGAAATTCACGTATAGGATAGGTCATTACATGTTTAACCGGATCCCATAAACAATAACCAAATTCACCATCCACATATCCCAAGAAAATGCATTTCATAGATTTATCATCTAGCTTCTAAGTTATATTCTCTTTGGGAATATGCACAAATGCTTCACATCCATATATTTTCAAGTGAGAATAATTCACCTTCTTACCAGTCCAAAATTCTTTAGGAATTCCACCATCCAAGGCTGTAGTAGGAGATCAATTTATGAAATAACAAGCTACCCTCACTACTTCTGTCCAAAAATTCTTTTCTAAACTGGAATTTGACAACATACTCCTCACCTTCTCCATGATAGTGCAATTTATCCTTTCTGCAATACCATTTTGTTGAGGAGTACTAGGGACAATCTTCTCATGCTTAATTCCAAACTTGTTATAATATTCCTTGAATGCATTTGAGTAGTATTCTCCACCATTATCTATCCTCAAGCACTTGAGAAATTTGTTAGTTTCTCTTTCAACAACAACATGGAACTTTTGAAATATCTCAAATACGTCATCTTTTATTTTCATGGGGTAGGCCCAAACCTTTCTAGATGCATCATCTATGAATGTTACAAAGTATGATGCTCCTCCTAATGATTTAATATTAACAGGACCAAATAAATCTGAGTGTATTAATTCTAACATATTTTTCTTCCGTTCATGACCACCTATAAGAAATGACACTCTTCGTTGCCTACCATAAACACAATGCTCACAAAGATCAAGATTATAAGATTTCAAACCTGGTAGCAATTTTTTTCCTATGAGGATTTTAGGCCCTTCTCACTCATATGACCCAAGCACCTATGCCATATATCTACTAATTTTCCTTCTCTTGCAACAACAATCCTATGTGATCTTTCTATCATTGTCGTTAATGTATACACAGTCCTAGTCTTGGGTCCTTTAGCCATGACCAATGCTCCTTTGTTGATTTTCCAACCACCTTTTTCAAAGCTTACAAAATAGCCTTCATCATCCAATCATCCCATAGAGATCAAGATCGTGCGCATTTTCTGGTACATGCCTAATTGCTTTCAGTAGGATATCTTGTCCTTCCTCCATCTTGATCTTGACATCTCCCACTCCAATAATACTGCAAAAATGATTATTTCCAAAATGCACTCTACCATAATCACCAAGATTATATGCAACAAAATTCTCTTTACATGGAGTTACATGCTGAAATTCCCCAAAATCAAGGATCCAATCAAAGCTATTGCTAGAGGTATTCAAGCATACATCTTCGACTAAAATAGTAAGTAAATTGTATCCATCTATAGCTATAGCAGTGGTCTCACCTTCATTTGTGCTAGTTGGCTTTTGATTTTGATATTTCTAGCTTCGCTTCTAGACTTGACACTCTTTCTTCACATGCCTCGACTTTCCACAATGATAACAAGTGATTCTTCCCCTTTTTTATTTGGATTGACCTCTTGATCTTGAGCATCCTTGATAGCCTCGATCACTCCTCCTACCATGATCAGCTAGGGCTGGAGCTTCTCCTCCCTGGTTTTCCAAAATTGGCTTTTGTCGCAGCTCATTCATTATGCTATTGCTGACATCATCAAACTGGAGGGTTCCTATAGGCGCTGAAGTGCTCATAGCGATGATAAAAATTTCCCAGCTATATGGCATAGAACACATTAGTAAAATAGCTCTAATTTCAACATCTAAAACAATTTTAACAGAGGCAAGTTGGTTGGTGATTATATTGAACTCATTCAAGTGCTCTGCTATTGAAGCACCCTCCTTCATCTTGAGATTGTATAATTTATTCATCAAGAAAACCTTATTTGAAGTTGTGTTTTTCTCATACAAATCATGTAGCTTTTTCCATAGATCTACTATCATCTTCTCTCCAACAACATTAAAATACACATTTTTAGCTAGATATTGACGGATGGTTGCAATCACCTTTCTATCCAGCTTATTCCAATCTTCATCCACCATTGTTGTGGGTTTATTTGATATTCCCTCAATTGGAAAATATAGATCCTTCAAAATCAGTATATCCTCCATTTGGGATTTCTATAGGGAAAAATTAGCCCCATTCAACTTCTCCATATCGCTCACTACTACTACCTCCATGCTTGCTCAATGAAGCCCTACATACACCAAAACTTCCAACAGGCTGGCTTTGATACCAATTCTTAGGTTATCAGCTGATGAGAAAGCTTTTTCCCTATTATCAATAGTAAAAGAAATCTACAAAAGAATAGATTAAACAGAGCACACAACAAAAACAAAGGATATAGAGGATACAAATTGCACACATACAAATATACAAGAAAAGAGCCCAAAAACTAAAAATGTTATTGCACAATAAACAAACCTTTGTTTATTGCTTTTCTACATACAAAAATGATTACAAACACCTCTATGAATAGAGGTCTTAGAATTCTCCAGAAAATACTTTGCAGGCCAAAAAAAACATGCATAAAATATGCATGGAGAAGAAGAGACTGTTGATGGTGAGAAACTTCTAATTTAAATAATTTAGTTGACTTGAGCGCTTTGTTTGGTGGTAGAAGTTTCTATATTAAATACAATTGGATGTAACTAATCTTCTTCTGTTGGAACCTTTCATTTCCTTCACGTGTTCAACATGAAGATATTTTGTGATTGAAAATCACAACAATAATGCCATCAGTTGACTTGACATTTTCTTAATTAATAATGGTGATCATGCTAATTTGGCAATAAGTAAATCATTTCTCCCAAAAAGATAATGTCATACCAAACGTAACCATTACTTATGGATAACTAATTAAATCTTAAAAGGAAAAATGGCAACAACTTCAAAAGTCTTAATCTGAATAGACAATATCATTGCTTGATTTTTTGTCTATACCATTAAATTAAAATCAAAGAGGACATTATTGGCGCAGGTAAATTAAAGATTTAAATGGATTTGAGGTTGGGTTAAATTCCTTCCACGTAATTCAAGGTTGACTTACACATTGATAATCTACTATGAAAATCAAATGCTAAAGATGCAACGAAGGTGGTGAATTGACTCCAAATTAATTTACATTTCCAAGTTATCTATTTAATACCCATTTCTTAGAAATAAAATCGATAATTTTAAACAATACTTAAAATAGTCTCACAAACATAAACATGCAAAAATAAGTTATCAAATCAATAGGACTAACTATCCGATCTTAATAAATAACACTTTAATACTATTGGACTAACAACCCAACAACTCAAGAGCGATTATGAATATATGCAATATACAAACACACACTATAACACATGGTTATTCCGAAATAGATATCATTCATTAACAATTATATTTAATTCAAAATGACTTAAAAGGTATAAAGGTAAACAAATTTAGTCTTAATCCCTTAATTTGTGTTTCTACCCAACTAACACCCTTCTTAAAATCACTTATCATTTCCCTTGGACATATTCTTACATATATGAAAATTCTATTTTCTTGAATAAAAATGAAAATTTTGTTCAAACTCACTTAAATACTCAAATAGAAGCTTCAAATTCTCTAACAAGAACTGAATTTAATCAATCAAAACCACTATTTCTAAACACTACTTAATTATAAATTTTTTTATTAATAACTAGAAACTAATTTCAAAAAAACTACTTATGAATTATTTATAACGAATTCTTCCTCTATTTGCACTTTCCCTCACAAAATTGATATAATGTTTTTGGGGGTTTCAATTTATTTCTTGCAAAAATAATGAATGCACTAACTGTGTTGAAATTTGTGTAGATTGCAGTGCCCCTCCAGGTTTCTTTTACCTTCAATTTGCAGATTACAGAGAGGGAAAACTCTTCAACTTCTCGGTCTTAAATGCATATAAATATGCTTTACACATTTCCATAAATTTATTATATATGGCTGAACGCTAAACAGAAAACAGATTTGATAATGCAGGGACAACTTACTTGTGGAATCACAAACTCCATAAAATACAACCATTTTTTTTTTGTTCCTTATTCACAAGTATTGCACCCTCACCTTTTTCCATGACCGGTGCTTGCTAATGGGGGGCCGGGCCCCTCCATGGTCGGCCCCATGCCTCGGGTTCGACCAGGAGGGTCGAGTCCCTCTTTTAGAGCATTCTTATTTTCTTTTAAAGAGTCTTATAAATCATTCGATTATGAAAGTAAATACAAAATCCTTTTTAAGTTTATTACATATAATTACAATATATGCATGTAATTCAATTTTTTCAAAGAAGATTAAAACCAAGGTCTAACTATTCACTTTACAATATGAAGGGAAGGACCATGTTTTATTTTTATTAGTAGAGACATAATACATACATGGTTCATTTACCTTTTTGTAAGAGGAATAGTTCATTTAAAACTTCAAAATTATTCAATTTCTTTCAACTTTCCTTAAAGATGTACACAAAAAATACTTTTATAATTGCACATAAAAGTGTACCCTCACCCCAACATTAGCCCTTTAAATTTAAAGATCAAACATGCCCAATGTTTCTTTAAATTACACATCTAGTTGAAAGTACAAATGCATTTAGAAATTGTACCAACCACCCTATACACAAAAATTGCAATTTCCCAAAACTCCACTATTGGAACTTGAAGCTTTTTCCCCAATTCACAAGACTCATATCTATTTTTGGAATCCTAACTTTGATAGGCTTTCCTTGATTTCCGACTTTAATGTTTGCACCTGAAGGAAGAAGTCAACAAGAGAAAAAAAAATAGGGCCAAAAATCTCTCCTTTCAACCATAGGATTGAATTTCAATCCACCCCTAAGATCTAAGGGCTACATAGCTCTTCCCTTGCCCACACACAATACTACTAAACACAAGGACAACTTAACAATCACCTACCCCATAAAATTCATCTATACTCCCATTTATGCACAATAATCATTCCCTAGTCAAGAGTTTCCCAATGCATAACACACAACCATAAATACAAGGAATTCAACACAATTTTTCACAACGAATCAAAAACACCACAACCACCCATTTACTTATCAACAAGGATATAACACAGAAAGATCTTACCAAGGATATCATACATCTTGTGGAAGCCTCTCCTCCTCAAACCCTCTTCCTTCCAATCTGCACCAAGAGTTCTCCTTCCCAAAAGATGAGAAAGCATCCAAAACAAGAGCAAGGCAAGAGCAAAAGATCGAAGAATAATCACAAGAGAGAAGCCAAGGAAAAAAGAATTTAGTCCAAGCCAAAAGAGGGATCCCCCTCTCCTTTCCAAAAAGAAGGAATGTATAGAAGGGTAAAGGGAAACTAACTCCCCAAAACTTCCCAACAATCCAACCAACTCCCATTTTTGCCACTTTTCATAAATGGAAAATTAGAGTGGATTTTAAACTTCATTTAAGTTATTTATAGAAGAAAAAGACCCCTACTCTATAGACCTACCACCTAGGGAACCTTTTAAACAATTATAACCACATAAAGACATTATAAAACCTAAAATAAATAATGACATTTAAGGAGGTGGCTTGAGGGTCTAATAAGCAACATCTCTCACATACACTTGACCCTTACAAAACAAGGTTGAATACATATCCTTGACAATACTAGAGTTTTCCAAGAATGACATAAGGGAAATAGCTATGTGACCCTTTCATTAATAGTGACCAACTTTAACCTGTTTACTCAAGAAAAAAGAGGTGTTAGTATTTCTCGTAATTAATAATATTTGAAATAGATAGCATATGAAAAATACTCTTCTAATGATAATCAATGAAGGAGTTATATCTACATATAATTTAACTCTAGGGTATGTGCAGGATCATCATGGAAAAAACAGGCCCTTAAGTTGCAAAAAATTCAGAAAAATCAGTGTTAGGCAACTTGACGTAAAAAATTGAATAAGATATATATATTATTTCAAAAATATGTAAGAATAGAATCTATAGAAAATTGAATGTAGTTTCTAAACTACTAGGTTTATTTAAAAATAAATAAAATCTATTTGGTGAAAATTTGAAATTTCAATGCAATAGTACATAAATTTCAGGGAAAAAATAAGAAGTAGGTGTTTGTCTGACCACCCTAACCATAATAAAGTGATAATATTTTTTTATAATATTTTATATATAAGTAGAGGACTCATGTCTGGATGTGATGCATATTTTTTTGTAATTTTTTCCAAGTAAATAATTAATTATGATTTTTTTATTACAAATTTTAAAAATATAAAAACTTATGTCGACCACCTTAACTTGGTCAAAACTTCATGAAATTTAATTTTTCTTTTTTAATCCTATATTATGTGAAGCATAGAATGTGAGGCATGTTTTGGATTCAAAAAATGTGATACCATCTGAAAGTTATAGATGTTTTTCAATCAACCTATCGATTAGGACTTTAGTTGTAATTCTAATAGAAAATAAATAATAATATTTATTAAATTAAAATTAAAAAATAATTTATATTGGTGGAAAGCTAAGAATCTTCTCTAAAAACCCTTTTCGTTTCATCAATTTTGGGTAAAAAAAAAGTCGTTAGCCACATACCCTACAAATACCCATAATATTGCCACTTTTTGGCCCATCATGATCCTACACATACCCTCTACCTACTTGCATAATATCTTTTAGAATCAAGCAATAATTAATTATGTTATTTAATATCAATATATTACCACTTATCTCTAATCTATTTTACCTATACAAATACTACTACAACCAAATATTGAATATCAACCAATACCTTTATATTCACTTACACTCATAATATAAATCACCTAACATGATGAAATACATTAATATACATAACGATATTACCAATAACAAAACCTCTCATTCATTACATACTTACATAGATAGGGAATAGATCTCATATGGCTATCACACAAAATCAAAACCACTAGTTAGTTAACAATAAATAATATAAATAACTTGATGTGTAGGAACAATAATCGATAATGTATATTTCCCAACACAAAAGAACATAAAATATAGAACATAAACCATTGATAACTAATAAGGTGAAATAATGGAAAATGGCATTTACTTTCATATGGTTTATAACATTTAGCAAGCACACTTCCCAATGATTTCATTGAAGGGAAACCCTAAATATCTCAATCCTAGGTATGCAAAGGAGAAATAGATCTTGTAATAGGCCTATCCTAGGATCTGATTATAAACTAATGAGGGGCTCACCACCAAGCTAGGACTTGGAAAGACAAATTCAATGTAACTCAAAATTCTTAGACCTAGTATGATGCAATATTTCACTAAATGACCTAAAAACACATGAAAATCATAACATAAAGTTGTAAGATGAAATATGTGCACCTGGAAATCTGTAGATGACTAGATGAGGACCTAGAATGCTAAAAAGAATGATTTTAGAGCCTGTTGGGACTCATACAAAAGTTTGGGCAATTCAGTGCTAGATTAGGGTTTCTAGGCAGAAACTAAAATATGGCAAAAGAGTGTCTAGAACTATAAAAATATGGAAAATGATCTATATTGGGACTCATACACTAGAACTGGCGTATCATTCTAGTTAGGGATTTTTGGAACTTCAAGGTTTGAATCTAGTTTTCAATATCTACTATTTCCTTTCCAATTGATTTCTAGATCCGAAACCCTAATTTGCAACCTATAGAAGTCTTCAAATGGTCTTTAATGCAAGGTGGCAATTTTGAAAACTTTGAACACTTTGACAACTTTCTCCAACCTTTCTCTTCAATATTTCTTCAACCTAGACATGCAAATCACACACTAAAGAGAGGGGAAAATAATGTTTTGTTAGTGGAAAGGTGTTTTCCTTTGTCAAACCCTGTTTTGGTAATCAAAACTTAAAATGAAATGAAATAAGAATGGAGAATGATGAATGAACAAAATATGATGTTGTAAATCACCAAAATCTAGTAATAAATTGTTGCAAACATGTATGAAGTGGCTCCAATAGATGTAGATCTTGAATGGAATGCTAGCTTGAATCATAAAACCCTACATCACAATTGTTAGCTCAAAAACAAACATGATGCATGAAGACTTTGACATGATGCTTGATGCTTGAATAATGCTCTAAATCACTTTATAATCAACCCTTGAATTCTCTTTTAAACACTTGAATGCTCTTGTGAACTCAACTTTTCTATAAGGATGTTCATTCAACTTGCTAGGTGATCTCTTGAATGCTTAGGTGAAAATGAGTGAAAGAACCTTGTATTTATACTTGTTTATGCTTAATTTCCTGAAATTACAACACTACAAGCCAACATCATATCTACGAGGATAAAATCCCACCAAGAATTTGAATTAATTTTGGTTTTGTGCCACACAAGACTCATACGCCTAAGGTGGCGTTTGAGTCCCAAATCACTAAATCTGAGGCACACAACCTAAAAACACTTGAATTATGATTGGGTATTGATTATGTTGGGATTATCCTTGAAAACATGCATTAAATGAGGCTTTTGGATGCAAAAGAAGGCCAATTAAAGCATTCAAAGAAGCCCATTTATTTAATAAAACCCTAGAAAAGTGTGAAAGTGTGTTAAAACACTTTACAACACTCCAAATAAGGTACCGATTAAGTTCATTTAGTTCATAAGGGCCCAGGACCTAATGTGAATATGTTAGACATATTACAACACTAAATCAAGGCCATGTTAGTGAGTACTTTTTCTGTCATTACATCTAGCCCCCACTTTAGTGAGAGGAGGAAACTACTTCGAACTCACACTAAAGTAGACCAACGCACATCAAGAGGGGTCCCAATGTACCTATGCTAGTAAGCTAGACCAACCATGATCAAGAGGGTTGTGCAAGCCTTGAGGACCAAGGTCCTATGGAAAACTAACATAGGCACAAAATAACACACATGAAAATGGTATGAAGAGCAATAACAAGGCACAAGAATACACTACCAAAGACAAGGAGAGAATAAAAAGTAAAAGAAGGGGGGATCAAGCTTTGATTGTCTATTCATCGTGATGTGGATCAGATTTAGGCTATTTGTTCGAAAGAAAAATGCTCTCTGAGGCAAAAAACTTCAGGTTGTTTGTTGGGTGAGTAATCCAAGAAGGTGAGACATACACATGGATGGTATGTGCTCACACACACACTAGTGACTAAGGGAAAGTCATGCCCTTGTTTGGCTTCCCATCAAACCATACCCTAGTTATACCTCCTAATAACTTTGATAATGTGCGACACAAAAATAAACTTTGAGCTTTATGAGGCAAGCAAAACTTCGTATGCTTGGAACTCATGAACAAACAAGATGGATCCACAGGCATGCAAAGTTAATTATGCAAGGTGACCATATAACTGAAAATGAAAATGCAATAGTAGGGAATGTTCAAAGGAGTCTTAATTCATGTAAGGTCTTAACTTAGGGAACATTGTGCCAAATGTCTCCAAGAGGGGACCAATCAAAGAATAGAAGATTCACAACTTAGGGGATGCAGTGTGTCATATCAATCCAGTAAGAGGAATATAATATACTAAGAGAGATCACACTCTTGATGGAAATTACACCCAATGTCATCCACAAAGCGAAAGACACATCACATGAAATAAGAAGACTACACCATGAAACATGCAAAAGAATAATGCCAATGTATGCCTCCACTTTAAAGAAATTGCTAAACACCATAATGTGAGCAATTACTTTTAAGTAGCCAATGATAAATGCTAACAAAGAAGACATGAAAGCTAATTCGGAAATACCTATGCCAAGTCATATGTTTCCAAATAAAGCTATGTCATGAAAAGAACAAGGGGTTGTCCCAAAAATGAAACTCCAAACACACATAAGGGATCCATGGATTTGGGGTCGGTATGTTCTTGCCACAGTGTTTTTATAGAGCTCAAAACTATCATCATTCCCCAAATACTCATAGAACTAGAAGAATTACACAAAGAGAGAGAAAACAAAGAAAAACCTTTTAGGTCAACATGGAAGAGACATGAATGTCTCGTTGCCTTGCATCATCCCCAAAAGGAAAACATGAGACAAAGAAAAAAGATAAAGAAAAGTAAAGGAAAAGTTTTTGGGTCAACATGGAAGAGACATGAATGTCTCGACACCTTGTGTCATCCCCAAAAGGAAAAAAAAGACAAAGAAAAGAGAAAGAAAAGACAAAAGATTTATGACATAGAGAAGAATGAAGGTACACATAGAGGAATGTCACAAAGAGAGAGAGATACAATAGAATAGTATAGGGGATCACATTACACACATGCAATCACACAAAATAAAATGAAAAAGAAATGATGCAAACGACTAGTAAGGAACATGCAATTCAACCTAAAGCAAGTTGTCCACTTCCTAATCTTGTTCATTGTATGTTGAAGGTGGAAAACTAACCAAATGTACAATACCAAGTGTCAAACTAGGGTCATTGCTAGGCTCAACACTCTTCTTAGGAGAATTGTCGTTTAAGCTCATGGAAGAGGAAAATAATGTATTCAATTCATTATGCACCTCCTCATCAATTCTACTAATCTGCTCATCATCATCTAAATTAATCACAATAGGAGGTTGAATGATAATGTCTAAAGAAGATTTTAGCTCTTGTTGTGATTGTGCTATAAGATATTTTTGTTGTGGTGAAGGGGTAGAATCATCATGCATTGCTTCATTCGAGTTTGGATCTTGATTTTCTTTGTTTATTTCTTCATTTAACATGCGAGCAAGGGCACGAAGTCTACACCTATGCTCTATAGCACCTATATTTATTTTAGTTTAGTTTTTAAGTTTTGTTTGTATAGGAGCGAGATGATCAACCATAGGTTTCTTTTATTCCCTAAGGGGAGGAATGAAAGGAACCGTGGAAGGTTGTTCAACCACTTTCTTTTTAACTTTGTAAACTTGTTTTATTCTAGGTGGTGCGACGAGATTTTTTTCGTTGTCTCTTGGTCTTTTGTAGGAAGTAGGTGAAGGTTCTGTCTTAGGTGGGTCTTGGCTATTTGGAATTTCTTTAGGTTAAATCATTGTTTCATCAATGATGGTAGGCTCATTTGTAGGTTGAGGCATGTTTCAAAGGGATAATTCTACTATTTTCTTTGCCTTGAAATTTTGGTAGGATTTGAAAAATAATTCTTCTTGTGGTTTGATAGGTTCTATAGGCTCGATCCAAAATAAATCTAAGGAAAATTTTCCACGTGTAGAAAAAGGGATAAGGGTATGTGCGGGATCATAATGGGCCAAAAAGTGGCAATATGATGGGTAGCTGGTTGACGACCTTTTTTTACCCAAAATTGATGAAACAAAAATGGTTTTTAAATGAGATTCTCATCTTTCCACCAATGTAAATTATGCTTTAATTTTAATTTAATAAGTAATTATTATTCATTTTATATTCAAATTATGACTAAAGTCCTGATTGATAGGCTGATTGAAAAAGATCTGTAGCTTTCAAACGGTATAACATTTTTTGAATCCAAAACATGTGTCACATTCTATGCTTCACATAATATAAGATTAAAAAAATAAAATTTGAATTTCATGAAGTTTTGACCAAGTTAAGGTGGTCAGACATAGGAGTTTTTTTATATTTTCTAAAATTTGTAATAAAAAATTCATAATTAATTATTTACTTGGAAAAAAATTACAAAAAAATATGCATCACATCGGGACATGAGTCCTCTACTTATATATAAAATATTATAAAAAAATATTATCATTTTATTGTGGTTAGGGTGGTCAGACAAACACCTACTTCTTATTTTTTCCCCTGAAATTTAAGTACTACTGCATTGAAATTTCAAATTTTCACCAAATAGATTTTTTTTCTTTTTAAACAAACCTAGTAGCTTAAAAACTAAATTCAATTTCTTGCAGATTCTATTCTTACATATTTTTGAAATAATATAAATAACTTAGTCAATTTTTTACATCAAGTTGCCTAACTCTAATTTTTCTAAATTTTTTGCCACTTAAGGGCTTGTTTTTTCCATGATGATCTTGCACATACCCATAAATCCACTATGATGGATAGTGAAAATTTCATTGTCAAAGGGAAATTTTAAGTATTTATGTACAATTGAAGGGATCACATTCATGGACCGAAGCCATGGATAGCCTAGCTTCACACAAAATTGGTCTGACTGCAAAATGATGGAGAATGAGATATCTAGTGTTTTTGGTCCTATTTGTAAAGGAAGAGTGATCGATCCCATTGTAGGGAAAGAGAAACCATTATGTGTCTTGATCCATACTTTTGGTTTATCATATATATCTTGATAGAGTTCATGTAGAAGGACGAATTCTTTGGTGATCACATTCTCTCCACAGACATGATCTATTAATATCCCATTAGTGGGTTTTTCATAGATTCGACCAGCTATGTAAAGAGGACCATTGGGTGCATGTTTAAGTATATCTTGTGAGGAGAAAGAAATATCAAGAGTCTTTTTAGTTTTTCCCTTATGAGGATATATCACTCCTACCATATCATTCATAGGATCATTATCTATAGGATCATGTTGAATAGTATCATTATTATCATCATCTGTATCATCATTCATCACATCATTCTTTGTAGTTTCATTGGATTTGACAAATGAAATGTTATGATTAGGAATAGGGTTGGTAGAAATTTGCAAGTTTTGGTTAGGAGGGGCAACAAACTTGTTTCCTTGATCACTAACACCTCCAACAGAAAGATGACCAGAATGAATGATGTCTTGCACAAGATGTTTAAGATGCTTGTAACAATGTTTCGTATTGTGTCCATTTTGTCAATGATAATGACAATAAGATTTTGTATATAGTTTGTGGGTAATGGTTTATTAGGATTAGGAGTTTTAATGGGAGGTAAGGTAATCATCTTCTATTCTAAGAGTTTTGTCATTGTGTTGTGAAGGGTATCGGGTCAGCGAGTGAATTGCCTTTTTAGATCCCCATAGCTAAAGGGTATCACGACTTTAATAATAGCTAATTTTTTATTAGCATTTTGAGTTTTTTGTTGAGGGGGATTGAATTGAAGGAAGCCCTTATTATATTTTTGAAAAGGTTGAGAATTCTTTTGGTTTGCAGACTCAAACTTCTCAGTTTGGCTAGAGGTAGATATTGCATCGCGACTACTAACCAAATTTTGTTAATCACAAAGGGTAGTACATAAGTGCATGAAGGAGGGAAATTTCATCATGGTAAGCTTATCTTGTATCTTGATTTGCAAATTTTATATGAACATATTTTGAAGGTGAGGGTTAGGAACCTTGACATCGATTTGGGAATAAAGCAATTGATAATGAGATAAAATCTGTAATCTTTTCTTCTTCTTTCTGCTTACATCTCATCAGATTGAACAAGGTCATCTTAAGAGTCATATGCACTTGGAAATGGTTTATAAATGCTTCAACAAGTTCATTGATTAAGTGAATTAAATTATTCGATAACAAAGAAAACTATTCCAAGGTAGTATCTTTCAAGGACCTAGGGAAAAGCTTAGCCAAAAGTTTATCGTCAAGGATAAACTCACTACATAAAGAGGTGTAAGTGGAAACATGGTTTGAAGTATCTCCATTTCCCCCATATTTCTCAAATCTAGGTACCTCTACACCTTGTGGCATTGGTGTTGGCAATATCTCCAAGGAAAATGGACTGCTTTTGACATAATATGTAGGTGGGCCATTTTGATTTTGGTTGATGGTGGAAACTTTCTTTTGAAGGGATGACACAACTTGCAAAAGTTGGTTTATGAGAGGATCATTTCTTGTATTATGAGATGGAGGTGAAAAAGGTGAAGGTGCGTATGCGTTTTAAGGACAAGTTAATGGAATGGTTATTGGTCGTAAGGTGGTAGGAGATATGACATGTGATGCCCCAAAGGTACTAGGGATGCTAGCGGAAATACCCAAGGAAGGAATCACATTACTAGTTGGTTGCATTGTTGTGGTGACTTGAGGGTTGGTATAGGTAGGAATAGAGGTGCTTATTGCAGGAGGAGGAATTTGAATTCTTCCTTGGCTTGTGACATTGTTCATAGATAAAGGAAAATTAGTGTTTGAGGGGAAGTGTTTTCCAAAGATTTGAACTTTGTTTCTCACAAGGTCATGTCCATATTCACTTTCAAGCATGTGGTGAATGTGATCTATGGTAGGGATGGGAGTAGTTGAAATTTTCTTTGTACTTGATTTTGTAGGTTTGCTAAGTCTTCATTAATTTGGATTATGTTTTCTTGCAGAATACTGGCAACCATTGTTTCAACGTGCATTACACTACTTGAAGGAAATGAATTATTAAGGGTATGTTCCATACCTAGTGTACTAGTGTCAATACTAGGAGTGAAAGAACTAGACAACCCAAGATCCATGATGATTGTGCTATCGTGGGATGACTTGAGTCTCGAACATCATCTCACTATAATATTAGCAATAGTACACCAAATACTCATGCAAGGGATAGTAAATGCAAGATGAATGCAAATGCACTTTAAGCTAAATACAATAAAATGGACATAATAAAAAGAATTTAAACTAAAACACAAAGTTATCAACAAAAAATAGAAGCTCAGAAACAATGTTTTAAATTCTAGAAAATGAAGTTCAAAATCTGCATTGGGACTAAATCGCCTTGAGGGGCATATGAGTCCTAGTGGGGGTTTTTTATAATTTTCAAAAAAATTAAGTGATTTTTATGCTTTTTATGTTGTATGACTTGTAACCTAAGTGAAAATGCAGATTTTATATGATTTTCAATTATTTGAGATGCAAAAAGATAGCCTATATGCACTTTCACTAATGCAAGAATTAAAAACCTTAGAATGCCAATTAACTAATGCAATGTTAATGAAAGCAAGATCTAGGATGATGATGCACTCCAAATCAGAATTATGATATTCTAAATGAAGGTTAACCAAAATGAAATAATAGAAAATGGTATTTTCTTTCATATGGTTTAGAACATAGAGCAAGCACACTTCCCAATCATTTCATTGAAGGGAAACCCTAAAGATCTCAATCCTAGGTATGCAAAGGAGAAAGAGATTGTAATAGGGTTATCCTAGGGTCTGATTATAAACTAATGAGGGGTCCACCATCAAGCTAGGGTTTGGAAATACAAATGAAATGCAAATCAAAATGCTTAGACCTAGTACAATGCAATCTTTTACTAAATGACCTAAAAATGCATGAAAATCAGAACAAAAAGTTGTAATATAAAATGTGTGCACCTGGAAATATAGAGATGACTGGATGTAGGCCTGAAATGCTAAAAACATTGATTTTAAACCCTTTTAGGACTCATACACTAGTCTAGGAAATTTAAACCAAAATTAGGGTTTCTGGGCAGAAATTGAAATCTGGCAAAAGGGTGTCTAGAACTGCAAAACTTTGGAAAATGACCTATATTGGGACTCATATGCAAAAAATAGTGTATCAATCTACTTAGGATTTTCTAGAACTTCAAGGTTTAAATCTGGTCTTCAATCTTGCTCTGTCCTTTCCAATTGCTTTCTAGATCTGAAACCCTGATTTGCAACCTATAGAAGTCTTCTAATGATCTTCAATGCAATTTGACAGTTTTGACAACTTTGAACACTTCGACAACTTTCTCCAAGCTTTCTCTTCAATATGTCTTCAACCTAAACCTACAAATCACACACTAAAGAGAGGAAAAAATGTATTTTTTTTAGTGGGAAGGGGTTTTCCTTGGTCAAACCCCGTTTTGGTAATCAAACCTTGAAATGAAATGAAATAAGAATGGAGAATGATGAATGAAAAAATATGATGTTGCAACTCACCAAACCCTAGCAATAAGGTGTTGTAAACATGTATGAAGTGGCTCCAATAAATGTAGATCTTGAACCTTGCTTGAATAGGATAGATCTTGAATGGAATGCTAGCTTGAATCATAAAACCCCACATCACAATTGTTAGCTCAAAAACAAACATGATGCATGAAGACTTTGACATGATGCTTGATGCTATAGTAATGCTCTAAATCACTTGATAATCAGCCCTTGAATGATCTTGTAAACTCAAAATTGCTATAAGGATGCTCATTCAACTTTCTAGGTGACCTCTTGAATGCTTAGGTGAAAATGAGTGGAAGAACCTTGTATTTATACTTGTTTATGCTTAATTTCCTGAAATTACAACACTACAAGCCGACATCAGATCTAGGAGGATAAAATCCCACCAATAATTTGATTTAATTTTGATTTTGGGTGACATGAGAATCATATGCCCAAGGTGATGTATGAGTCCCATTAGGCATAAATTATGGGACCAATTTCAAAAATACTTAGAAAGGTGTAAAATCTAGATTGAGACCCAAAACCCTAGGTGGGACTCATATGCTCAAGGTGGAATATGAGTTCTAGATAGCTAAATTAGGGCCACACAACCTAAAAAAACCTGAATTATGATAGGATTTTGATTTATCTCGAGATTATCCTCAAAAAGATGCATTAAACGAGGCTTGTGGATGTAAAATAAGGCCAATTAAAGCATTACGAAGCCCAATTATTTAATAAAACCCTAGAAAAGTGTGAAAGTGTATTACAACACTTTACAAAAGACTAAATAAGGTAACAATTAAGTTCATTTAATTCAAAAGGTCCCAATACCTAATGTGAATAAGTTAGACATATTACAACACTAAATCAAGGCCATGTTAGGCAATACTTTTTCCATCATTACATAAGGTCAACAAGGCCACAAGGGAAAGGTATTACAACACTAGTGCCTTGACCAAGAACCTCATGGTAGACATCATATCATGCATCAATATCATAGATCACATGGTCACCATGTATTAGTAATCACAATATATGTAATGCATCATCTAGTGTGACTGTCACCTCACATACTGTAATGATAGAAATTATACTCCCTCCTTGGAGATAGGGAAATTTCTCATTTAATCTAGACCTATTTTAGTCATTAATTACCCTTTAATTCATCATTAATAGTCCCCTAAGACCCCTTATTTCAGATCTCTAGGTTTATTTCAGCTAACAACCCAACAAAATCATCAAAAGCACTTAAAATTTTAACAAACCACCCTAAAAATATAAGGTGGGACTCATACACCGCCTTGGGTGTATGAGTCCACCTAGGTGGGACCCATATGCTAGGGCTAGCATATGAGTCCCATTTGGGGCCTTTTTAGGGTTTGAGCTGGAAAATCAAAATTTTAATTCAAATTTGTGGTTGATGTCAAATTTTGAGATATGAATAATGGTAAATTAGCTGTTAATGCCTATACAAGCAAGATTCTAAGTCATTATTTCATCTAAGCAAGCATTTTCAAGAGCAATTTGAAGATCCAAGCATTCAAAACGTTCTTCAAGCATTCTTTCACAAGAGCATTCAAGTTTCAAAAGAAAGCAAAGTTGAAGTCTTGGAGCAACATTAAAGTGTTTTTGTGGGTCTTCAAGCTCACTTTCATTCAAGATCTAGCATTTTCAAGGGTGTATCATGGTTGTCTATGGTGAATCATGATGGATTCTAGGTTGGGGAGATACAACTAGCCATTAATCCAAGCCTAATGACTTGTTTCCTAAGTGAATACATCTTCCATTATCACTCTACATTCAGCCTAAGGAAGGTACAAGCATTATTAGGGATCATTTGGGTGATTAGAGATTTCTCAAAGCGAGTCATTCATCTTCATATTTCATTCATGCACCTCATTCTTGCACATTAGAATAGGGTCACATTGCATTTCAAATTTCCTAATCTTAGACACACTTAAGGTTAGGGTTTACATTCCTATTTACATGCATATTTGATTGTTTCTATCAAGGTTTAATTACCAAACTAGGGCTTTAATCGAGGAAAACCCCCCATAAGAAAATCAAGTCTATATTTTGTTTGCGGGTCTTTTTGTAGATTCAGATCTAGAAATGAATTTGGAAGAAAAGAGTAGGTGTTGAAGTGTAGATCTAAACTTTGAATTTTTGAAAAAGTGGAGTGGGATTGATATGGTAGAAGTGGCGTATGAGTCCCACTATAGGCATTTTTCTAGATTTTCACAATTTTAGATACCCTTTTTCTAAAAACCCGTTCCTGCACAAAACTCCAGATTTAGAACTAATACACCTAGACTGGCATATGAGTCCTAGTAGGCCAAAATTTCAATATTTTTAGTGTTTCAGAGCTTATTCCAACCTTCTTCAGGTTTCTAGGTGCATTCTTCTAAGATCTCACCTCTATATTCTGGTTTATATGCATTCCTAGGTCATTTAGTGAAATATTGCACCATATTAGGGTTAAGCATTACATCTTGCATTTAATTTGTCTTTCCAAGCCCTATCTTGGTGGTGAAACCCTCATTAGTTTACAATCATCCCCTAGGACAACCCTATTGCAAGATCTTTTTCTCCTTTGCATTGATTAGTACCAAGCAAAAAGACAGAGAAGTGGAAAGTACTAAGATTGACGTGAATAACGAAGAATATTGTAATGACAGAAAAGAGTAACCCTTTTCCTTTCTTAATTTAGGAATAATTAATGATAAATTAGATTTGATATCACCTTGATCTAGTGTTGTGGTGAGTTTTACACATCTAGACATTAGGTTTTGGGCCCTTCTAAGCTAAATAAACTTTTCCCTAATTTAGTGTTGTAAAGTGTATTTATTGACACCTTAAAATTAAATTTAGGAGGCTTGTAAACTAAATGTGCCTAATCTAATTTTGTAATGTGTTGTACACATTCACATGGGATTTTGGACCCTTCTTAGCTAAATACACCTAATTTTACCTTAATTTAATGTTGTAAAATGTATTTATTTACATTTTCACATTGAATTTTGGGACCTCTTGCATTTATGGCCTTAATATCATCATTAATAAGCCCCTAAGACCATATATTGTGCATCCCAAGGAATATTTCAATCAAAAACCTAACAAAATCAGTAAATAAGCTTAATTACACACAGTTCCTTGACACTTTAGAAATCAAAATAGGCCCTATGGAATCCATTCACCATTTTGGGTGAATGAGTCCCATCCACGTGTGACCCATTCATCTAGCTTGGTGAATGAGTCCCATTTGGCTTATTTTCAAGGTTTTGAGTGAGAAAAATTGGGTTTTAAGTTCAAATTTTATATATGTCATCCTTTGGTATCTAATACATAAGATATTAGATGGATTTCCTTTATAAATGAGCTTTCAAATCATTATTTCATTAAGTACACATGATATCAAGTCAAGCATTCAAGAGTTAAGCATTCCAAGACTTCACAAGATCATCTAGAGAGCATTCAAGATCATTTTAAGGCATTCAAGGGAATAATTCTTCATCAATTGTTACATCAATTCAAGATCCATTATCATGTCAAGCATATCAAGCATCAAGCATGCTATTGATCTAGTGTTATGATGTAACATTGAAGATCCAAGATCAAGATCTACATCCTTCATGGCCATTTCATGTTGAGTTGTGAATTTACAATAAATCATTTACAAGGCATCATTCAAGGTATTATTGTCCATGATTCATGTTCTTTGTTTCATGTTTCATGCCTTCATTTCATTGTCTCATCATTTGGTTTAATTACCTACAAGGGGTTCGACCAAGGAAAACCCCTATTCCCTAACAATCAACACTTTCTCTCTCTCTCTCTCTCTCTCTCTCTCTCTCTCTCTCTCTCTCTCTCTCTTTGTGTAATTGTAGATCTAGGGGATTTGAATACTTGGAGGAACATTGAATATTAGGTTACAAACTTGGAGAAAGTTGTTGGAGTTGTCTCCCCATTTTCAAGGTCATAATCTTCACCAAAAAGTCACCTACAACCCCAAAATCAGAGTTTTAGATCTAGAAACAAAGATGAACAAAAAGGGAAACCATTGAAGACCATATTCAAACTTTGAAATTTAAAAAACCCTAACTAGAATCATTCACCCAGATTGGCTAATGAGTCCCAGTTTAGGTCAATTTTGAGATTTTGCAGTTTCAGATACCCTTTTTCTATAAACCTGTTCATGTGCAGAAACCCAGATTTGGGATTGATTCACCCAGACTGGTGAATGGGTCCTAGTAGACTGAAATTTCATGTTATTCAGTATTTTAGGCCTCCATTCAATCTCTCTTTGGTTGTAGGTACTCCTCTATACTTTTCTAGTTTGTTGTTTTTATTTATTTGCATTTGTAGGTCATTTATTCAAGTTTCATGCATCAATAGGTTTTGTCATTAGATCTTGAATTTCATACATTTTTGCAAGTTCTTACTTGGTGGTAAACCCCTCATTAGTTTACAATCATCCCCTAGGACAACCCTATTGCAAGATCTCTTTCTCCTTTGCATTGAGATATCTAGGGTTATTCTTGAATGAAATTGGAAAGTGGGTGTACTCTATGGCCTAAAACCATATGATAGCACTGTACCAATTTTATTTTATTTCAAATACGACCTTGGATTATTTAGGAGATACTGTGGACATATAGATGGATTCTAACAATGGAGACAAAGTGATTAAGATAGGAAAGTGCCTTGACGATGAAGAACAAGAGGGTCCCATGCAACTTTACTTCATGAATTTCTCAAAAAAATTGCTTGGACTTATTTGGATATGCCGGGAATTGACCTAAGATTGTAACACACAATATAGTCCTCATTGAAAATGCTAAGCCTTTTAGACAAAAGATTCAAAAAATGAACCCTAAGATAGCCTTATTAGTTAAGGTCGAGATTGAAAAGCTCCTCGAAGCTGGTTTTATAAGACCTATAGATTATTCTCCTTGGATCTCAAGCATTGTTGCAGTCACAAAACTAGACAATCATATCAGGATGTGTACAAAATTTCATGATTTGAATAAAGCATCTTTAAAAGATGACTTTCCTCTTCCTAATATTGACACGATAGTAGACTCGACTACAATACATGCTTTGTTGTCATTCATGAATGGAATTTTTGGATACAATAAAATATTTATCAACCACCAAGACCAATATAAACCATATTTTACAGCTTGGGGAACATTTGTTTGGGTAACATGTGATGCCTTTTGGACTAAAGAATACGGGCACAACATATCAACGAGCTATGACATTGATATTTCATGATTGCATACATAAGATTTTGGAAGACTATGTTGATGATATTCTAGCCAAATCTTTAACAAGACAAGACAATGTAAATGTCCTTCGAAAAATATTTGAGAGAATGCAAAAATACAACATGAGATTGAATCCGAAAAACTATGTCTTTGGTGTAGATAGTGGAAAAATTCTAAGTTTTACTATATCTCATAGAGGGATTGAGGTGGACACAAAGAAAGTTGATGCTATAGTTAACTTGCCACATCCTAGAAACATCTCCCAATTGCGTACCTTACAAGGAAGAATTCAAGCCATTTGTCATTTTGTGGCGTCCTTAGTGAATCGAACATTACCATTTACACATTTGTTTAAGAAAGAAGTTTAGTTTAATTGGAATGAGAATTGTAAATAGGCTTTTGAGATTTTGAATATTATCTTGCTACTCCTATTTTACAACCTGCTATGAAAAACAAACCATTCATCCTATATATAGTAGCATAAACCCATGCTCTTGCAGTATTGTTGGCTCAACAAGATGAACATGGTAAAGAGTATCTTGTTTATTACATTAGCCGAACTTTGATTGATTATGAGAAATGATACAAAATGATAGAAAAATAATATTTGTCTCTTGTATTCACTACTAGTAAGTTGCAACATTACTTATTGAATGTTGAAATACATGTGATTAAAAAAATCGATCCTTTAAAACATCTTTTTGCTAAAACATATTTATCAAGACATTTAGCTAAATGGGTTATGTTGTTGACTGAGTTTAACCTTAAGTTTGTGTCACAAAAAACAATCACAGGACAAGCCTTGACCAACCAATTAGCTGATGCTCCTCCCCTAGCATTACCTAGTGAAGAAGCATTTCCCGATGAGAGTGTATTGACTATTCAAGAACATGAAAATGTATGGGAATTGTATTTTGATGGATCTAAGTGTAGAACAGGCTTCAACATGGGAGTTATAATAGCTCCATCCAAAGGAAAACATATTTCATTATCATATTGATTAAATTTCCTATGCACGAACAATACCGCAGAGTATGAAGCATTAATTACTGGATTACGTGCCGCTTTAACTTTGGGAGTTTGATACACTAAAATATCTAGTGATTTACAATTAATCATTAAACAAATAAATGGAACATATCAAGCAAAGCATGACAAACTATTGAAATACAAGGACCTCACAATGAACTTGTTACAAAAATTTTATTCATTTACCATTGACAACATCCCACAGAAAGATAATAAGCATACAAATGTAATGGTGAGTGCAGCTTCTTTGATTCCCCCTCAAGATCCTTCAAAAGATTTCACATTTCTCATCCACACAATTATGAAACCAGATTGATTGAGCATAAAATAGATGAGATATTAGTAGTCACCACAAAAAGCTCTAGAGAATGGTATGCTCCAATATTCAACTATCTAAAAACTTGTACCTTTCTTGAGCCAACAACTAAGAATACTAGAGCCCACCTTCAAAAACTTGCATTTAAGTATATAATTCTTATAGATGTACTATATTGGAGGTCCTTTGATGGTCCCTTGCTTAGATTCCTTAAACAATCTAAAATCCCTATAACACTTGAGGAATCCAACTCGGGTGCTTATTGAGGACATATTGGAAGAAGATTGTTAGTGCAAAAGTTAATTCATATAGGATAATATAGTAGGAACATGTAACAAGACCACTTTGCACATGTTAACAAATGTCACAAATGTCAAGAACATAGCAGACTGATTCATACCCCTACTTTTTAGCTTCGTGCACAAGTTCCTATTTGTCCTTTTTTAGTGTGGGACCTGGACATCATCAGAAAAATTTCACCTCCCTCGTCCATCAAACATATATTTATAATTACTGCAACAAATTAGTTCATGAAGTGGGTGGAAGCAATTCCTCTTCATTCGGAAACTGCTGATGTAATATGTCATTTCATATTGGAACACATTATTTCTCATTTTGGACTCCCTTTCGCTTTAGTTTTAGACAATGGGACACCATTTAAGAATAAGTGTGTGAAAAAGTTCTTAGAAACGTTTAACATACAACATTGGTTTTCAACACCTTACTATCCATAATCTAATGGTCAAGTTGAATCAACTAATAAGATCCTCAAGAAAATCCTAAGGAAAATAGTAAGAAAACACAATAAATATTAGCATACACAACTAACATATGCATTATGGTCCTACCGTACAAACGTTAGAGCATCAACTCGACATACCCCTTATAAACTCATCTATAGAACTGAGGTGATAATTCCCTTGGAGTTAGAGATCCCTTCATTAATAATTTCTCTTCAAGGACTTATTGATGACAATACATGAGGAACATTGGTTCCATCAGCTTGAAATGCTCGATGAACAATGCATCAACGCTCTTGAGCACCTTCAGGCTTATTCTAAAAGAATGTGATGTAGTTACAATGATAATGTCATACCTCGTTCATTTCATAAGGGAAATTTGGTGTTATGTGAGAATCAACATAATGTCAATGCTGACTTGATAGAAAAAGGAAAGTTCAGCCCTAATTGGTTATGCCCTTACATAATTGATGAAAATTATGGATCTGGAGCATATAAATTAACAAAAATGGATGAAATGCCTCTCAAAGAACTTATAAATGCTGCACATTTACACTGGTATTATGTTAGAGTAAAGTAATTAATTAACTTTACTCTCCTCTTAAGACTTCACTTTATGCACATATATTAGTCATTTAATAATTAATATTAATTATTAAATGCACTCACCTTAGGGTTAGGTTTTCCTTTCCATTTTGATCTCCTTTTATAAGGATTGATCTCCTGTATTGTATTCACTTCTTGATGTTCTTTTTTCAGTCTGATAATACAAACTCTTCATATTGTCAGAGAAAAACCTTTGTTTTGTTTCCTACAGATTTCTTCCTTGTGACAAGTTTTTGCATGCAGGTTTCTTGGGCTTAATAGATTTGTTTTTCATCAAATCTTACATACTATGTATAATCTTCTTGAATAGTGTGAATGATAAAGTAGTGGTGTTAGAGTTAGTAGATGACATTCTATGTTCTCTCGCATTGTTTCATTCTTGAAAAAAAAGTATTTATGTATCTTGAATATTAAAGTAATTATTTAACTTAATTTTAGATAGATACTTTAGGTTTCATACTATTCAAGATAATCTTTTATGTCGTGTTAGATTAGACCCTTATATGCATTTAATTTTCTTTAATTAGATCATAGGTGCATTTAATTTAACATAACATACTTAATCACAATGTCGCATCTAAAGAAACTAGAATAAGTTTTAATTAGATCACATAAAATATGTTAAATTATGGAGATATTTATTAAATAGTCTTACAAATATTATTTAATCAATCACATTGTCATTTAACATTAAACAAATAAGCATAAATAATAAAACATCAAATAATCACACACACACACACACACACATAGATATATATATATATATCAAAGTTTTGAGTACATGTTATCAGTATATACAATGCTAATGAGGTCTATGGCTATTAGATCCTTGCGTATCTGGTGCTCGCATCTGCCTTGAGGCAGTACATCGAGAGATGGTGGTATGCAATCGTGATCATGAGGCATCAAGTACATCTAGATCATAATACAAACCTTGTACTTGTCCAAGGGCCTCCCAATGATCCTCCGCTAGAAGATCCCTCTCCGCCTGTAGTCTAGCTACCTTTGACTGAAGTCTCTCAACCTTTGTTGGTGATCAAGATGACTAAACATCCTAGGTAGCCTTGGCTTGGTGGGAGCACCTCCTGAAACTCTCATATGCTACTTGTAGTCTGACATACTGCTCAAACATCTCTGGAACCTGCTCCACGATGGGTGGGGGCACATAGTCTGAATCAGTAGCCTCCTCATAGATTGATAAATGGAGTATCTATTTTAGCAGCCACTTGATGATAGAGATCATGAAAGTCTCTCATAGCTCCTGGAAGATAGAAATCATAAACATAATCAGTACACATCATGATATATATATATATATATATATATATATATATATATATATATATATATATATATATATATATGAACATAACATTAAACATAAAGCATGAAAATAAGCATAACGCATAACACTAAATAAAATATCATCACCTAGCTCTTCAGATGGCTATGTAAAGACAACCTCATTGTGTGTAGGAGGCATGGAGGATGTGCTAGCCTCTCCATGACTATAGGTGCTAGTGCGTGCTATAATTGTTGATCATGATCTAGTCACATGAGTAGGAGCTGGCTCTCCACACTCATGGCCCACTAGATCTTCATCCACTGTCTCATCACCCTCACTCATCAGTTACTCCTCCTCCTCACCCTCCTCCTCGTCCTCCTCATCCTCCTCCTCCTCTTAGCTATTATAGTTTGAATTTGCAGCCTCGTCATACTCCTCATCTATCACATCTATGAAAATGTTTGCGACCTTGACCCCTATCTCCTTAGCTCTATCCTCCTCCTCATCCACCTAATCTAAGAGTGGCCCTACATCACCTACTAGCTCATCCATCGGGAATACATGAGTCGACTGTGCTGCTACCCACCACTCCTCATAGGAATCTATGGTACCAACATCATCGACATCGAAGAATGAAGGCATATCATCATCATCATCATCAGAGTCATTGTGGATGGCATCATCAGACATGAATCGCCTAGTGTCATCGGGCCTTCGGGTACTCCTTACTGATCTCCTAAAGAAGGGTCGTGCCATGGGTGGTACCTGGACCTGTCCAAACTATCACATGACATGATCATAGTAGAAGGTTCATATAAAAAATATATCCATCTGTAATCTCCTCAGCTGATGAGTCTCATCTGGCCGTGCTGTGGTATAAGCTGGTGAGGTCTCCATATGATCTCCTCCTCATCTAGTCGGTCAAATTAGACTCTCCAAAAATGAAAATCCCTATACTGCCATAGCCATCTCAGTGGATAGCTAAAAGCGTGAGAGTACCCTAGGGATGATATACATGGAAAATATATTGGCCTAGTGCACATGATATGCTCTAGGCACCACGCTTGCAGTAGCGTACATAGTACATACCATACTGTTGACCTCATGAAATGGAAATTTCCATAGATCATAATATAAGTGCACAAGGATGATGTGTCCCCAAGCGTACAAGGTCCTATGCTCTACCATCTGCCGAATCATATGTACTAGTCCTCACTCTAAATGTGCTCCCCAACCATTAGGGATGAGTACTAGTGCCATAGTAAACATCATAATCCATGCAACAAGTGGATCTCATGAATAGAGTATCCATGCTAGATCAATCCATGGCCACACAATGTCATCATGAATTGGACCACCAAGATAGTACTGCATTTTGTATTTCATCTCACAAAATGATCGATCCCCTAGAAAACATACCCTCTCATCCCAAATTAGAACTTGGTGTATCTAGTGGATGTCCTCTAAAGTGATTGTCATCTCACCTATCAGGAGAAGAAACATGCATGTATCTGCATCCCACTGCTCTGCCAAAGCCATCAACATAATATCATGGTACCTCATGGGGGGCATTAGGTATACCCAATACAATCTATTTGTCTATAAAGTATGTGTATCCTCATCTGATAGAGTTGGGGCTAGGTCTCGGAGGTGACAGATCTATCTGCCACTAAGACATTACCGCAAATGGGGGCGAATCTAACAAAAAAGCAAAAATATGTCCTACAAGCATTCTAAAATATTAAATCTATACATCAACAATAAAAATTGTACTAAATTTGTTCTACTGTACTCTTCTAAGGGTCCTAGACACTTTAGATTCCTTTTGGGACACTTCATGAAGAAACATGACACTTTGCAACAAAAAGGGACACTTTGCGACAAAAAGGGACACTTTGCGACAAAAGGGGACACTTTGCAAAAAAAAAGGGGAAACTTTGCAATCTTTTTCTCCAAGGTCCTAAATCTATCTAAGAATACATAAAAACATAAAATAAATGTGTAAGGACAAAGCTAAGGTAGAAAAATCAACTCACCTAATAATGATGCTCACCGCAGGCTACCTGCTCTCGTAGGATATCCAGTCTCGGAGGCTTGTACTCACATCAACTCGTCATCTTTAGTCACTCTCCACCAAAGTCAAGATACAAGAAGGTAAAAGACAAAATAGCTAGAAACTACTTCACTTTTTACTCTTATATATTCTAAAAGATTAGGGTTTTTACTATATTATGGTTAAAAAGTACTTTTCATTGAAATTAACATAACAGGAGCTAGAGAGCTCCATTTTTGGCGTTGTTTGTTGCATTGAAATCGTGATTACACTCCCATACTCATCAAATGTCTATCACTATGTGGTATGGTACTTGGAAATACCCTATGATACAGCTTACCTTATTCGATATGGCCAGACTACTATGTTGATTCCACCTTCATAAAGAAAGTAGAATCAAGGGGGGCATACATCTACCCTCAAATTGGATTTCTATAACTTAGATAAGAGGATTTTTGGAAAACTAATGAATTTATGTTGTAGTCCTAATGCAGTTCCTAACACTGTGGTTTTGCAGATAGCTATAGTGGGTGCTTCATTCTCCTATGTTGTGAATGAACCTATATGAGTATGCTTTTATGAAAGAGTTTACTGCTCGGATTCCTTGAGCTTGCATATTTACATAGAGTCACATGGGTGCTAAAGTGGTGGCTAGATGTAATGACAAAAAATGTACTCCCTCCTTTGAGATAAGGAAATTTCTCATTTAATTTAGACCTATTTTAGTACCCTTGCATTATTTACCCTTTAATTCATCATTAATAAGCCCCTAAGACCCCTTATTTTAGATCTCAAGGCTTATTTTAGCTAAAATCCTGACAAAATCATCAAAATAACTTAAAATTTTAACAACCCACCCCAAAAATCTAGGGCGGGACTCATACACCACCTTGGGCATATGAGTCCCCCTAGGTGGGACCCATATGCCAGGGCTAGCGTATGAGTCCTATTTGGGGCCTTTTAGGGTTTGGGCAGGAAAATCAACTTTTTAATTCAATTTTTCTGTTGATGTCAGCTTTTAAGATCTGAATAATGGTAAATTAGGTGTTAATTCCTATATAAGCAAACTTCTAAGTCATTATTTCATCTAAGCAAGCATTTTCAAGATCCAAGCATTCAAAATTCTTCAAGCATTCTTTCACAAGAGCATTCAAGTTTCAAAAGAAAGCAAAGTTGAAGTCTTGGAGTAACATTAAAGTGTTTTTGCAGGTCTTCAAGGTCACTTTCATTTAATATCTAGCATTATCAAGGGTTGATCATGGTTGTCTATGATGTCATCATGATGGATTCTTGGTTGGGGAGTTGCAACTAGCCATCAAGCCAAGCCTAATGACTTGTTTCCAAAGTGATTCCATCCTCCATTATCACTCTATGTATTTATCCTAAGGAAGGCACACAGATTATTAGGGATCATTTGGGTGATTAGAGATCATCTCTCAAAGTGAGTCATTCATCTTCATATTTCATTCATGCACCTCATTCTTGCACATTAGAATAGGGTCGCATTGCATTTCATATTTCCTAATCTTAGACACACTTAAGGTTAGGGTTTACATTCCTATTTACATGCATATTTGATTGTTTCTATCAAGATAAATAATTATCAAACTAGGGGTTTGATTGAGGCAAACCCCCCATTAGCAAATTAAGTCTATATTTTGTTTGCAGGTATTTTCACATATTCGAATTTGGAAATCAATTTGGAAGAAAAGAGCAAGTGTTGAAGTGCAGATTAGAACTTTGAATTATCAAAAAAGCAGAGTGAGACTGATACACCAGAAGTGGCGTATGAGTCCTACTACAGGTGTTTTTCCTTATTTTTGCTATTTCAGATACCCTTTTTCCATAAACCTATTCTTGCACAGAAACCCATATTTGGGACTAATATGCCTAGAATGACGTATGAGTCCCAAAAGGGAAAGAGTTCAATATTTTTAGTGTTTCAAAGCTTATTACAACCTTCTTCAGGTTTCCAGGTGCATGCTTCTAAGATCTCACCTCTCTATTCTAATTTTTGTGCATTCTTAGGTCATTTAGTGAAAGATTGCACCATATTAGGGTTAAGCATGTTACATCTTGCATTTTATTTTTCTTTCTAATCCCTAGCTTGGTGGTGAACCCCTCATTTTTACAATCAACCCCTTGGACATCCTATTGCAAGATCTCTTTCTCCTTTGCATTGATATCTCTAGGGTTATCCTTGAGTGAGATAATTAGAAAGTGGGTTTTGCTCTATGTTCTAAACCATATGAAAGCATCTCATCCATTTTCCATTATTTCAACTACCATCATATCTGTAATATACAACACCACCCTACACGCCATACAACATCCCATCATATCAAACTCCCATGTATAACTCACCCTCCATCCCACAATACACCCCCTTTGCTCCTCCTCCAAAATCATAAGACGATATGGCATCACAACTCAAGGTGCTAATGCAACAAATGCAAGATATCCAAATGGGAAAAATAAATAAGCCTCATACACAATAAAACTTATGTCCATACCCATTTGATAGAAACATCGCCATGTGTTACCTTTCACTCCCATTTTTGAGGTCCCTAAATTTGATAAATATAAATGGAGAGGAAATCCTATGGATCACATCAAAGAATTCAATGTCATGTGTATGGAGGTTGTCTACAATGATTCCTACTTGATGTGCCTCTTTCCACAAAGTTTGACAGGCCCAATCATCGATTGGTTTTCACAGAACTACCTCCAAGCATCAAAATGTTTCAATAAATCATTAATAGATTCATAGATCACTTCTCCTTCAATCCTAACATGGATGTAAGCTTAGGGGTATGTGTAGGATCATCATGGAAAAAATAGGCCCTTAAGTGGCAAAAAATTCAGAAAAATCAGAGTTAGACAACTTGACGTAAAAAAATGAATAAGTTATCTATATTATTTCAAAAATAAGTAAGAGTAGAATATGTAGAAAATTGAATGTAGTTTCTAAACTATTAGGTTTGTTTAAAAAAAAAAAAATCTATTTGGTGAAAATTTGAAATTTCAATGCAATAGTACTTAAATTTCAGGGAAAAAATAAGAAGTAGTTCCGACCACCTAACCACAATAAAATGATAATATTTTCTTATAATATTTTAGATATAAGTAGAGGACTCATGTCAGATGTGATGCATATTTTTCTAATTTTTTCCAAGTAAATAATTAATTATGATTTTTATTACAACTTTTAAAAAATATAAAAAATTGTATGTCTGACCACCTTAACTTGGTCAAAAATTCATGAAATTCAATTTTTCCTTTTTTAATCCTATAGTATGTGAAGTGTACAATGTGATGCATTTTTTTGATTCAAAAAATGTGATACCATTTGAAAGCTATAGATGTTTTTCAATCAACCTATCAATTAGGAATTTAGTCATAATTCAAATAGAAAATGAATAATAATTAATTATTAAATTTAAAGTAAAGCGCATAATTTATATTGGTGGAAAGTTGAGAATCTCCTTTAAAAACCCTTTTCGTTTCATCAATTTTGGGTTAAAAAAAGTCGTCAGCCACATACCCATCATATTGCCACTTTTTGGCCCATCATGATCCTACACATACCCTTAGAAGAGTTATACACACTCAAGCAAAAAAAAGGAAAATCCTTCATTAATTTCTTGTAAAGGTTGAGGCAAAGAGCTAGTAAAATCAAGTGGACCATCCCTGATGAACAACAAGTGGGGATTATCACAAGAAATGTTGATCTAGATCTATCCTTCCACTTAAAGATGCAATGCATCAGGTCACTTATGATGAGCTTGTCCCTAGGGCCTTCAACATCTAGTAAGCTCTAAACCCATAGGGAAACACACAAGTATATAAAGAAAATTTCCCATCCACTAGTTCTAACAAAAAATATCACTTTTGGGCCAAGAACAAGAATGTTACTAGTGATGGTGTTGTTGATGCAAAGTTAGTCTTAAGTACTCCTAGGAAAGAAAGCACCCAAACCATGAAAACACAACAACCATACATGCTGGAACACTAAACAATCAACCAACGATCAATGTTGCAAACACTCAACATGCGCCACAAAGGACAAATAGTACTCCTGAGTGACAATTCACTCCCTTAGGGGAAATTATGGAGGATGTGTTGAAGAGGTTGATACAAATAAATATTATCACACTCTTAGATTTATCAAACTATCAAAACCCACAAGTCAAACCTCATAGCGATAGAGACGATCATTTTTGTGAATTTCACCGATACAAAGGTCATGAAACACAAATTTTTTTTAGACTCAAACATCTAATAGAAGATCTTATTGGACAAGGATGCATTGATGTCGATCAAAAATATAGGAATGAAAATATGAAAATTTACACAAACCCTATGCCTGATCATACAAAAGCAAAAGATTTAGGAAAGACATCAACCTCAAATAATGTAAATCATACTCATTATACATCAGTGGGACACATTTTGGGTATTCATTCATCACAACATGAGGAATTAGACATACGTCAAGATACTATTTTAAAACAAAGCCCAAACACATTAACAATGTCTAGCAATATTTCATACCATAATGGCATCACGTATGTATCATATTACAATATCTCCCCCACATATGACTTCATGAGTGGGCATGTTGAAGAAATTCCAAACAAGCTAGAAATATCCTTTGTTACACCCATACACAAAAACTATTGCAAAGAGTCTTTTACCAATGATATATCAGCCACCCAACGATCATGTGAAGAGGAGGCTCTTAAGGATAATGAAAGTTACTCTGAATCGAGTCAAGACCAAGAACCCATATCCCCGAAGTTTCACCAAGAGCTCAATGAAATCATCCAAACCATTTTAAACTTGAAAGATGTCCCTGATATCACCCCTGAGATGTTTCTTTCTAACCAACCTATAGATGATCTTCATCCAAAATAAGAGTCTCTCATTCTTGATATTCCCAGACAAGAGCAAGTAGCAGTTGATATTCTTCATTCTTATAGTGATTGTGCATCATTGACATCTCTTGAATCAACACCAACATCTTTTGAAGAAGTATCAATAGATAATGATGTCATAGACTTAGAGCAAAAAAATCATATTCCTAAATAGCAGGAACCCATAGCAATATCTTGTGTTCACAAAAAGTCATATTCAACATTTGTGGATCAGAGGATACATTATCACGACAAAGGATTAGGTATTGTTAATACCTTCACAATGTTGGGGGGCAATCTTGTCTAATGAAAACATCAACACAGGGGACATTAATGATCCTTATGATGAAATTACTATCAACACTACAACTAGTCATATCATGAGTCAGTGTATGTGCAGGATCATCATAGAAAAGATAGGCCCTTAAGTGGCGAAAAATTCAAAAAAATCAGAGTTAGGAAACTTGACATAAAAATTTGAATAAGTTATCTATATTATTTCAAAAATATGTAAGAACATAATCTATAGAAAATTGAATGTAGTTTCTAAACTACTCAGTTGATTTTTTAAAAAATCTATTTGGTGAAAATTTAAAATTTCAATGCATAGTACTTAAATTTGGGAAAAAATAAGAAGTAGGTGTCTAACCACCCTAACCAAAATAAAATGATAATATTCTTTTATAATATTTTAGATATAAGTAGAGGACTCATGTATGGATGTGATGTATATTTTGTAATTTTTTCCAAGTAAATAATTAATTATGAATTTTTATTACAACTTTTAAAAAAATATAAAACTCATATGTCGACCACCTTAACTTGGTCAAAATTCATGAAATTCAATTTTTCTTTTTTAATCCTATAGTATGTGAAGCATAGAATGTAACGCATGTTTCAAATTCAAAAATGTGATACCGTTTGAAAGCTATAGATGTTTTTCAATTAGCCTATCAATCGAGACTTTAGTCGTAATTCAAATAGAAAATGAATAATAATTATTTATTAAATGCGAAGTAAAGCATAATTTATATTGGTGGAAATTTTAGAATCTCCTTAAAAAACCCTTTTCGTTTCATCAATTTTGGGTAAAACAAAGTCATCAACCACATACCCTACACATACCCATCATATCACCACTTTTTGGCCCATCATGATCCTACACATACCCATCATTATCCACCCATCATCTCATACTCAAATTGGGACCAACATAAAAGGAAAGATTCTTATCAAAGCAAGGAGAAGATCATCAAAGAAAATGAAGCAGTAAAGCAAAAAAGGACAAAGAAAATACAAATGGATACCGTAGCAAAATAAAGAAAATCATCCCTCCAAAACTCCATTAGTCAAAGAAACTATGTGGAAAAATAAAAAAGGGAAATGTATCCATCAAAAGCATCCTCAAATACAAAAGTAGGATTCTCAAGCAAGGAACAAAGTATATCCTGTGCTTGGTCCTAATTCCACTCAAAGCTTCATTCCTACCCATCATTGCTAATCTTCCCAAGTTTGGAGAGTCATAGGTTCCAAACCATCGACCCATCCATCCCATGTTCCTTCATGCATGACACCATACACTCCATTCATTATATCCAATTCTCACGTTAACCATGTGTTGATAGCTACTCTTCATCATAAGGATTCTAAAGACACTCTTTCATTATGGGAGCACATAGGCAAGGTTAATTCTAGTACCAACAAGGCAGATCAACATTCTCAAAACTTGCATTCAAGTGCTTGTGTCTTAGCAAAGAAGCTTCTTCAAGTAGGGTATCATTGGCACGTTATGACAATGGCCTCTACATCAGTACCACTTGGTGGTTCAACATGAGAGTAACATTTCCAAAAACTATCAAAAAAATCAAAACATCAAAAAATGATAAAAAAATCCAAAAAAAAAGAGAAAAAGGATTGAAAATAGCAAAGAAAAAAATTGTCCTCTAGTGAAAACCACTACAAAGGCGCTTTGGGCAAGTACTATGATGAAATTCTGGAAAAAGGGCATCATGAGTAGAATTGAGCATCTATATGATCCTTCTCATACAAAAGCATCTCATCCTTGTCATAATAAATCCAATGTTCCCTCCATCCATCCAATCCAAATTCATCGAGATATTCCAGTTTATCTTGATCTTGACAAAGATTCGGCATATACTTCAACTCTACTCATGGAAATTTTTTGATAGGCTCTTTACCATTTTATCTCATGAGGTCTGATAGCCTATATCTAGCATGATAGAATTTTGTTGAACTCTTCACATATACAAATTACCTATCTTGGTTTGTCCATTGATCTACGAAGCATTGCTAGACATTAGGGATAGGTTCATGTACTCTTGTTTTTAAATAGCTCTTGATCCATGTTTGGAATCTCATAAAATGACATCAACATTGTGGTCTAGGTATCATTTACCTCAAAATCTCTTGAAAATCCCAAAAAAAATCATAAAACCTCATCAAAATACAAAAACACTTACAAAATCCAAAAAATCCAAAAGCATCAAAATCTTGTATAGCTAAAATCCAAAAACATTCGAAAACTATAAAGTCAAAATACAAAACATCCAAAACACATCAAAATCCCTAAACATGTCAAAACATTGAAAATCCAAAAATAGAACCATGTTGAACTACGTTGTCTCTGAGCTTGAATGTAGGAAAGGCCATCACTAATGTTCCCCCGAGACAATTTAGGTTAGCAGTCCATCATAATAAACTAGCAATCCATCAACTATTCATATTCATCAACAATAATTCAAATCATTCAAACTACGTGGTCTCTATGTGTATAATGTAGGAAAGGCTTATCTTTGATAAAGCCACTAAGGTCCCTAGGATAAGTTCTTGGTCAAAATCTAAGAAAACCCCAAAACAATTGAAAACTTAGAAAAAATATTAAATTTATTGAAAAATTATAAAATGAATAAACATTTGAAAATCGAAAAACACTAAATAGCCTAAAATAATTGAAAACCAAAACATTCACATAAACTCTCAAAAGACCAAGAAAACCTCAAAACATTTTCAAAATACCAAAAACATTGAAATATTTCAAAAAAATCTAAAACCATCCATCCCATTTCTCTTTCACCAATAATAAACTTTTTTCATAATAAATCGATTATCACACTCATCCTTTGGTGACACAAACGAAAAACAACTACAACAATCAACAAAAGTGGAACCTTTAAATGCAAAAATCAAACCTTTGATCATTATCAAACATGTCAATCGAACCTTATATCAACAGTCTTTCAAACAACCTATCACCGACCAACATCTAATAATACATCCTGGGATGCATCCTTCCTACAATGGGAATTATCATTGGCAATCACTTTGGATATTTATCCTCAAAACACATTACAGTTTTGGCAAGAGATATAAATATTATTGACTATTTGTTTTTTATCTTGTCTTATGATTTGTCTTATTGACCCATTCTAAAGACCTATCAATAATGTCTAAATGATTTAGAAAGAAAGGAATGGGGCATTGATCATTATCTTTTGTTTGTTGTGCTTGTTGGATATTCTTGTAGAATAATCTTGGTGCATACTTGCTTAGTTGTGTGTAGAGGGGTCACTTGGAGTAGATTGTTGAATATTGTGTATGCTTTGGTCCAAAATATTCTAAACTTCTAAATTACATTCCAACGAGGTTTCCATATGTTAAGGTGTGAACAAGGATTATCCTATTTGTTTGCAGAGTCAAAGTCCATTGCACTAGATACAATGCCATCCTACTTATCAATACCTTGATGCATCGTGTATATGTGGTATATCAAAAATAAGGAATGACAGGGAGTCCCAATCCAAAGATATGAGAAAATCATCACTTTCATCACCATAATCTAATAAATTCTCAAAGAATCATAGGCTTGTTAGACTTCTGAATCAGTCTCATTAGGCTTGTTAATCAATCCATCATATTCTTCTTATTCTTCTATCTTTACTAATAATTCTATCCAAGTATCGAATCTATGTGATATATCAAAATGTACATGAGGCTACCCTTGGATGATGATTGTATATACATCATCAAATCTTTCTACATAAAATGTCTAAGCTTTCTAGTGGGTATGTGCAAGATCATCATGGAAAAAAACAGGTCCTTAAGTGGCAATAAAATTCAGAAAAAATAGAGTTAAGCAACTTGACGTAAAAATTTGAATACTTAAGTTATCTATATTATTTCAAAAATATGTAAGAATAGAATCTATAGAAAATTGAATGTAGTTTCTAAATTACTAGGTTTATTTAAAAATATATATATATATTTGGTGAAAATTTGAAATTTCAATACAGTAGCACTTAAATTTCAGGAAAAAAATAAGTAGGTGTGTGTCTGACCACCCTAACCACAATAAAATAATAATATTTTTTTATAATATTTTAGATATAAGTAGAGGACTCATGTCCCGATGTGAAGCATATATTTTTTTTAAAAAATTTCCAAGTAAATTATAATTAATTATGAATTTTTTATTACAACTTTTAAAAAATATAAAAACTAGTATGTCTGACTAACTTAACTTGGTCAAAACCTCATGAAATTCATTTTTTTTTTAATCCTATAGTATGAAAAGCATAGAATGTGATGCATGTTTTGGGTTCAAAAAATGTGATACCATTTGAAAGCTATAGATGTTTTTCAATTAGCCTATCAATCAGGACTTTAGTCATAATTCAAATAGAAAATGAAAAATAATTATTTATTAAATTCAAAGTAATTCATAATTTATATTGATGGAGAGACAAGAATCTCCTTTAAAAACCCTTTTCATTTCATCAATTTTGGGTAAAAAAAATGTCATCAACCACATACCCTAGTACACATACCCATCATATCGCCACTTTTTGGCCCATCATGATCCTGCACATACCCTAGTCCTCTTTGAGCTGAACTGGTGTTACATCTTTATGAAGAGGACAACCCAAAATTCCATATTTCTTCCTGATCTCTCGAGGGGACAGGGAACCAACTTAATTCCTTCTAATGGGGCAATAATGGGGTATCTAAAAAATTAGGAATTTTTATATTTTTGATCTTGGCAACAATTTTAATCTAAAAAGTGACACTCTTTGAACTAGTGTAACATGTGTACCTCGCTTTAAAGAGGGGAAAAATGTAGACACTTAAAAATGTCCTGAATGGTGTTACACACTTGAATCAGATATATTAACATTGTTTCATCCTGAAATCCATCCTCTTTTCACTTATTTGATTAAATTAACTTAATTATTTAATTAAATGCATCATTTTTCATCTATTAATCTGACCAATCTAATTAGGTTAATTCCTACCCCAAGGTTTCATGCTAACCTTTCATCCTATTAAATTAGATAAATCAAAATATTTAATTTTAACATCCTAAGTCCTCTCATTTAAATTATAAAATCTTAATTATTTAATTAAATGTCATTTTGACCTCTTTTTATTGAATAAGTTAATTATTTAATGGATATCCTAAATTCCTCTAAATTGCATAATTGAAACTTTGTTTTAATTATCAAAGTACTAATTAATTCTAACTCTCCCACTAGCAAGGGATTATTCCTTGGGAATATTTCTCCTTTGCACATTCCTCCAAAAGGTAATATTCTCATGGAATATTCCTTCTTGTGCACTCATTTAAATTTCTTCAACTTTCACATTCAAATTAAGCTTTAAATTAACTAAAAGCTAATTTTCCTCATCCATGAGAGAATATTGTCCCTTTTCAATCATTCAAAAAAGGGAATATTCTTCTTTGTAACAAACTTTTAACAAAATTTTAACAAACTCTTGTCCAAGTATTGAAAGTGTGCTTCTTTGCATGATTGTGAGCCCTTGATTAAATATCAACTTGCATTCTCAACCCTTGATGGGAATCCATGATCCATGCCTCCATATTCTTTCCATATTGACCATTGATTGATTCTTTCAATCATGACCATTGGTTTTCTATTGCCTATTATATAAATAGACCTTGCATCTATTGAACAGGGATCCATCTTTTGATATAAAACTTATGTTGTTGAAACTCATACCCACTTGCATCGATATTTAGCATATATTTAGCTTTTTTAGTTTAAATCTTTATCATGTAGTAGCTTAGGCATCTATTAATTACTTCCATTTTAGCTTAGTTTGAATCATTTTAGTTTAATTTGCATCAAATGGCTTTCATCTTTGAACTTCAACTCCATTTATCATAGATTGTATCATTACCATCAATCATTTAGCATTCATCTTCATCAAGTTAATATAGCTTTTGCATCCATATTTTGGTGATATTGCATCAATTTTCATTAGTTTCCATTGAATTTAATCAATAAAATCAATTGGAAAAGGCTCATATTATCTAAGGGATTGGGAAAGGGTCACTATTCCACATCAATGTGACACCACTCCCCCAATAGGATAAAATTCAAGGTCTTAGAATAGATGTTTTTCAAGCTTTCGTGTTTTTAGCATGTTAGTTTAATGGCTTCTTCGTTTGATTGATTTTGAATATCTTATTTGGATTAATGCTTAGGGGATTAAATAGGGTTTAAATCTATATGGACCTAGTCTATTTAGTCTACACTATGACATTGGTCACAATTCCTCTCTAGGAAGGATTTCTACTAACTTTTTTTCACAGAGAATAGATTGCAAGTTTTAGTTTTGGAATAGAGATACCAGTAGCTTATTGTTTTCATCTCAACCTGACCTTAGCAGGTTCCCCTCGGAAGAAGGATTGCATATTTTTTATTGTGCCTTTAGGCCTTTGTAATTTGTTCTCCATGCAACAATGAAGAGGATGTGGTGTTTTGTGTCAAATTGCATGAGATTGATGGCTATCTATTATTTTTGATTCCTTACTTTTATAATATAAGATTTTATGAATGTTTTAGACTTTAAATCATGTAAATGATATTTTAAATTGTTTGTGATGTTAGGAAAGTTTTTATCTATATTATGTAAATTTTTTTATAAGTACCAAAGGTGTTTTCGATGTATTGCCTTAATTTCAGTTTTTCTTGCTTTCTCTCTTCCCTTTTTCTCTTAAAGAATTTGAAGAGACGACTTCTAAAACCCTAAAGGGTATTTCACAAATAGAAAAATTGAGCCCCACATTTGTGAAACTTTCCATAGGAAATTTTTTACCTTGAAGTAAGGGTTTTAACCATCAATAGTTCCTTTTTTGGTACGCTCAATAGGACTATTCAAACCTGATTGAAAGTCAAATTCTAGAATTTTTTTTTGCCTATTTTAGTGATCTTTTCTAATCTATTTACACATTGCAATAAAGTTTCACTCTCCTAACTCAATTTCTCCTTCCATTTCTCAAGTATTGAAACTTCTTTCTCCACAACTACCTTTTCTCTCATCAACTCTTGAACATCCACCTGAAGAAGTGCCTTTAACCTCTGCCCTTCTATATTATTCTATTCTTGGGGATCTTGATATTCATTCTCAAGTCTTCTAGACTTTTCAAGCCAAAAATATGCCTCTTTATATTTCCCAATTGCCTCTTTTATTGATTCCTCACCTTGATTCACTAGATGCTCTATTCATTCTTCAAACATGTTAAGATTGTGTCGAAGCACTATAATAACATCTACCTTCTCTTTAGACATCAACACTAGACCTTGGGAAGAAATTGAATCAGTGACTAACTGGATTGAGCTAATGCTCTAATAAAAATCTCCAAGCAAGCAACTTGTTCTATTAATTCCTTCTATTTTTGCTTGTCTTTCTTTATACGAGCAGTAGTGGTTTCTAAATTCATTATCATTTCTTCTAGCTCATTCTCCCATGATGAATGTCCTATGTTGATTGTTGTCACCTAGTAATCCCTAACCATCACTTCATGTTTACTCTTTTCTCCCATAGAAGTAGCTATCTAAAGAGTTTTCCCTCCATCTGAGTTCTGCTTAACTATATGCCTTTTTTTGGCTCTAGTTGTAGGATTAGGAGTTTCCAGTTCCTATATTAAACTTTTAAAATCTAGAGGCACCAATTCCACCTTCAACGATGGAGCTGATTTCCTGAGTAGCCAATCAGGTGCTTCTTTGTTTTGTGCTACCTCTTCAATATTAATTTGTTCCTAACAATCACAATGTTTAGGAACATCTTCTCTTATCTCTCCAGTGTTCCCTATTGCAACCTTTGAAACTCTCACATTCTCTATCCTCAATGGCAAGGATTCTACATTACCATGATCTCGCCCTGTCTCTTTCTCTTTGAAACCTATATTTTCCTATACTACCTCCTCCTTTTCTATATTATCTTCTGGAGAATAATCTTGAGGTCGTCCTGAGGCATTAGGATTTTCACCATTTCCTTTTTCCCTACCCAAGGCTTTAGAGGACTGTATACCTTTATCTATATCCTATCTTTCCCTTGGTTCTCCAAGAATTAGTGGTTCCTTAGAAATTACTTCATCTCTTCCTTGTGAAGGTTGATCCTTGATTGTACAATTATCAACTACATCTTCATGTTCTTCATCTTCATCTAAAATGGAAATAGGACTTTGAATTGTAGTGCCCCTTATTTCTCTTTGTGGTTACACCACCTCTGTTGTATTTATTTCTTTAGGGTTTCCCACCTCTTGGGAAAGTGATCCTACTATAAATTCTTCTTCTTCCCTATTTTTTCCAGATGTAACCCTATATTAGACACTTCTTCCACCACAAGTTGTATTGTTAGATTTCCTTCAGACCACTTCTTCTTAAACCATTTCCATACAGTAGACTACTTTTCAAATTCCTCTAGAGCCTTCTTCTTATTTAGTTTCAAACCTTCCCCTGTAGCTATGGGTGTCTCTTCCAAAGTTTGTCTCATTTTTGTTGTGTTAACAAAGGGTAGAGAGGTAAACATAGTAGCTACATTTTGTGATGTTGACCTTTGTATCCTAGAATGCACTTGTTCTCTCATACCTACTTGTTCAGAATTCAAGGGTTATGCTCTTGGAAATGTTGTGGAAGAAAATGCCACCTTTGGTGTTCCCATCATATTAGCTGAAGTGGCCATGGTTTATCGGTGTTCCCATCATATTAGCTAAAGTGTCCATGGTTTATCTATTTAGGTCAGCTAACTATGATGTCGTTAAAATTCCTTGGCTTGAGATTTCAAGGACTTCTTCCCTAACTTTCTCAACTTCCCTATGTTTGGAAACTTTTGTTTTCTTTTTTGCAACCTCATTATACCCTAATTCACTTACCAACTTTTGTTTACTCTTACTATTGCAAGGGTATATGGGTGTTATCCCAACCTCATTCATTACTTGGAGGTAACTGTTTATCCATGACTTAGTGTAATTCACTACTTGCTTAGAAACTCCTTAAATGGTTAAGCCCTCATTTTTTCCAATCAAGGTCTAGGATAGGTTCATAAAATTTATCTCAGTCATAAGCTAGGTTGCTTACATCTCTATTATTAACATGCATTTGTTTAGGAACATCATGAGGTTCCAAAAACCTTTATCTGAGCTCGTGATAACCTTTGATATGACCACTTTCTTACAACATCTTCATCTTCACAATCATACTAGTAGTCCTTTAGGTGAGGAACATGGGAATATTTCCTACTTATATTCTTGGAAAGACTCTCAACCAGTTCATAATTATCCCTTCTAAGCTTGAATAACTCTAGCCCAAAAGCTTTCAACTCATCTTCGTATAACTTGGCACTTTCAGCTAAAATGCATTTGTAATTCCAAATAGTGATAGAGAATTTCTCTAATACTTTCTTATGTATTTGTGAAAAAATATCATGAGATAGCAACTCCTATCTCACAAATTCAAGTAGCACTATATTATTTGTTGGATACCTGGGCAACATGAAGGGATAGTTTGTAAACCATTCCACTCTAAGGTAACTAAATGTAGGGAATTGAATATAAATCAGTATACAACAATGCATATAGCATCATGTGCTTCAAGAGGTAGTCTTTTTTCTTTATCCCCCTCCATCAGTCTTACCAGCTTTATAGCAAAAACATCATTTACCCTACGATCTAGTGAGCTCTCGGTACTGGTAAGCAATAATCCAAGAAAAATTATGATAAATCAAATTATTTCTTGGTTCTCTTCCCAAAGTACCTACTCTATTCAAACCTTGTATGTTTTCCCTTAGGGCACAGGAATAGACAACATATGAGGACATAGTGAACCATTGGGTAGTTCAATTTTTTTGCATCTATTTGTATAATCTTTCCTAAGAAATCTTCCCCAATGAATATGGATATGGTTTTACCTCATTTTCCTAATGATCTCAAACATATAAGGTTTGAATTTGCTGACATTTCTGCAACTAGCCATTCTACTCAATAAGGTTATCATATCCTAGATTTCTTGAATGAATAACAACCTCAAGATATGCTTCGACATCCTCATCATCTTTCCTAGAACCATGTTGATAACATGACCTTATTTTTCTCTTTTGATCCCATATATATTTCGGACACATCCTTCATTTCAAATACATTCATTATAGTGAACAAGGAAATCCCAAACATATATACAATACCATCTGTTGATAGGTCTACATAGACTCTCCCTTGTTTCACAACAACCCTCCTATCTATGTTGTACTATTTCATACGTGCTCAAGGACTAATTCATGGGCCTCTGAATCCTCCTACCAAATGCATTCCTCTAGTGACCATATTTTTAGTGCACTATGTGGCATCTTCTTTATGGATCCTTCGAGAAAATTCATACTCATTAAAAATTCTCGGACATGTATTTATAATCATCTCGTAGGTAGGTACAACTTGTGAGACAAGAAATTTTAATTCCTCATTGGGATTTTTTTTCCATAAAATACTCATTTGTCCTTTAATTCCCTACATTATTACTGTATATGTGCTTTATGTACAAGTGAGGGATAATTCTAACCATGCATTCTTAATAATTCATAAAAAATTCCTTACCCATAACCATTTACACACTAGAATTAGGTTAAATCCCTTTGAAATAACATTTATCTTCAATAATTAACCAAAGGTAATGCTATTTAATCAGAACCATGCATGCACAAAATATTAACAGAGTTGAGTTAAAAGAAAAGTACCTATTTTCGCTGATAGGATGGTCAAACAAACATAGATTCTAACCTTGATAAATGTGTTCCTTTGTTCTCTAAAACTTCCTTTTCTCTCTACACACCTTAATCGTCATTTTAATTTAGTAATATTCTTGCAAATAGATGGTATCACGTGAGGTAGAGTATTATGGAAGCAACTCCATGCTTGAGTTGGTGTCAAGTACATGTGTTGTTCACCACCTTTATTAATTCCTTTTACTATGCATTAATTACCCTGAACAAATATGCAATCATGGCGGATTAGGGTTCACATCATGAAAACCTTGATTTTTGTGTCAAGGACCACCTTTGAAAGGAAAGTGGCATAGGTGGTGGACGTGGCACACTTGCATATCATATTAGTCCATGTGGGATAACAACGTCAAAGGACGCATCTAACCTGGATGCTAAATGACTAACTAGCAATAAGATTTGAAATGTATATGACACATAATATTATATGGGAACCGGGTGCAAAAGATACCTAGGTGCAAGTAAAAAGAAAAATCGGTATGGTTCAAAATGAACTTGATTCCCAAAACATTCAATTTCTAGTTTTGAAGAAAAGAAAAGTCACAAATAGGCTTAACCGAAGAAGTGTTGACATACACACACTCAAGAAAAATTCTCCCAATTGTAAATGCACCGAGTACAATGACTAGCTAGGCACCGTGCTAGCCTTGTAAAAGATGCACTACACTTAGACCAAAAACACTTGACACAAAAAATCTCAAGAATCCAGATAAATAATAAAACTACAGGGAAAAAGATTTGCAAACACCCCAACCCAAGGAAGACATCAATTTGAGTGGGAGTTGGGTACATTCTAGAGCAATACCTTTCATTTTACCATTTCTTTGAAAAGAAACACACCAATGCAAGTATAAAGCAAAGAAATGGAAAATAAAAAAGGGGTCCACATTTTACCAAGGGAAAAATGGGGCATGTTGTGAGACCACAAAACAAATGGGTTCCAACAAGATCAACTTCACACCATTCAATCTCTTGACCAGGCTTGCACAAACTCGCCATTCTTCTAAGTAATGTTCTTTATATCTTTTTTTAAATTAAGAGTTTCAACTTTACTCAATCATATATTGAATGAGAGGTTTCTAATTGAGATTTTTATTTTAAGTGGAGCAGGTAATTAAGCATGGGATTGAGGCATGTCTAACAACTAGTATGTTAGATCTAGCCCATGAGTTCTTCTTGATATCCTCTCTAGAGAAGATGAAGTATGGGAATAAGGATGTTCTAGATCCACTAAGATATGGAACTAGCTTCAATTATAAAGTTGACCAATTTTTCAACTTGAGAGATTATTTGAAGCATTTTTACCATCCTATGTTTGAAACTTTAGATAATCCCCCAAACTACAAGTAGTATTTTTCTCCATTTTATTATTAGATGAAACAAACTTATATTAGTGAGAAGTTTAATCTAGATTTTAATAATTTAGACATTAGCTAGATTATACTTACATTCAAGAGTGAAAATACTTCAATGAAATTAGAAAAATGGCATTGAAATTGATGGCAGCAATATTTGAAAGTTTGGGACTCCAAAAAACTTACATAGAAACCATCTATGTACATAATTCTAGGAAGATCAAGTGCAACATCATGTAGTGGGTGGGATGAAGATTTTGTTTCTAGAAGTAAAATATTTCTAGACACTATATCACATACTAGGAATTCAATGAGAAAAGTTGAAAACAATGAGAGCATGCATGTTAGAAGAATACAACTTTGGTGTAGCATTAAATGTAGTGGATGGGGCATTTCATACTAGGAGGGACTTTTATGTATTGTATGTTCAATGATTTAGAAAAAATGATTTTTCCATTAAAAAATACTATAATGATAATTTGATTTAATTTTTCCTTAAATTCTTTGTGATTTATTGTAGGTCATAACTATAATATCATTTTACAAGTGTGAAGAACATGTATAAGTGATTGAATGAGAAAATTGTAGGAGCTTGTGCCAAATATGGAAAAGATAAGAGAATTGGAGTATAAAAGTCTAAAATGCATGGGGCCAATATTATGCATGGTTTCTTATATTTTATGAGGATAAGTTCCTTGTATTTATTTACTTAATAAATTTCTAGAGTGGATCTACATCTAAAGTATTCCAAGTTGTCTTTAATATCACAGTTTCAATTCACAAGGTTATGAATTTTGAATGGTCCAAGCTTATAAGGAACGTTGTCTCGTCAAGTGTTCAAAACATTTTGGTGTTGGGAAGTGCAGGCAGAGGGCTGAGCCCACTTGTTAGTAGATCCTATTCCCAATTGATTAGTATACCTGGAACTTTACCAAACATGCTACTCTATTAGACATAACTACAATAGTCAAGAGAATAGTTATAAGTTATGACACTACAATCACTCAAACCATTCACAAGGATGGTGAACAAAGGCTAGAGCAAGAAGATAATGGTGGAAGTGGACATTTAATTGCCTGAAGTAGAAGCTATCATATAACATCTAATCAAGAATGGAGGAAAGGTGATAGAATGACATCTTCACATGGTTTTGCAATGGATATCTATAAAATTCAACTACTCATGTACAAAGCTTTTCTTATTTTTTGGGATCTTGGGATAAAAATAAAGGTTTGAAGAAGAACGCTAGTTAAAAATAGAAAGGAATTTAGCAAGAAAGGAAGGAACTTTGATGTATCTCACAAAAATCAAAGCAAGAGCTTCAACACATTTGATAGATAGTAAGGTAAGAGTTCTAACACATAGGCAAGAATGCAGGTCAGGAACTTTGACACATCTTGAAGAAGGAACAATAATTACAACATATCTAAACATCAATGTAGTACATCCCAAGTGTCTAGAAAACAATGCAAAAATCCTAAATTTTGTAGAAGTAGAGACATCTAAAAAATAGTCTTGTAACTCTAGGATCAACTAGCATTATCCCTAGAACAAACCCTTTCATTTCATCAAATTTGGCTAAAAAAAATGTCATCAGCCACTTTTGGGTCATATTTCCACTTTTGGGGGAGGGGATGACATGAGGGCGATGGAGAGCGTTGGTCTGTGCAGGATGTGGTTTGCATGAGGGGCCTTTCATTCTTACATGCACCCGATCCTGGGCTTATTTTCTTCCTATTTTCGTGTTGGGTGTGGGGTTGGGCTTTTTCAGGTGTTCGGGTTGTGGTTTGTGGCTACTTGATGGGGTTGGGTCCGGCTTTCTGTCTCTTAGTGTTTGTAGTTTCAACTTTTCTTTTGTTGGTTTTCTTCTTCTTTGGTTTCTACAGAGTGTGCTTTCGCCTATGGTTATGGATCTGGGTGAGACTTCTGGGAGAAAATCCCCTTTGAAATTTCATGTTGTTATTAGGGTTTCTTCCCCAAACCAAAAGACAAGAATGTTTGATAATAGTTTATTTTCCAACGATGTTGGAGATGGAGGTTTTGTGCCTACATGAGGATCTCAAATTTTGAAGGTGAACGGTTGCCTAGAACGCTCTAAGGAGAGACCTATTTGGTGATTCAGCCAGAATCCATTGCTAAGGACATTGAATATTTTTTGAAGCATGCCTTGCTTTGCAAATTCATGGGAATGAGGGTTTCACTTCAATTTTTGGATTCATGGTCACAACGGACTTGGTCTCCTGAGGGGGAAATGGACATTATGTTGTTGGAAAACAACTACTTCATGGTGGTTTTCAATTGCATGGCAGATTGGAACAAAGTTTTTGAGGGTGGACCTTACTTCCACAATCAGGTTGGTCTTTTTATGAAACCTTGGAATACGGGTTTCAATCCTTCAGAGGAACTACCAAATCATGTTCCTGTTTGGGTGCGTCTCCCTAGATTTCTTGTTGAGTGTTGGCATAATGATATCTTGCACAATGTGGCTGTGCTATTGGGTAAACCTATGGGTGCCTCTCAACAAATGAGGGAAAGAAAGGTAATGAATTTTGCTCGCATTTGTGTTGAATTAGATATAAGTAACCCTCTTCCGGATTCCTTAGAAATTTGGGTGGGTTCATATTCTCGGGTTCAACAGTTAGACTATGAAACATTTCCATTTCGTTGTCATCTTTGCCATGAATATGGCCATCTTCAGAGAAGATGCCCAAGATCTAAGCTACCAGAGACTCAGTCATCTCAACCCCCTCATAACCCTCTGAGGGGTGACAAAGGAAAAGCGCCTATGTCTAGTGAGGTTGCAGGTGGTGAGGGTTTTATTCCAGCTAAAGTTCACAATAAGAATCGGGGTCAGAAGAGAACATTTAAGGAAACACAGGAGGGAGATACCTTTAACTAGTTTGAGGTTTTGGATGATCTCAGTCTATAGGAGGTGAACCCTGGTATGTTGGGAATGGACCAGAGTGTTATGGAAGAGGTTCAGGAAGACATTTTCACAGAGGAAATTCAGATTCCATAAATAGAGGGGGCCTTGCAAATGGACACAGATCAAAGTTTGGGGACATCTAGGGAACCTGAGTCTATGGTTATTGCGCCATTGATGGTGGGAGAAAAAAATAGTCCTCCTTTGAAAATAGTACTTGATGTAGCAAAAAGAAGCAAGGCTTCTCCTGCATTGGGTATTCTTCAGAAAGACTTGAAGAAAGGGACTATTGAGAAGCCTTCCAAGACTGGAAGAAAGAAAGATTTTGAGAAAATCAAGCTGATGGGGGAGACTTTAGTGGAGTCAGGTTCTGTCAAAACTCTTGACTCCCACTTTTCTAATCCTCCAAAATGATCATTCTCTCTTGGAATGTACGTGACTTGGACAATGGCCCTAGACAAAAAAATGTTTCGAGACTTGGTGTGAATTCACTCTCCTAATTTTCTTTTTTTATAGGAGACAAAGTTATCTGTTGAAAACATGACTGGTTTATCATCTAAGTTGTGGAGTAGAGGTGATTTCTAGTGTATTGGTGCTCATGGTACTGCTGGGGGTGTTGCTTGCCTCTGGAATCCTTTGAGGATTCACCCTCTCTGGTGGATGTCTTCTAAATCCTCCATGTCTTTGATCGCTACAAGCATTGAGACTAGGGAAACTATCCTCCTCTCCAACATTTATACTCCTACTAACTTTTTGGGTAAGCAATATTTATGGTCCCATTTAAGGTTTATCCGAAGTATGGTGCCTTATCACCCTTGGATTATGGTTGGAGATTTCAATGCCATTACTGAGTTGTCTGAGAAACAGGGTGGTATAGCAAGATTGGAACCTTCTGCTTTCTTGCTTTGTGATAACATATCAGCTTTGAACCTGGTGGATATCAAGCCTAGAAATGGACAGTTTACCTAGAACCACTGGAGAATCAGGGAGAAGTGCATTTTGGAAAGACTTGATCACTTTCTGGTTTCTTATTTTTGGGTTGGTGGTGGTTGGTCTACTTGTTCGGAGATTCTAGATTGGCAGAGTTTGGATCACTGGCCTATTAAGTTAGTGGTGTCCTCTGCTCAGGTGGCCCGATCTCCTTCTTTCAAGTTCCAACTTATGTGGTTGCATGATTCCTCTTTCCAGGACTATGTTGCTCACTAGTGGAGGATTGGTAGACCCGCCTATGGCACAGCTATGTATACTTTTTCCAAGCTATTGCAATATGTTAAATACCACTTTAAGTATTGGAATCGCCAATATTTTGGGAACATTTTTCATGACAAAGCTATTGCTCAATCTAAGTTAGATAATATAACCAGGGAAATCAGGGAGAATGGTTTGTCAGAAGCCTTGCTTCAGGAAGAGGCTATGGCCTTAAAAATCCTAGAAGAATGTGAAATGCGTGAGGAAATTTACTAGAAACAGAAAGCTCGTGTGGAGTGGCTTCAAGAGGGGGATAAAAATACCCCCTTCTTCTTCAATTCGGTGAAGGGGAGGAGGCATGGTAATTATTTTCCAGTGCTTGTGAATGATAGGGGAGAACAACTTTCCTCCTTACAAGAGATATCTAGAGAGGCAATGCAGTATTTTACTTCTCTTTTTAGGGAGGACACTCAGGAGGGTTCTGTTGAGGAAGTTCAGGTTCTTTCTTGCATCCCCCAACTTGTTACTAGAGAAATGAATGATAATCTTATGTGTTATATTTCTCTGGAGGAGTTGGAGGAGATTGTTTTCCATATGAAGAAAGGGAAAGCTCTAGGTCCCGACGGGTTTCCGATTGAATTATTTCAAGAATTTTGGGATATTAATATTAAGGTTGATTTATTAGAGGTGGTCCAGGAATCTCAGAGGAATAAACAGATGCTTCGTGCATTGAACTCCACTTTTCTTTCCCTCATCCCAAAACATGACAGGGCAGACCGATTAAGCCAATTTCATCTCATTGCCCTTTGTAATGTGATTTATAAGATTATCTCTAAGGTGATTGCTGAAAGGTTGACGAAATGGCTTAAATGTCTTATCTCTAAGGAGTAGGGTGGATTTGTGGCTGACCAGAAAATTCTGGATGGAATTTTTATTGCTATGGAGACTATCCACTCTATGGCTATGTCAAAAGCTAAGGCAATGTTTATCAAGCTTGATATAGCTAAGGCTTATGATAGAGTTCGGTGGTCCTTTCTTTGGAATATTCTTGGGGCCTTTGGATTTGCTGAGGACTAGATTTAGTGGGTTATGTGTTGTGTAACTTCTACCTCCTTCTGTATTTTAATCAATGGGAAGCACACAAAGCTTTTTGGAGCATCTCGTGGTCTTCGACAAGGGGACCCTCTTTCCCCTTATCTCTTTCTTCTTATTGCTGAAGGGCTGGGGAGATTGTTGAAAAGTAACGTTGAGTCAGGGGTTATCTAGGGGTGGAGGTGGGGCAATCAGCTGCCTCCTCAGTTACACCTACAATCTGTGGATGATACTTCCCTGATGGGTATGTCTACAATCAGGGAGGCTGCTAATATGCGTAGGGATTTGGATGTTTATCTCATTGCTTCCGGTCAATTAATTAATGAAGATAAGTCCTCCATCTTCTTTTTTAATACACCTAGACCTATTCAATAGAGAATTTCTCTTATTATGAGGTTTCAGATATGCTCTCTTCCTTTGACTTATCTAGGTATTCCAATCTCTTCTAGCAAGCTCCCTAGAGATTCTTGGTAGTATATTCTAGAAAAATTTCGAGCGAAGGGTAATCAGTGGAGTCATAGATGGCTTTCCTTTCCTGGGCATGTCCAATTGCTTAAATCTATGGTTCAGGCTCTTCCCTTGTATAGATGTATGCTTTAGGTGGCTCCGATGGGCTTTGTTAAGGAATTGGATTCCTTGGCAAGGTAGTTTTTATGGGCCAAAAACTTGTCTTCTTCTAAATGGAGCCTGGTCAGATGGGATATTGTGTGCTCTCCAAAATAGTTGGGTGGTTTGGGTTTGAGGCAATCGACTTTATCTAGGATGGCATTGGCTGCAAAACTTTATTGGAGATGGTGTGTGGAGCAGGATCAACTATGGGCTAGAATTCTACTTCATAAGTATCTTCCTAGGATCCCAAAGGAGGAGGTTCCTCATTATCCTCTGGTGGGACTTGTGGATCAATGATTTGGGGGACTCTCAAGAAAGGGGCTTCTTTGATTAAGGAGGGATTATTTTGGATATGTAAGAAGGGAATAGATGCTCTCTTTTGGTCAGACTCTTGGGATGGTTTTCCTCCCATTATCTCTCAGTTTCCTAATTTATTGGCTCTCTACCAGGGCTTCCTTGAGGCTAGTTGGTCAAGGGTGAGTGATTTTAAATATTTTCAGCCTTGTGGTCAGCTGGAGGTTGCTAGCTAGAAGTCCCCATGTGAGTGGCCGGTGGCAGGTTTGGAGGAAGATTGCGCGAAGCTTTATAGTATTTTATCAGTTAGACATTGTAGTTCCCTCAAGGACAAGGATGTTCTTGCTTGGTGCCCAAATCCTAAAGGAATTTTTTCTGTGGCTAGTGGATATCAGAAATTGATGGCCCACAGGTTGAATGGAGAAGAGGTTCATTGGTGGAAGTATGTGTGTAATAAGTTCTCTTGGCCAAAATGTAACTGCTTTGTGTGGACTTTGTCCTGTAATAGGTGTTTGAATTGGGACAATATTCAGAAGCATGGATTTCATGGACCTTCCTTATGTGTTTTGTGTGGTGCTGGTGAGGAGGACTCTTCACATTTTTTCTTCAAATGTACTTTCTCCTTGTAGCTTTGGCACATTTGGTGGGGTGTTTGGAAACACCCTTGTGTTCATGCTTCATCCTTGGTGGAATTCTGGAGAAGTTTGGGTAAGCCCCCTACTTTGACTCCTTTTCTTTAGATTGTTTGGTGCATTGGACCTACCTTAGTTCTCTAGCAGATTTGGCTTGAACGAAATCGTAGGATTTTCCGAGGGGAAAGGTTAGGAATCCAACAAGTTTGGCATATAATTTTGGGAATGATCCAGGAGACTGTGGAAGCTAAATGTGAGGTGATGTTCCCGCTTGATAGAGGGGATGCTAAAATTACTGACAAAATGGGTTTTCAAGGTTTGTCTCCTGCCTCTGCTTGTGTTAGAAGGGGTAGACATGCGAAAATGAAAGTTCAAAGGATGGGTAGATGGATGCCTCCTCCTGAGGATATCTTAAAGATTAACACAGATGGCTCTTCCCAAGGTAATCCTAGACTAGCTAGGATTGGCAGCGTGGGTAGAGATTGTTTAGGTGAAGTTGTGTTCTTCTTTTCTATTTATAAAGGTTGGAAGGCTAATAATTTTATGGAGGGATTAGCGATTGTCTATGCTTTGGAGCATGCTTATGCTCTAGGTTGGTGTAAGGTTATTTGTGAATCTGACTCTCAGGTTATTGTGAATTTGTTGATTGAACGTAAGGTGAAGGATGTTAATTGGCAGCTAGCTCTGGTTGTTCACTAGATTTTGCAAATTAGTTCTAGGATGGAGATAGTGTCCTTTGTCCACATTCCACGTGAGTGGAATAGGGCTGCTGATTGTTTGGCGAAGTGGGCTTCAGATCATGTTGATGTTTGGAGGGTTGAGAAATGGAGACATCTTCCTCGAGATTATTGTCTGGATTTGAGGAGGATCTTGACCGAGGATATGGATGGTTGTGGAGTTGGTTGACTGGTGCTCTTGTTCTTCTGTTGTTCTTGTGCTTTTCTCTTGGAGCTATTGTTCTGAGATTTGCTTGTAATCTTCTTTTCTGAGTTTCAATAAATTTTTTACCCCTCTCTTTCTTAACTAGCATTCTCCCTAGTTCAAATATATCTCAAAGCATAAAATTAATTCAATGGAAACTATATGATTGCAAATTTAATCAAGGAAGACTTGTGCCATAGAAATAAGTACCCTTTGCTTGACATGAGAATATTTCATTATAAATTGGACTTAATGAGGCGTTAATCTAATGTTATGAGGTATTTTATGCATCCACACTAGTTCTTCGATCCTTGCAAGTTAAATAAAGTTCTTTTATTGGCATCTTGTGAAGGTGTTGTGAAGTGTTGTAAGATATTTCTACATTCTTCTAGACTCTATTCATTATAATTCACCTAAAAATCACCTTCTCATCACTAAAGAAGTCCTATTTTGAAGTGTTGTAAAGTCTTGTAATAAGATTTCATGCTTTTCTAGGCACAACTTTATTATTTATCCCTTTCTTATGTTTTATTTGACCTCTTTATGCCCTCATATTTCCTAATTAAGTGTATTTTTGAATGTAAGCCTAACAAACAACATTAAATGCAACTTAATTCCTAAAACCTATTTTCAAGTCCTAGGTGGGACCCATTCGCCATGGGTGGTGAATGAGTCCCCCTTGGCTCCAAATTCAAAAAATTTAAAATTTCCTTTTGAGTTTTTATTCAAAAAGCACTTGATCTTGGCCTATGATGAGGTATGAACGAGTTACTAAGGCACAAGATTGTATAAATAAGTGTTTTTCTCCTCATTTTACATCTCTCATTCACCCATTCAATTTCATAATCATTCCTCATTACTCATCCACCATTCTTCTCAAGCAAGTTAGGGCTTTCACATTGCAAGTTATCAACTTATCTTCCTAAGACATCCAAGGGAATATTCTACATGTTTTGTTGCAGACTTTCAAGATCTATCATCATGGAAAGGTAATACATTCCATTTTTTCATGTTTCATTACATATTTTCATCATTTTGGTTTAATTACCTAAAAGGGGTTTGACCAAGGCAATCCCCCATGCCCTAACATTCAACATTTCTTCTCCTCTTCTTGCGTGTTTGCAGATATAGGTCCTTTGGAAGATTGAAAATAATTGAAGATCAAGTTGAAAAGTTGTTCAAGTCTTCTCCTCATTCAACAAGTCAAAATATCAACAAAAACTCATTTTCAGACCTATAAATCAGAGTTTCAAAAGCAGACACTTGTAGAAATTCAAAGTGCAGATCGGAAACTCTGGAATCCACTCTTGAATATTCAGAACTTCAAAAGTGGACTCGTTCTCCATAGGTGGTGAATGAGTCCCATTTCTAGGTTAGTTTTATGTTTTTTGCATTTTCTAACACCCTTTTGATAGAAATAGGCATCAACATAATGGCGAATGAGTCCCTCTAGGCTTGAAAATAAGCATCAACATTTCAGAAACAATTTCTAGTCTCCATCCACATTCCAGGTGCACACTTTTAGTTTGGTTCATTTATGTTAAGTTTTGCATTCATTCCTAGTTCATTATTGCATTACAAAATGTGTTTTCAAACATCACTTGTAGATCTTAAGTTTTGCATTTATAATCAGTCAATAGCATTGTTTAATTGTACTTAGATCATTCCATTTAATTCACATAACATCATACATAACATACTTTGAATGAACCCTTAGAATTTTTGGCCTAAGCTCTCTCCTTTTAGGTGAAAAACCCTAGAAGTGCAAGAGTAGTCCATAGGGTCGCAAAAATCTATGCTTCATTTTGGTGAACCTCCTTTTTGAATACTTCTTTTTTCTGATTTGGAGTCCTTCATCATCATATATCTATCTTGCATTAGGGTTTGCATGATTCATTTGCATGCTAGGTGTTAAATTTTGCATTCATAAAAAGTGCATTTAGGTTGCATTTTTGGCATCTAAATTCATTTAATTTTTTTTAAATTCTTCATTTTTCACTTAGGTCTGCATCTTACAACATTAAACACATAAAAAACACTTCAATTTTTTTGAAAATTTTGCAAAAAAACCAGTACTGGGATTCATTCACCATACTGGGCGAATGAGTCCCTATCTAGATTTTTGACTGTCTATTCCTACATTAGAAACCTCATTTCTATGCTTCGTAAGCCTCCTAGTATCCTATAGTATAAGTCTGGAAAGTTTTTGGAACGTTTATTTTATGCATCTAGCTCAAAAATGTCATTTTAGATTACTCATTCTTCAAAGCACTTCATTTGGACACATCTTTCAATTTGAAAATGCTTACATTCCTACAATTTTGCATAACATTGATAAAAGTACTTTTGACTTTTGTATATACAATATTTCTATTCATAAAGCTTTGCATTAGTTTGTTAAAAGTTTTTTTCATTCTTGCATGTACATTGTTTTCATTCTTCAAATCTTGCATATATTGGATAATAATGTTTTGTACCTTTGCATATACATTGTTCATATTGCTGAAACATTGTATGACATGGTTACATGTGCTTTTCATTATTATTCAAACAATGCTAGTACCTTACATATGTAGGCATGTTAAGAAACACTTCTTATCCCCTCCCTATGAGAGTGTTTTAGTGAAAGAGACTACAACTTGGGCCATTCCTAAAGATCATGCTTGTTCTTCTCATAATATATCTCCTCTTGGCGATGAAGATATTTTAGTAGAAGAATCAATTAATGAGAGTTTTGAGAATCCTAGTTGTTTCTCTCCTTTTACCTCTCTTAGTGGACAACACATTCACAACCAACATAACACAACCTTAGATGATCATGACAACAACAATTTTTCTTCCTCTAGTATCTCTCCTAGTTGTGTAGTAGATACTTTGATGTTAGACAACACAATCAAAGGTCATGAATATCTTAGTTGTCCTCCTTCACCGAGGGAAACCCCTCTTGAAAAACACTCTTCAACCATTGACCATTCCCCTAATTGTAATGAAGTCCTTTTAGAAGAACCAACCTATGAATTTCAACAATATTTGGCTTCTTGTTTTCCTAAAAACTCTCCTCCTAGGGAGAATATCATGGTGCACAAACATATGAACATTGACACATATCCTTCAACCACTAAACCTTCCCTAGATAAGGATACTCAAGTAGCATTAAAGTCCCCTTCACCAACATATCATGCCAATCAAGACAAAATTTTGAGGTTATGACAAAACAAGTAGGATCTCCTTTAATTATTGAGATTCCTAAGTCACCTTCCATTAGTGAAAATCACAAAAAAATTAGAGATGTCTTGAAATCAATGATGCAATCTACTCATAACAATGTTTTGCAGCCGCTAAGTTGTAACTTAGTGGCTCAAACATCTAGAGGATTGCACAACACTCCTACACCATTACCTTCTCCTCAAAAATTTCCTAGCATTGAAGATCTTAAAAAGACTCCTGCTAATATATCTGTATAGGAGCTCATTCAACTTTCACCAATATTCAAACTTCTTTTTCATGAAATGTTGGAAATATAGAAGGAAGAGATCCAATCTTACATAAAACCAAATCATGTAACATCCTCCTCTCGTCTCATGCATGCCACCCACTCAGAAATCGCATTCCGTAAACATGAATTACCCCCACTTGAGATTCAAAACAAGAATGATCCCTTGATGATAAAGGTGATCATTAATGAAAATTTAATTAGACACACTCTCATCGATAATGGATCAGAAATTAATGTTTGTAGCATGGACCTCCTACACAAACTTGGCATGGAAAAAAATCTTATTCAACTTAATTATGTTCATATTTGTGGCTTTGATAATGTTCATAGGAAACCACTTGGGATGATCACATTACCTATTAAGGTCGGACCTACCGTGTTGCCTGCCTCTATTCATATCATGCAAGAACCCCTTCCATACAATCTTATCTTAGGGAGACCATGGATTCATGCTATGAAAGGAGTCACATCTACCCTTCACTGTGTCATGAAGTTTGACTATAATAACAAGATATACATGATTGATGCATATGAGAAAAGCTATGTGTCAACTAATCACAACATTTCCAACTCCCCTAATCCTTTCATTCCTTGATAAAAAATTGAACCTATAAAAGTTGGTCGTAACTCTTCACCTACCACATAAATCTTTTGCAATCATTGGGGATCATTAGATTCTACATCTCCTTTCCATAACATTTCCAAAATCTCACCTTCATGTTCCATAGAGTCATATACAAACAATTCATTTTTAGACACCAGTTCTCATAGTAATTGGAGTTATACACCTACCTTTAAAGGAGGGTTTACAATATTCCAATCTCAACCCAAACAACCTTGTGTTCCATTTGCTCAACTTAGTTCTACCAAATCACCCCATGGTGGTGATGGGGGTAATCTAACTCCCATCCCTCCTGAAGCAACAACACATAACATTAGCAAGCATTTGTGTTCTTATATAGCAACCGATCCTTCTCACAAACACAAACCCCCTTCATCTCACTTGGAATATTGTTATAATCTTCCTCCTACACATGGATGCAATGAACACATGAAAAAAACTTACATATCATACTCTTTCAAGAAATATCTAGGGTTATCTCCCTTATCTCCACTTTTATCAAAGACTTTGCACAATAATAAAATCCAAACTCTCAAAGATTGCAGTGCTCTTCCTTGTTTGGAAGCACCTAATTCTTCTACTTGATACTTCCTTTCATTCATTTTGGATCATCCTTTGTCCTGCACTAAGTGGGGACAAAGGGTTATGTAGCCTTATCCTTGTATGTAACTTGTTGTTGTCTCTTTGCACTAGTCATTAACCTTTCATGAACACATAAGAGCAAGCTTGGGATGTGGACGAATGTATTAAGATTGACTCTGAACATGAGACATGTACTCATTTTTTCACGACATAGCTTATCAGAAACATATAACTTGGCATAGGGCTTTCCGAGTAAGCTCTCATGTACTCTTCTTCTACTTTAAAGCAATTGCTCATAGTCCGAGTGCTCACAACCGCTTTAAATTGGGGGCATACATCACCACTCACATTTCATTGTGTGATTTCTTTCTTCTTGCGATGCATCCTTTTCTTGGTGGAGTCATTGGGCTTGATTCCCTCCAAGAGTATGATACTTCTTTTTCCTTATCCTCTCTTGGAGATGTTAAGCACAATGTCCCCTAAGATGAGACCTTGCATGAACAAAGAAAAATCCCTTTGAACAATCCTTACACCATTCTGCATTAACAATGTCTATGAGTGTCAAGCATACGAAGTTGTGCTTACCTCACAGAGCTCAAAAACCATTTTTCCTTGTAGCACCTTGTTAAAGTTATCAGGAGGTATAACTTTAATATGGTTGAGCAGGAAGCCCACCTAGCGGCATGACTTTTCCCCATAGCCACCTTTGTATTTTTGAGCACATACCAACTAGCATATGTATCTTACCTTTTGGGATTTCTCACCCCACAAACAACCAGAAGTTTCGTGGCCCCAAACTAAGTATACTTTTAGGCTTTCTCAGCCCACGAAATAACCAAAAGTTTTGTGGCCCCAAAGTGAGTATATTTGGGCCTTCTCACCTGGCAGACCATCATGAGTTTTGTCGCCCCAGAGTGAGTATGCATTCTCTTCTTCAAACAAACAAGCCTTGATCTTATCCACAACTAATTGGACAAACAATCAAAGCTTGATCCACCTCACTTTCATTCCTCTTATTTCTTCCCATTGCATAGTTGTGTATCTAGTTGGTTCGACTTAGGATCTTTGATCCTAGGAGCTTGTGCAATCTCCTTGATCTTTGTCATTCTTTGTCATCTGCATTTATACATGAGGAACTCTCTTGAATGTCTACTTTAGTGTGAGTTTGAAGCAGCTTCACCCTCTCACTAAAGTGGGGGATAAATGTGTCATAGAAAAAAGTACCCTTTGCTTGACATGGGAATATTTCATGATAAATTGGACTTAATGAGGCCTTAATCTAGTGTTGTGAGGTATTTTATGCATCCACACTAGGTATTGGACCCTTTCAAATTAGATAAAGTGATTTTATCGATGTCTTGTGAAGGTGTTGTGAAGTGTTGTAAGAAATTTCTACATTCTTCTAGACTTTATTCATTATAATTCACCTAAAAATCACCTTCTCATCACCAAAAAAGTCCAATTTTGAAGTGTTGTAAAGTCTTGTAACAAGATTTCACACTTTTATAGGCACAACTTCATTATTTATCCCTTTCAGATTATGTTTTCTTTGGCCCCTTTATGCCCTCATATGTCTTAATTAAGTGTATTTTTGAATGTAAGCCTAACAAACAACATTAAATGAAACTTAATTCCTGACACCAATTTTCAGGTCCTAGGTGGAACCCATTCGCCATGGGTGGCGAATGAGTCCACCTTGGCTCCAAATTTTTTTAAAAAAAATTTTCCTTTCGGGTTTTTATTCAAAAAACACTTAATGTTGGCCTGTGATGAGGTATGAATGGGTTACTAAGGCACAAGATTGTATAAATAAGTGTTTTTCTCCTCATTTTATATCTCTCATTCACCCATTCAATTTCATAATCATTCTTCATTACTCATCCAACATTCTTCTCAAGCAAGTTAGGGCTTTCACATTACAAGTTATCGACTTAGCTTCCTAAGACATCCAAGGGCAGATTCTACATGTTTTGTTGCAGACTTTCAAGATCTACGATCATGGAAAGGTAATCTATTCCATTGTTGGATGTTTCATTACATATTTTCATCATTTTGGTTTAATTACCTAAAAGGGGTTTGACCAAGGCAAACCTCGATGCCCTAACATTCAACATTTCTTCTCCTCTTCTTGTGTGTTTGCAGATTTAGGTCCTTTGGAAGCTTGAAAATCATTGAAGATCAAGTTGTAAAGTTGATCAAGTCTTCTCCTCATTCAACAAGTCAAAATATCAACGAAAACTCATTTTTCAGACCCATAAATCAAAGTTTTAGAAGTGGACACCTGTAGGAAGTCAAAGTGCAGATCGAAAGCTTTAGAGTCCACCCTTGAATATTCAAAAATTCAAAAGTGGACTCATTCACCATGGGTGGCAAATGAGTCCCATTTCCAGGTTAGTTTTGTGTTTTCTACATTTTTGAGCACCCTTTTGATAGAAATAGGTTTTGAATCAGTTTACTAGAACTGGGACCGATTCACCTAGAATGGCGAATGAGTCCCTCCAAGCCTAAAAATCAGCATCAGCAGCATTTCATAAATAATTTCCAATCTCCATCCACATTCCAGGTGCACACTTTCAGTTTGTTTCATTTCTGTTAAGTTTTGCATTCATTCCTAGTTCATTATTGCATTACATAATGCGTTTTCAAACATCACTTGTTTCTTAAGTTTTGCATTTATAATTAGTCAATAACATTGTTTAATTGCACTTATATCATTCCATTTAATTCATATAACATCATACATAACATAATTTGAATGAACCCTTAGAATTTTTGGCCTAAGCTCTCTCCTTTTAGGTGAAAAACCCTAGAAGTGCAAGAGTAGTCCATAGGGTCCCAAAAATCTACAATTCAAGAATAAATAATTCTTTAGAGGATAATATATATATTGGAATGCTACTTGAATAAACAATAAGGAAAATAAAATGCACCTATCCTAACAAATGATTCCACATACTCAAACACTATGACTCAAACCACTTTATGAGTACTCAAAATCCTTTTTGCAACACATTCACAATTTACGGCCTCATACCATCTCTTTAAATAGCCTTTTTGGTAGTAACAATGTCCATAAATAGAAATTTGAAAAAAATCTTGTTAGTGATTCATTATATCAAATCATAATCTTTACATGATCATGATTCTAGACCCCATGTGCAATAATGCATCTTATGATTTCCCATAGTCAAAATGAAGAGTACAAAAAAAGTCTATGTCAAAATCTAAATGCATGCTAGAAGTTACATTTATGTCTTTTCACATTAATGTGTTCACATCAATAAAATAAAAATATATCTTACAATTTTCATGGTGATTGTTGCTTACCATTTATGGTTGTTCATCTTAAAATTATGAGAATGCAAATTAATCAAAGAAAAAGAAAAACCCGACACAAATATTTAACCCTAAATTTGAAGAGCCCTAAATAACAATTGAAATTTGCTAGAAAAAAGGAAACATAATCTTATTGATAAGTTTGGTTCAACTTATTCCATTTCTATGATTTCGTCTATTTCAAACTTTTGAGTGAAAGGGTAGTACATGTGGAGCAAAAGGAGTTCGTAGAAGCTGGGGTCATGATAGTTGATAGACTAGGTGTTGTTGTTGATGTTGTCCCCACACTTCTTTAATTTCTTGTTTTCTTTTAACTAGTTATTTTTTCTTTAGTGTTATGCATCCTCTCTTTCAAGTATAATATTTTAAATTTTAAATCAATTGTAATATCCTTTCCTTGGGAGCGAGCCCTATAGAACCCATAATTAATTTATCTTAAAAAATACTAACATCTAATTTTAACAAAGCTGCCATAAGTAGAGCATATGGTGAAACAACCCTACTTAAGATTTAAGCATCTTCAAACTCTAGTCTATCCTTTACTCAAACAAATTTTAAGGTCTAAGACTAGCCATAACCTAAAATGTTATCTAAAAATATAAATAAATAAAAATAGTGGCATAATAATATTACACTAATTAGATGAGATTTTAACTTAATAAAACAATAATAGTACTTATAAAGAAATATAGTGTCAAATGGGATAAATTCAAATGATATAATTAGATATGTTAAAAATAGATAATAACAAACATATTAATAGTAATTATATATAGTATCTCAAGCACTATATAAGATTAATATTTATATTGTAATATCAATAAATTTATAAATAGTATAGAAATATAATAAATATTTATAGTTGATTGATTTTTTTAAATGTATTAATATAATATTAATATTAATCAAATAGTTCAACTTTTCACTATACTATAATCTAATTAAATTGGTTACAAATTCCATGAATAGTTTAAAATTGACTAGACATATTATACACATCAATTATTTAATTGTATACTATTCATGAATAGTGTTTTTATATGAATGATACCAAAAAGTGATACATTATTTGAAAAGCTTATCTCATAGTAATATTGTTGTACATTACTTTGAGCAAATAGAAATAAAACAAAATAAATTGGTTAAAGATTCCATGAATAGTATAAAAGTGGCTAGACATACTATACAAAACAATTATTTAATTGTATACTATTTATGAATAATGATTTAATATGAATGGTACCAAAAATTCATACATTATTAGAAATGTTTACCTCCTAGTAATATTACTGCATAATGATTTAATATGAATGGTACCAAAAATTCATACATTATTAGAAATGTTTACCTCATAGTAATATTACTGCAAAGTATTATGAGCAATAAAATTGAAATAAAATAGGTTTTTTATATTAAAATATATAAAACAAATATATATATTAGAAAACATAGTCAACTTATTCTAATTATTTGATCCAATTGATTCATTCTTGTCAAACTAATAAAATTTGATGAGTGCATTAGTATACTTACCTCAATAGAAAGTAATAATTACACAATTTATAACTTTTTAGTAAAAAATAATTATTTTCATTTTTGACGTATACATATATATAATAAGATGTAAATTTAATATACAAATTTATAAAACAATCAATACAAAAATTTAATTAAAGTAATTTTTTTTATATATATTACTTCAATTGAAACCATAAAATAAATAAATAAATATACTTAACATGAAGTATAAAAAACATACTCATATCCATACGTATTAAAATGATCGAGAAATCATCATAAACCATCTAAATAATATGGTTAATATATTTTCAATTTAAAAAAAAGATCAACATTTTTTATATTTGAATTTTTGAAAATTCCAAGCGAGAGAATTCAACCATCTTCAAAAGCTGAGTCACTTAAAAGATGTTAACAGAGTATTCTCATCCCGCAGAAGCCCCACAAATTTCCCTAAAAGTAACATTAAATAATCTGCTAATAATTATGATTATCTTTTTAGAGATGAATTTATTGTTTTACAAAACGATCACTCCAAAGCCAATTTGAATATTATGTCGTGATAAGACATGGACATTCTATCAACACTCGGTTATGTTGTGTTTTTCAATCTATTTTGCGTATTCATCACTCAGTACATTACAAGGAAATGCCTGATTTGTAATCTGGTTTGGACAAAGAGATCTCATTTGAGCACCCTTCTCCATATCCGTCAATCGGACTGAAGTGCCTGATTTGGGCTTCTCAAATACCTTGTAAATGCAGGCTGCAGGAGTCTGTAGAAATCGTATCTGAAATAAGAGGGGCCTTTTTGAGCTTTGCGAATCATCCTTTTCAGTTTCTTGAAATGATCGACACTGCACGGAATTTTGAGAGGGCCGCTGTGGTTGAATCCAAAGGTCTCCTCTGCTGCCCTCAACAGTTCTGCGAAGATCGGATGGTGCAGATGATTGATGGGAATCACGAAGCGCTCCTCTTTCTCCCCCACATACACAAACACACAACCCCTCCCAGCAATTCTCCCCCCTCCATTACCATTCCATTTCCACTCCTTTGCTCTTCCAATTTCCATACTCAGGTTGATTACAGAAATAGAACTTTGAAACCCGAGAGAATTATACTTATTTACTGACTATGCTGCACACCAAGCCCTTGGATTCCTTCGTTTATATAGCCCAAATATCGTCTACCATTATCGGAGTATTCCTCATGCTTATCACATATTCGCTCCACATTCTCCACGTTGAAATGGGATGAGTGGTTGCCTAAACAGCAGTATTGCTGACACTGTATGTCCTTCATAATTTATGACTCCGCGTAAACAAAAAAAATAATGTAGCAGAAATGTGGAGGGTGATGAAAGAGTGAGTACGAAAAGACTGGTATTAAAATTGAGAGCAACTCTTCAAGCCGGCCTCCAAAGCCTCCACCGTAGAGTTTAGTAATGACGTGATGGATCAGCTGTATTCTGTCTTGCGTGGGCTCCACTCCACTAAGTTCCTCCTAGCAAATTCGTCTTTTTGTCTAATGAGCAGGGGACATGTGTATACGGTAGCACTCACAGTACACAAATAATTGACTCGGTGAGCAGTGTAAGCGGAGGTATTTTGTTGACGCAAAGCGACGAGGGCGTTGATGCAAACTGAATTTCATAGAATTCGTTATTGCTCAGAGAAGTGATGCTGCAGAACTTTTAGGCATTTAAGGTTTGCAAGATAATTAACTTGGTAAGTGAGTGTTTTATTTTGTCATATTCTCATTCATTCTGGAGATCATAAGTTAGGGAAAAGTTTACCAACAAAATATTAACAACTGAAGAGTAGAAGTGCTACGTTGTACTTGGAATCTTTATCAAGGGTTGTAGGAACAGGTGTGAAGTAAATGGACAGGACAGACTGCCTTTATTAGGGACAGATTGCCTTTATTCTTACATATATAGTGATTATTGGACACATGTAGATTTGATATGGTAGTTGCATGGCCATATTAGCTCATTAGTGGAACCCTATATTTCCACTTTACCGGTAAGAATTGCTTGTCAATCTACACCTAAATGATGAACAATGTTTTATGGGCTAGAAAATGTCTTTTTAAGTGGTCACTAGATTAGATCTAGTCATAAATAGCCTCTTAGATGTGTAAGTGAATATATGAGATTGAATAATGTAAAATGGTATAGTTTCAAATTTCAATGGATGGGGATACCTCATACTTCATGTCTTTGGTGAAATTATTAGGGATTAAGGGTGACGAGAAACTCATACCACTAAGGTATGTGAAATACGTGAAGTTTAAAATAATAATTGTCAAAAGGTGAGAAAGTGTTAGAGATCAAGAGTTGAGCATACCTTTTGATAGGTACTTGGCAAGAGGGAAAGACAAAATTAGGACTCCAAAAGGGTACTTACAAAAGGATTGAGAGTTGAAGATTTAGAACTGGTGGTGAAGAGGGCATGATAAGAAAAGAAAGTCTGAAAGTTTAAAAAATTGACATAGGAAACTTTGGGAGAGTATGGGATCAAGATACTAGGAATGAAACAAAAAGGATACTTGGATAAAAGGAAACCTACAACTCTCAATTCAATGAAGAACTCAAGGAAAGCATTAATTCATTGAGAGGAAATTAGGGGAGATTCAAAATGAGGTAGTTGGATAAGGAATTGTTCAAAACTCCCAAGTCTGAAAAAATAGAGAAAAAAAATTAACTACAAAGGATTTGAAGGTTGGATATGAGGGAAAAGGTATGTAGGGAAGGGGAAGTCCAATGGGTTGATAAAAACATATGCGAAAGTAGATATGAATGGCATGACATAGTAGGATGGATAAACTTAAAATTCTATAACTTTGACAACTTTTAGAAATTTGAGGAGGGTGATCCCACAATAGTGGTTTACAATTTTTGGCCAAACTGGACACTAAAATTATTATTTTTAACTAAATCCTCACATTTGGGCACCTATAGCAGCCAAACTGTGAGGAATTTGAAGATGATGCAAACTAGAGTCTCCTCACATTTTGTCTGTAGATTCTAAACATATTTTTTTCAAATTTTTTGGAATTAGATTGCACTTCTTTTTCCATCTCCCACGAAAATTGGCTTTTTTCAGAAGACAACATTTTTAAAAAGGGGCGCACACTGTATAACACATAAAAAAAATTTCCATGAAGGATAAAAATCTAATTCTTTCGAATTTAGATTTGTAACTCTTATATCTAGTGCTTCCACTAGGTTTATTGAATATTTTTTCTTTAATCAAGTTTCAAAGTCAAACCAATTACAATTCAAACATAGCGTGACTGTATAACGCGTAACACTTTTTGTATATATTGAAATCCAATTTTTTTTTTGTTGGATCAAGGACTTCAATATCTGGTGCACTCATATTTTTCAAATTTTTTTTGATAATCTGCTATTTTTCCACATGTGCAGAATACAGACCTTCATTTTTGATGAAAAACCTTTGTTTAATAAAACAAAAAAAATAAATACATAATAAAACCAAAGTATATTAAAATTATATTCGTTGGATAGCTCATTCTGAGGACTACCTGATTATAGTTGGGTTTCTAAAGAATCCTCCATTTTCATCCTCAAACCAAGCTTTGAAGTGTAAAAAATTAGGCTTTGTTTGTATCTGAGGGGGAGAATCAGGGTTTAGAGGGGTTCGAGTGAACCCCCAAGGGTTTGGTCGAACCACCCTAGTTACATGTATTTTGATTGCTTTTTGGGTGGTAAAAGCATTGAATGGGTTCGCTCGAACCCTAGTTCGACCAAACCCATTTTTGGTTTGTGTGAACCTTCTAGTTCGTACGAACCCCCAAAATCAAAATTTTTGCCATGGGGTCATTTTTTCTCAATTTTCCTTACTCCATCAAATTGTAAACCACTATTGTGGCTTCACCCAGGAAATGATCCAATAAACCAATTACTTAGGACTTCTAAGGTTTTCCTACAACATATAATAATGTAAGCACACATAGAGGACAACACTTAGGAAAAATACTAATTAAGAACACATACAAATATCTCTCAAGTTGGTTATAAACTAAGGGAAAGATAAATGCCTAAGAGCATAAGGAAACTAGAACTCAAGAAATATATGGCATTACAAAATTGATTCCCAACATTGTACACATTATTATCTTTATTTATTAATAATAAGTTATTAAGGTTGTCTTTCAAATATAAGATAGTACCCTTAGCCTTCTATTTATCAAATTTTGGTTTGAGGGTTATCCTGGTTCGAAAGAAGTAAAGAAAGGTCTATATATGTAGTAAAAAATCCATTTAGCAAGGGGAAGAATGTAGTAATAAATGAAAAACATTGAGCACATTGAATATAGTACAACCCATGGAGGATGGAGGTGTCTCTAGGAAATTTCTAGCATTAAGTAGGACTACACTCCACATATCTAAGTAATATGCATATAAATATTTAGTCTTTCTTTGTCAAGATAAGTGAAGAATTTTATATTACATAATAAATTTTGGGCAACTAGATATTGTAATGGATGGCCCAACTATATATTTAGGGCCTTTTTTAACAAACTAATCCTAAAATGGTAATAAATAATTTTTTTTCTACATAAATTTCAAGTTTATGGGATTATGTATAATGTTTCATTATTCTAGTTAGTATACTTGTTACAACTTATAAGGATTTGTTCATCTATTACACAAGCATATAGTATGAATTGTAACAATTTGGTATAGATTCCTTGACACCTAGTCAATTGTAACTTGAATTTTAGCTATGCATGATTAAGATTAGGGAAGTGGAAGGAAAACGAGAGAAGCTTTAAAGTGATTAAATTTTAGTTATATAAAACCATAGCCTACAAATATATTTTACAATGGAAGTATTCCTAAATCTTACAATATTTCAAGGATGAAAATAACTTTGTTTGAGGATAATAACAAACCTAAGGAGCTTCCAAAAAAAGAAAAGGAAAAGAGAGAGCTGATTAAAATATCTAGTAGCTACTTTGAAATTGACACTATTAAGGCTTTATGGGGGAAGGTGCTCAGGATTATAATGGAATACATCACGCTAGATGGTAGATTTACCAAAGTTTTTGACTACCATTTTGTCTTCCTCAATCATTTTCGCCATAAGGTAAGGGTCTCCTTCCCTCACTATCTATATTGTTCCTTGATTAATAGCATGGAAGATCATTGAAAGAATCCTAGGAAGTATCTAGTCATGCATACTAGCCTCATTCAACTTAGTTATGATCATTTTAAAAATATGCTGACTTTGTCTAACCTTGTCCCGACTTCGGACTCTGAAGAGTATGATATTGAGAACAACATGTCAAAGGAAAAGGATAACCTAGACCCTGATTGGATTGAGGAATACTGTCCCTCCCCCAAAAATTTGGATAAGAAAACCCCTGTTGTCTCTGCTCAGAAAGAGAGACTTAAGATTAAGGAACCCCCTGCTAAAAAATTGGTTTCTTACTCTAAGGACTCCCTAGAGAATAAAATTGAAACCCCTAAAGCTAGTGAGGATTCTGACACCTCTTGCCCTGCTACAGATAGAGAAGATAGACCCATATTTCCTAGAAACCTTAACTCTGAAGATCAGTACTTTAAGCCTGACTGGGAGTTTCTTAATGATATTTTAACCATTTCTAGTAATGGGGAAGTTGATTAAATTTCAGGATTATGAAGTGGTTCTTTTATGAGATAAAGGACCTCAGCTTAAAAAATAGTGCTCTTACTAGTAAAGTGGAAGAATTGCAAGCTAAAGGTGTTACCCACAATTCTGCTGAGGCTGTGTGTACCGAGGATAACCTAAGAGAGATGGTTGAGCACCTTCAATGAAATATTGAGCTCACATACAAGATTAAGAAGGATAATGAGGTTAAGGTTAAGTTCCTGGAGGGAGAAATTAGTAAAATTAGCGACACCATTAAAACTATCCTGGGGTAGAACCACAAAATTTCCAATCACAACACAATTGTTTTGAGCACTATGGTTGAGAAAATGGAAAAATTCCAGCAGGGTTCTCTGGTGGTGGATTTGGATGTGGACAATGAGAAAAACATGACTGAAGATGTTGGCATCTCGAAGAGGACAAGAGCTCACTTGAAGAGAAAGGTTGATTCTATGCCCCAGGAGATTTAGGCTCTCAAAAATAGCACCCAGGATATGTGCAACCTTGAAGTTGAGGTTGTTGATACTTTAAAGTTCTTAGGTTAGTCTTGGTTTTGTGTTGGTTTTTGTGCTAGCCTTTGGTGGCTTTGGGCTTGTGGCTGCGGTCTCTTCTAGTCTTTTTTGTTTTGCAACCATCCTGTTATCTTGGGTTCTGTAATGCTTTATCTTTAGTTTACTTGTAAACTTTGTGGTTTCGGATCCCTATAAAACCCATTTTTTCCTTTATCAAAAACAAACCTAAGGAGCTTGGGTCTTATAAAAAGAAATGAAGACAATTAAGAAATATGACACAAGTGAATAACTAATAGTGGTTGATAGTTTGATTTTATTTTTTGGGTGAGAGAGAAGTGTTATTTTTCCATAGATAATACAAAAATAAATACGAGATTTTAGATCCATATTGAAATAATGTATTCAATGTAAAAAATATACTTGGAGGTGAACTAAAGAGAATTAATCTATCATTGTTTATATGCTCAACTTCATTATTGTTCAATTGTAGTGCTATAAATTTTCACCCTTGACAATTTCACACTAGGTTTAGCTCCTCCTTGTGTGCTTGGACCTAATCATGTTTATAATTTTTCCATTTTATTATCACTATTGTGAAATTAGACTTAAATTGGAAATAATATTTATTTTTATTTAACAATGTAAAAAGTGCCCCAAAATAATAGGTTTGGATTAGGAAACCTAGCCCCCCTATCTAGTCTATTTTGGCTCAATTTAAAATATACCATTGCTAGCATTTTAACATTTAAAAATCCAATTTCATTTGTCAGTTTTTCATAATTGATTTAGCTAGAAATGAAGAAATGCATATAAATACATTTATTTTTCATCAGCTAAAATCCTAACAAGAAGCTAGCAATTTTGGAGAGAAAATTGAAGATCCTAAAATTAGTCAAGGAAAATTCAAGGGTAAAATTATCAGAGTATTATTATAACACTTTCATCAAACAAGATCATTTTTGCAAGGCATTAGGAAGAGGGAAGAAATTATGTTCAAGGAGCTATAATGATCAATCATGCCATTTTGTGAAGATGTATTGAGTTTTCCTTTACATGTTGGCTACAAAAATCTATTATGTTATATGAAGTAATCTTTTACAATTCTATCAAGCACTCAAGGCATCCATCAATCAATATTTGTGGAAATTTTTGGTGTGGCATCACTTTGCCAAGGATTTCACATCAAGGTAATATTGTCAGTTATCATTTATCATTTTGGTTAATTCTTGTTTTTGCCTCTATCTGACCTCGGGCATGCCCTCCTGATCACCATGAATCATTTTTCATGTGGAGGTAGAAACATCAAAATGAGATTTGGCTTAGGCAAGACCCTATATAGCAACAAAATCTCCCTTCTTTTCATGTGTGTAGATATAATATAGAGGTTCAACAAAAGACAATCACAGGAAACACATAGTAAACTAAAACCTACATTTCAAAAAAAATTAGATCCCAAAAGGAAGCCTCTCAATCTAGGGCACCTAGCACCCCTATCTTTGCAATTGAAGCTCAAATTGTTGTCATAGGTTCCTCTTTGTATCTCATTATCAGATATACATCTATTCTATTGCTTTATGTTTTTGTTTGTGTGATAAATTATATTTTTAGATGTATGGTTACATATCAAATGGAATTATTAGAACACATCTCAAATTTATCTTCCTTACAACTCAAAAAGAGACACACGACCCTAGGAGATTGGCTCTCCCTTGTGGTAGCAAGCTAATCATCAACCCTAGTTAATCATGTTTCCAAATTTGGTCTCCAAAGAAAGGAAGCTAATCCTAGTTAGATCTGGGATCACTTTTCCTACATCACATTTTTGGTGAACTTGACATATCCTACACTTGTAATTTTCTAATTTTCATAACATAAATTTTGAAAATTAATACAAAAATATAGATGCTTTGAAGATATTTTTCTTATTATTTGTTTCATTTCAAAATTTATGCATTTGCACTCTTTGTTCATATACATAAAAAGAAAATTTGAAAACTATTGTGAATTTAATTTCATAATTTTATATTTGATTAGGGCTTAGATCTAAATTGTTTCATTTGAAAATCTGAGTACAATCCTATGTCATCTTCATTTGTCAAAGTGCATGCAAATTTTAGTGAAAAATATTAATAAAGTGAAGAATTATATATTATTTTCGTTTCAAAACAATAAAAAATTATTGGTTTTTTGTATTTTTTGGAAAAAAATTAGTCAATTACAACACTTTAAATTTTGAAAATTATCATTGGAACAATTTGCATTACCTTAACAATAAATTTTTTATGCATGCTCATGTGTTTCACATAGATAAATTAGGTTTTTTGCATTTCTAAAAATCTATGTACATCTAGACTTGAACCTCTATAGATGTAGATCTTCAAACACTATAATTCAATTTCAAATTTTTAAAACATCAAAATTCAACTCTTTAGACTAGGGCACCTAGCACTCATGTCCAATCAATTTGAGCTTAAATTTTCTTTATGAACCTTGCTTGTGGTTTGTGCTTAGATCTAGTTTCAATTTTTGGAAAGAAGTCTCGCAACTGTGTGATTCTATTATTCATTAGTGTTTAGATCCATGTGACATATCATAATGTTTTCTTTATAAAAATGTTTATTTGTCGAAATTAATATCTTATTAGCAAACTTTGTTAAGAAATTTAAAGAATTATTTTTACAAATGTGTGAAAATAAGTTTCTCTCTCCTCTCTTATTATTTTTCATTGATCCCTCTCCCAATATCTCTCCTACTTGTGAGTGTATCTTGGTCCAAGAGGATGTAATCATTGATAATCATGAGATTCATGTTTTTCCCCTCCCTATATCTCTCCTATTTGTGATGATATCTTTGTGCAAGAGGATGAAATCATAGATAATCATGAGAATCATGTTTAAATTCCTTTCCCAATACCTCTCCTACTTTGGAAAATATCTTGGCACAAGAGGATGTAATAAATGATAATAAAATGGTTTATATAGATGAATATTCAAAATTGACATTAGATCCTCCATCAATAGAAGATCGTCAACATGTAGTTAACTTAGTTCAAATTGTAAACCCACAATTGATCATTGGATCTCCTCTTATTATTGGACCTCCCTCTAAACCTCCTTTCATTATAGGATTGAACCATAGATTTTTGGTTCCTATGGACTTCTCTAGCTCTTCTAGGATTTTTCACCTAAAAGGAGAGAGATAGGGCCCAAAAATGCTAAGGGTTCATTAAAATTAGGATGTGTATGATGTTGTAAGAGCTAAATGCGATGATTTAAATGCAGCTAAGCTAAGTAATTGATTAATTATGAATGCAAAACCTAAGAGACAACTGATGTTTGAAAACACATTGTGTAATGCAAAATAACCTAAGAATGAATAGTAAACTACAACAAAAATGAATCAGACTGAAAGTGTGTACCTAGAACCTTGATGAAGATTGGAAATTACATTTGAAATGTTGTTGATGCTATTTTTTAGGCCTGGAGGGACTCATTCACCATTCTAGGTGAATTAATCCTAGTTCTAGTAAACTGAGCTAAAATCTATTTATGTCAAAAGGGTGTTAGAAAATGCAGAAAACATAAAATTGACCTCATGGTGAATGAGTCCACTTTTGAATTTTTTAATTTTCAAAAGTGGAATTAGGGGCTTCCAATCTGTACTTCAGCTTTCTACAGGTGTCCCCTTCCGAAACTTTGATTCATGGGTCTGAAAATGAGATTTTGTTGATTCTTTGACTTGTTGAATGGAGAGAGGACTTTAACAACCATGCATATTTATCTTCAATGATTTCCAAGCTTCCAAGAGACCTAGATCTGCATACACACAAGGAAATAAGAAGAAATGTTGATTGTTAGGGAATGGGGGGTTTGGCTTGGTCAAGCCCCATTTAGGTATTTAAGCCAAAATGATGAAAAAATGGAATGAAACATGAAATAATGGAATAGATTACCTTGCCATGATGATAGATCTTGAAATTATGCAACACAACATGAAGATTCAACCCTTGAATGTCTTTAGAAGTTCTCTTGGTATCTTGCAATGATAAAACTGTAAGTTGCTTGACTTGAGATGAAAGATTGATGGATGAATAATGAAGAATGGATGTGAATTGAGTTAATGGATGAATAGATGAATGTGAGATGAGGAGATGTGAAATGAGGAGAAAAACACTTATTTATACACAATTGTGCCTTATTTACCCATTCATACTTCATCATAGGCCGACATCAAGTGTTTTTGAATAAAAACCCATAAGGAAATTTTAAAAAATTTGAATTTGGAGCCAAGGGGGACTCATTCGCCAACCATGGTGAATGGGTCCCACCTAGGACCTAATAATTGGTGTTAGTAATTAAGTTGTATTTAATGTTGTTTGTCAGGTTAACATTAAAAAATACACTTATTTAAGACGTATGAGGGCATAAACATACCAAATAAAGCATGAGAAAGAGATAAATAGTGAAGTTATGCCTAGAAAAGCATGAAATCTTGTTACAAGACTTTACAACACTTCAAAATAGGACTTGTTTAGTGGTGAAAAGGTGGTTTTTAGGTGAATTGTAATGAATAGAGTCTAGAAGAATGTAGAAATGTCTTACAACACTTCACAACACCTTCAAAATGTGTCATTAAAAGAATTTTGTTTAGTTTTGAAGGGTCCAATACCTAGTGTGGATGCATAAAATGCCTCAGAACACTTGAATCAAGGCCTCATTAAGTCCAATTTATCATAAATTAATCCCATGTCAAGCAAAGGGTACTTTTTTCTACGGCATATTTAGCCCCACTTTAGTGAGAGGATGAACTTGCTTCAAAATCACACTAAAGTAGACGTTCAAGAGAGATCCACATGTAGGTTAAGTCCCCAAGATACAAAATCATGCAAAGGCAAGATGGAAAGAAAGATGGGGTGGAAAAGATGTACTCACTCTTGGACCACAAAACTTCAGGTCGTTTGCAAGGTGAGAAGGCCACAACATACTCACTCTAGGGCCACAAAACTTCTGGTTGTCCATAGGGTGAGAAATCCCAAAAAGGTAAGATACATATGCTAGTTGGTATGCAATCACAAACACAAAGGTGGATATGGGGAAAAGTCATGCTGCTAGGTGGGCTTCCTGCTCAACCATATCAAAGTTACACCTCCTAATAACTTTAATAAGGTGCCACAAAGGAAAATGATATTTTTGAGCTCCATGAGGTAAGAAAAATTTCATATGCTTGACACTCATAGACATGGTTAACACAAAATAGTGTAAGGAATGTTCAAGGGGATTTTTCTTTGTTCGTGGAAGGTCTCATCTTAGGGGATATTGTGCTTAACATCTCCAAGAGAGGATGTGCCAAAAGAAGTATCACTCTCTTGGAGGGAATCGAGTCCACTGACTCCACCAAGAAAAGAACGCATCACAAGAAGAAAGGAATCGCACAATGAAATGTGAGTGGTGATGTATGCCCCCCACTTTAAAGCATTTGCGAGCACCTTTACTACAAGCAATTGCTTTAAAGTAGAAGAGAGAAGAAAACATGAGAGCTTACATAGAAAGCCCTATGCCAAGTCATATATTTCCAATAAGCTACATCATGGGAAAAGAGAAGTATTTCATATGCGAGCCAACTTAAGGCATATCATCCACATCCCAAGCTTTCTCTTATGTGTTCACGAAAAGTTAACAACTAGCCAAAGGAGGAAATGACAAGTGAAATACGAGGACAAGGCTATCGAACCCCTTGCCCCCACTTAGTGCAAGACAAAGGCTAGCCAAAATGTTTAATAAAATGCATGCTAGAGTGAAAATTAATATCAATTAGAGGAATGAGGTGCCCCCACATAGGGAAGCATACCAAACTCCTGAAAATGTTGTATTTTACGATTCAAGGCATTACATTCATTAGTGGTGTGACCATGAACTCTATGATATGCACAAAATGAAGTCTTGGAATAACATTTCTTGTGAGTTCTAGGAGGGAGGGTGATCAAGTGATCTTGGAGGAGTCTCAACAAAATACCCTCTTGATCAAGAGGAGAATGCGGTCTTGTGATTTGTTTCAAAGATGCATCTTGCTTAATATTGGATGTCATACTTACACAAGACTATTTAGATTGTGAAATTTTGTTCTCTCCATTATAGGAGGATACAAAATCTAACGAATTCAAATCATGAGTGTTGTGCGAGATGACATTGACATTAAGCGAAGGTGTAATTATGTGTTGCATGTTTAATGAAGGATGATGTTCAAGACCATTAGTTGTTAAGGATGATTTAGAAGGGTGTTGTGTGATATTGTTGATGTTGGGTGGAGGGTTGGCGATCTCTATTATAGGACAATAACTGAGACCATGAGTTGTTTGTTGTGTGAGAGGGTTGATAGGGTTGCGGATACCTTGTTCTCGATCACCACATCCTTTTCCACTATATCCCTATTGTTTCATAAGCTTATAACCTTTTCCATAAAATATTTTCATGGCTTTTGGATTGGGTGGTTGTTCGTTATTGTGTTCGTCAAAGGTTGTTGTGTAGTTTTCCTCTTTGTCTAAAGTGGTTGAGGTGGATGCTTTCAAAAGGTCTTCCGAAATTGGTGTTGACATCATTGTTGTGCCTTTTCCCTTTTTTGAATCTTTGTGGATGATTTTGTATTTTCCCATGAAGTCATGCTCAAAATCCAAGGAATCCCAATATTCGTCCAATAATGTTATGTGATGTTCAATGTGTTTGATGTTTTTTTGTGTAGGTTCCACTTGTATGGTTGGTGTTAATGTGTTCAAGGGGTTCTCTTTGGTTTTGTCAAGTTGTAAGACACTATAAGGTTCATGATTAACATCAAGGGTGTATACTTTTTTTTTGTAAATGTATTTCATTTTGCGATGAAAAGTGGAGGGCACACCGTTCATGGCATGAATCCACTATCTGCCTAAGATAAGATTGTATGAAAGTTCATAAGGCATGACATGGATTGGTGTATTTAAGGTGGCCACTCCAACATTATGAGGCATAATGATTACCCCAAGCGGTTTCTTTTCGACATTATCAAATCCATTAATAGATAAAGAATCAGGTCGAATGGTGGATCTATGAATGTCGAGCCTATCCAAAATACTCACACTACACACATTAAGAATAGAACCATTGTCTATAAGAGTCCTCTTTATGCCTATTGTGATGTATTGAGCAATGATAATGAAAGCTTCATTTTGGTTTCACAACTCTAAAGGAGGGAGCTTTTGTTTATGGATAGTAATGTCGAGATTCGTGCTATGGATTAAAGTTGCCAAATCATTTGGAGTTGTACTATGAGGAACTGCAATTTATTGTAAGGTTGTTTAAAGAATAGTGTGGTAATTTGGTGAGTTCTGAAGTAAATCCAAAAGGGAAATTTTTGCAGGAGTATTCTTTAATTGTTCAACAAGATCATACTCCTTTTTGTGTGTGATGTAACGAGGAGCACTAGACGGATTGGGTAAAGGTAAAGGGGCTAGGGTTGGTTGTGGCAGTTGTGGATTATTGTGAGTGTTATATGTATGAGAAATGGTATTATAACTCGGTTGTTGTGATACATTATTATTAGGTGGGTAGAGGATGAGTTGAGGTTTTTTTTTAGTTTGTTACTTGGGTGATTGTGGGTAAAGAATTAGGGGATTCTTTGGATGTCCCATGGGGCATGTATGTGGTTCATTGATGGAGGGGGATCAAATGGACACTTTTGCATTCAAAACCTCAGTGGTCTTGGTTTTATGTATCTCTAAGGAAGGACAATTGAGAATCACCATTTTATCTAAGGAAGAGACATGATTATTGTTGTCATTTTATAGCACCATCATATTATCCCTAGAAGGAGAGCGTTTAGAAGAACAAGCCACATGTTGTTGACAAGGCTAGATTCATCCAAAATGACTTCATGGCTAATAGGGGAATGATCATTGATGGGATTACGAAGAGGGGGATGGTTATGAGACAATGTTGGTTGAGTGTCTAATGTTGTTAAGGTCTCATTATCATGTGCTATGTTGTCTACCTAACAATGAAATCTTGTAATATGTTTAGCAGCTTCATCACAAGTGAGGAAGGCATCAAGAGAAGGATCACTATGGTTTTCAAATAGATTATCCCAAATGGAAGGAGCATTAGGGATGGGAGGGTCAAGATTCTCATGACTCTTAATAGGGATGTCTTCTAATACCAACGTATCGTCTTGACATCAAGGAGGGATATTAGGAGATGGAAAAGTTTGATTGTCATGGTTATGGGGATTAGGTGAGGTGGTATTCAGGAATGTTTCTATGTTTTCATCATCTTATTTGCTAACATCATCCAAAGGGGAATAAGAAAATGGACAATCAAGACTTGCAATGCTTGTAACTTCCTTCACCAAGATACCTTCGTGACTAATAGGAGAGGTATTGTGAGAACAACAAGTATGTGTGTTATGATTGTCTACACCTCCATTCACACCAATGGGCAATGTAATATTTTGGTCTACGCTATGTTCCTCATAGTTGTAATCAAAATCAAACTCATAAGAGGGGGTGTTATGATTATAAAATCCATGTTTCATCAAATAAAAGGCACATATAAAGAACATGCTATGCAAAAGTAAATAAAGTGCAATGTAATGTTCAAATGTGAAACAAAGTAAATTGCTAATTACAGTATGCAATAATCTAAAAAATGAAATGTGGGAGGTGTAAATGTGAAATTAAACTATTCATGAAATGAGCTATTTTAAGTGAGATCTAGTGAAATGAATGCTACAAAAATGCAACTAACTTATCTAGGTAGGTTAAGGCACCAAGTAGAGGCTTAAAAATAGAGTTCTAAGTTCTATAAAATGCAGTTTCAGGGGTCAAAAGGGACTGATTCGCCCAGGGTGGCGAATGAGTCCCAGTATGGATTTTTTTTAGAATTTTCATAAATGTTTGAATAATTTTGATGCTTTCTAAGTGATATGATGCAAACCTAATTGAAAAATATAGAATTTCAAAGAGTGGAAATGAATTTAGATGCCAACAATGCAACCTAAATGCACTTTTTTATGAATGCAAAATTTAACACCTAGCATGCAAATGAATTATGCAAACCCTAATGCAAGCTAGATCTATGATGATGAAAGGACTCCAAATCAGTCAAAAAAGCATTCAAAAAGCAGGTTCACCAAAATGAACTGTATATTTTTGGTTCCTATGGACTTCTCTAGCTCTTTTAGGATTTTTCACCTAAAAGGAGAGAGATAGGGACCAAAAATGCTAAGGGTTCATTCAAATTAGGATGTGTCTAATGTTGTTAGAGATAAATGAGATTATTTAAATGAAACTAAGCTAAGTAATTGATTAATTATGAATGCAAAACCTAAGAGACAAGTGATGTTTGAAAACACATTGTGTAATGCAAACTAACCTAAGAATGAATAATAAACTACAACAGAAATGAATTAGACTGAAAGTGTTCACTTCGAATCTTGATGAGGACTGGAAATTACATTTAAAATGTTGTTGATGCTGTTTTTTAGGTCTAGAGGGACTCATTCACCATTCTGGGTGAATCAGTCCCAGTTCTTGTAAATTAAGTTAGAATCTGTTTCTATCAAAAGGGTGACAGAAAATGCAGAAAACATAAAACTGACCTAGAAATGGGACTCATTCGCCACCCATGGAAAATGAGTCCACTTTTCAATTTTTGAATTTTCAAAAGTGGAATCAAGAGCTCCAATCTGCAGTTCAACTTCCTATAGGTGTTCGCTTTTGAAACTTTGATTCACAGGTCTAAAAATGAGATTTTGTTGATTATTTGACTTGTTGAATGAAGAGAGGACTTTAAAAACCATGTATCTTGATCTTCAATGATTTCTAAGCTTCCAAGAGACCTAGATCTACATACACACAAGGAAAGAAGAAGAAATGTTGAATCTTAGGGCATGGGGGTTTGCCTTGGTCAAGCCCCATTTAGGTAATTAAATGAAAATGATGAAGGAATGGAATGAAACATGCAATAATGGAATAGATTACCTTGCCATGATGATAGATCTTAAAATTGTGTAGCACACCATGAAGATTCATCCCTTGAATGTCTTTAGAAGTTCTCTTGGTATCTTGCAATGATAAAACCCTAAGTTGCTTGACTTGAGATGAAAGATTGGTGGATGAATAATGAAGAATAGATGTGAATTGAGTGAATGGATGAATAGAACAATGAGAGATTAGGAGATGTGAAATGAGGAGAAAAACACTTATTTATACACACTTGTGCCTTAGTTGCCCGTTCATACCTCATCACAGGCTGACATCAAGTGTTTTTGAATAAAAACCCGAAAGGAAATTTTAAATTTTTTGAATTTGGAGCCAAGGGGGACTCATTCGCTACCCATGACAAATGGGTCCCACCTAGAACCTAAAAATGGGTGTCAGGAATTAAGTTGTATTTAATGTTGTTTGTCAGGTTAACATTAAAAAATACACTTATTTAAGACATATGAGGGCATAAAGGGACCAAATAAAGCATGAGAAAGGGATAAATAGTGAAGTTATTCCTAGAAAAGCATGAAATCTTGTTACAAGACTTTACAACACTTCAAAATAGGACTTGTTTAGTGATTGAAAAGGTGGTTTTTAGGTGAATTTTAATGAATAGAGTCTAGAAGAATGTAGAAATGTCTTACAACATTTCACAACACCTTCATAAGACGCCATTAAAAGCATTTTATTTAGTTTTCAAGGGTTCAAGACCTAGTGTGGATGCATAAAATTCCTCACAACACCTGAATCAATGCCTCATTAACTCCAATTTATCATGAATTAATCCCATGGCAAGTAAAGGGTACTTTTTTCTATAGCACAAGGACCTGCAAAGCTACATAGACATATCCTAGAATTTTCAATATAGCTCACTCAAAATAATAACATGCACCGAGATGTGTTCCAACAACCAATTTCTCACATAGTTGCTCACACATATAACACTCAAAATCATAATCAACCAAAGAAAACACCAACCTCTATTCTATTTCCTCAACCATTTCTTCCCCTACACCTCATGTCCCTCCACCTAGTGGTAAAGAGTATGATCTTGTCAAGAAACTTCATATTATGTTGGAAAAAGGGATCTAGGGCCTAAACCACACTATGTACAAAATTACAAGGGAAAAGCATTAAAAGTGATCTTAAATACCTACTTGGCTACTAGTCTCAATGAAAGAGCTAGAATGGTGGATTAGAGTTTTAATCCTTTGTTTAATGTGTGTGATGGTTGTGTGTGATTTGATAAATTTTATGATGCAATGATGTTCCTATGTTAATTATGAAAATACAAAAAATTGATATGATTTCCAAAAAAACACAAAACTAATAATAGAAAAAAGGGTAGACAAACAAGAACCTAGCATATAAATTTGGACCTGAAATAGCTGGATAGGGACATTGGGGTCCCTAGACTAGGTAATAGCTACCCAAAATCAAACTTAATCTCTTATTTCTCTTGTTTTGTAAGATATTCTCACCTAAACTCAACGTTAGAACTTTGTTTGTCATTGATAAAATCCACTTTCCTTGATTGTTAACTTGTAAGACTTGAATTCTTGAATGAGAAATTAGGTATTTAATCTTCCTCCAATTCACTTTATATATATAACTTGTACACATGTTAGAGGGGAAAGTGTTGTGTTGTATAGGGGCTTGCCTAAGTCAAACCCCATTTTGGTATTTCTACCTCCACAATAGCTATGATGATGTAAAAAGAGAGCTTACCCTCAATTGGGTAGAGGCTAAATGATAAATAAGTGATAAATTGACAATTAGTGTAACTCATCACTCAAATCTACATTCTTTGATTGATAGAAGTCATTGTATTCATCACCTTCAAGGTGAAATTGATGTTTTATTTGAAGTCCTACAAGTGTTAGTACTCACAAATAAAATAGAAATAAAACATGAACAAACTCACATACAAATATGATGCATTGCTAACATGATGTTTGACTGAAATAATACTATTGTAGTTCTTCTAGTGATTTATTTTAGGATTCTTAATTGCTCAATCAATTTCATTGGGATTTTAAATGATTAAAAAGACTTGTATTTATATACAATTCGTCTAATTTCTTGAAAATAAAATACCAATAGTTAATAAATTATTTTAGATTTTTAAATATTAAAAGTCCAACACACACATATTTTAAATTTAGGCATAATAGGTTGGACAAGAGCACTATTGAGTGTCCTAGTCCATACGTATCCTTTTTGGGGCCTTAAACATCAGTATTAAATGTTGAATTCTTATTTTCAATGTCATTTATAATTTTTTGAAGATTATTATAAAATGGAAAATTAAATGCATAATTAGGTCCAAGTACATAAGGGGGGGCTTAGCATAGTGTAAAATTTTCAAGGATAACAATTTACGATGCTACATTTAGCCCCCAATTTAGTGATATTATGAACTTACACTCAGACTCGCACTAAAGTACTTGGATAAAGCAAGAAGGGTTTAATTATCCAAACATTGAAGAGATAGAACAACATCGAATCTAGGGGATGCGCTAACCCCCAAGCTCAATATCCTATGGAAAGATAATGTAAAGACAAATCAACACACACATGAGGTGCAATGTAGCATGACAAACACAAAGCATACATGATGAAAAAAAAAATTTAACATAGTACTGTAAACATTAACATCAATATCTAGTGATTGCATTTTGTTTCATAATGTTTTGTTGAATATTTTTTTTTAATTAAGTTTTGAAGTCAAACTAATTATGATTTAGACATAGGTGGACTTTGAATTGTATAACCTTTTTTTTATGTATTTAAATTCAATATTTTTTGTTTAAACAAGGACATCAATACCCAATTCATACATATTTTTCAAAAAATATCTCAAATTTACTATTTTTCCATGATGATTTTTCACCAAAATTGATATTCAATGAAAAAATTCATTCAATAAAACTAAAAATAAAATAAAAAATCAAAAGAATATATATTAAATAGTTGTGGGAAAGAGAATTTCGAGAACTATGGTCCTCCAACTTGGTTTATCAAGTTGACTCCATTTGCATCTCCTTCCCAAACTTCAAAAGTAAAAAAAATGGTATAGATTATGAAATGGTGGATGGGTAGGTGAGAAAATAAGGGTTCTGTTGAGCCCCCCTTCATTCAAAGGGGGTTTCGATCGAACCCTCTTGAATGTCGCTAAAAGGACTACCCAAAATTACCTTCAAATGAACCCTTGCAAAACGAACATTATAATGATCATTTTTTTTCTTTTTTCAATTTTTTCAGAGGTATTTTTAATATTTTTCATTCCCGAGTGTTAACTTAGGATGAAAGTTTTATCTCGAGTTCTAAATTTGGGACAAAATGTTCACCTTTTCATGATGTTAGCATTCCATCATTTTAATTATTAAACTTGAGTTATTTACTCAAAATAATTTATTTAATTTATTCTTTTTATTTATATTTATTATTTATTTATTTCACTTTTTAAAATTATTATTCATGCAACTTATTTAAAAGTTTAAAAATATTTGTATTTTTTTCTCATTTTTCTAGTTTTTTCACAATGCATGTGCTAATCAGTTGCTAAATTTAGGATTGAAACTACAAGATTTTTTTAGATCCTTTCTATCGATAAATTTAGCAATCATTTTTTTGTGTAAATCATTATATAAGTAAGAGAAACTTAGAGGAATTGTCAAGGATATTTTGGTTCTACAAGGAAAGCTTTGGTGGAGAAGATTAGAAGATCTGTGAAAGATATTTTTGTTCTACAAGGCACACTTTGGAGGAGGAGATTAGAGGAATTGTTAAGAGATATTTTATGAAGAATAAGATGGGAAAAAAAGGACAAGAAAAAAGTAAGAGTACATGAAAGCATTCAGTAGAACAGGAACAAAGAATACTTGAAAAAATATTGCAAAGTCATCATAGACATTTAAACAATGTATGTCAAACTTTAGCCTCTCCCAATATTATTCCTTTCATTTCACTTTAACCTTCCATTTTACATTGCTATTGAAGAATTATGTAGCAGAGGATAATTTAAATTTACTATCAAGGTTCTCACCAAGTAAATTGGCATTCATATATCCTACATGTGCATTTGAGAGACCTAGGCCCCTCTCTTGAAAAATAGGAGCATTAATTTATCTCTCTTGATAAACACAAAATTTCATATCTCAAACCTATCTCAAACTAATTTTAATGGAATTAGTCCTATATTGGTGATAAGGAAGGTAAATCACAACTTGATGTAGAATAATAACACATTTATACTACATAATATATTACATCATTGATCTCTCTAAAGACAAAATGAAGTACAAGGGAATGAAAAAAAATGTTTAAAATTATAAATAGAGATCATAACCCACAACTTTATCAACTACAATATTTTTCCTCCATTTTAAAAGAATTATCCCAACTAGTAAATTAGTTATAAGATATATGCCTACTTCTAAAATTTTTCTATGATGTCTAAGAGGAATAGTTTTCTCTCACTTTGCATTGTGTGTTTCTTCTAGTTACCATATTAGGAACTAATTATCCATTATGATTGTTTCTAACCTTAGAGATTATTTCATCCATATTAATTCTATTTAGGTTATTTTGTAGAGTCATCAACCAATATAGTTAGAGAAAGTTTGAAAAATAAATCATTACTTAAAATATTATCATTAACCTTAATTTGAAAAGGGAGATCACAAGATCAAATCAATAATTAATGATCTATTATCATTTCTAAGATAATGTACTTAAATATCACCAAAAAAAAATGTCACCTTAAAAGAATTAAAAAATATCTTATACAATTATGCAATATTAATGTAAATTTCCATAAAAGCTCTAGATTATTACAAAACGGTGGCTAAAAAAGTATTTTCACTTCAATTGTAGCATAAAATAAAAAGATATTTACAAGTGATTATCACTTTACCACATTACGTGAACATTCAAATATTATTTTAAAGTGTTTTTGGTAATTTATGCCACTTAGTTACTTTAGATTTTGTAACAAATAGTGTAGAAGGAAATATCAAAAAACATATCTTGAATTCCATAAAATACTTGTTAGAAACCAAGATCAGAAATTCAAACTAGAAAATGCCTTCCACGAGAGAAAAACAGGAAAAGCAAGAGCAATTTGCATGAAGATGTGAAAATGAATAATATTCAGGAATTCAAAAAATACAAGAGATGAATTGCTTTATAAAAAAAATGTATGCATAACCCTAAAGGTAAAACCTAATGTCAACCTAAAATCAGCTCTGAACTATTTAAATAAAGCTTACTTATTAATTAAGTAAACTAATTATTACCTAAGTAAAATTAATAAAGTGTAATTAAATAATTAATTACACCAACACCCCCCTTAAGTGCAACTTAGGGAGACTAAAAAAGCATGCACCTAATGCTAGGATGAATGCATGAATGGGTCCTGACTACAAGGCCATGTTAGGTACCCATGTACAAATGCAATGAATGGGAAAGAGGAGAAAACCCAATGGGACAAACCCCCCCCTCAATGAGATGACCTATTGTAAAGAAGCACTGGAATCCTAAATCTGGAAAGCAAGGAGAGATACCTCTGTTTACAAGAAACCATATGAGAGTCACTGAAGGACTCATGCATAATCATGATAATGCAACAACAAAACCGATGCCAAGGAACACTAGAAAACTCACAAACTGGAACAACCCTGGAATCTATGAAGAGATGAATAAATGATTCCACCCATAAGAGGGAATGATGTGATGAAATAATCTGGAAGCTATGTGTACTCGATGTCGATGCAAAATTGTGACTAAAACTAATCCATAGGAGCAAGTACCATGAAGATTCTGGAACATTAACCATAAAATGAATGGCCCTCAAACTGAGATGTGACTCTATGTGAATTTGATGCAATTTAGAATCATTAACCATAGGCTCTCAATCAAAGATGTGAACTGATGCGAACCAAAATGTGTCAAGCTATGAGAAAGATGTGGAAAAAAAAAAACTAAATAATCCAGATACAACTCATGTGAGTTTTCATCAATATGAAGATGAGATCAAAGTGCATGCAATGCAACTACACTCTAATCAAATTATTATGCAAGAATCCCCCTTGATGGAACTTTATAGAAGTTCATTTATTACAATGCCCCATGATTGTAAAAGGAGAACATGCAAAACATGCATAAATTAAAGAGAAAATGCAAACCTAGTGCATGAAAACAAAAAAGAGCACATGAACAAACCAATGTTCACATCTACTTCCATGATTAAAAATTGACCTCAGATCTGTGTAGAGTACTAAATCAACTTTTCGGTGTCGCTTGAATCGCAAAAAATGGATAACCGAGGAAAAAGATATGCCATCTAAAGAATAAACTACTTCATATGAATTCAAAGGCTTGCAAAATAAAAATGGAGAAAATATGAAAATAATACCTTTGCCACTAGATCAGGCTTGGAACCAGATTTCTAATGGTATCTTGTTTGTGAAATACAGACAACGTAAGCAAAAGTTATGCCCGATTTAGTAAAAGTGCTCCAAATTTACCTAATAAGGCCTGCAAGTACCCCTGGGGGCTAAAAAAAAAAGCCCCTGGTTGCTTGGGTGGACCAAGGGGCTAGTGGTAGGGACTAGGGCATGGCCCTCGGTCACTAATGTAAACACCACTTATGCTGGTGGGGTGCTCAGGGGTTGGGCGCTTCGCGCTCGGTCACCCAAATGACTGATGATAGATGTAGAAGAGCCCACGACAGCTGGGACGACCGAGGGCCTTGGAGTGGCACCGCTGGTCTGAGTGGCCGGAAAGTGGCTGCTTGGTGGCTACTAGGCAGTGGCCCTGAATATAATGGGCAATGCTTTTTAAAAAGGAATTTTTTGATTTTTAATTTTTTTGCCTCAAAGTATGTGTTGGGGAGGCCATACGACCTCCTTGGCAAATTTTTTTTACTTCCTAGATCAACTGCTTGAAAATAGACCAAATGACAATGTTCCTAGGGTTTTTGGCCACTACGAATGCGATGGTGACCTCCATTTGTGCCCAAAATGTCCCAAAAATTGGCTACCCCCAGATCTTGCAAAAAAATCCCTAGACTTGAAACCCTTGTTGATTTGGTAAACGATGATGAAAATCAATGAAACAAAAGCCAATTCTGACTTTTTCCAGCACTCTGAATCCAATGGAGATTCCCAATCTAATCCAAAATGCTTCATAAATAAGGTCAAGGAATGAAACCCTCGAGGAACCCCAAACGTGCTCTGCAATGAATTTCTCCAAGAAACTGAGAAGGGGTTGCAAATCAAGGCTTTGATACCATGTTAAAAACCAAGATCAGAAATGCAAATAAGAAAATTTCTTCCACAAGAGAAAAATAGAAAAATCAAGAGCCATTTTCATGAAGATGTGCAAATGAATAATATTTAGGAATTCATAAAATATAAGAGATGAATTGCTTTATAAAAGCAATGTATGCATAGCCCTAAAGGTAAAACCTAATGTTGTCCTAAAATTATCTCAACTAAATAAAGCTTACTTGTTAATTAATTAAACTAATTATTACCGAAGTAAACTTAAATAAAGTGTAATTAAATAATTAATTACACCAAAAATACTCACTTGCATGAAACACAAGGAAAAAACCTTTCTTGAACTTAAATCCATGTAATATTATGGCAATTGAATCATGTTGGTCATTAATAGAATGAAGGATAAAATAATGCATAAATGAAAGTCAAGTTAAGTATAAGTAGAAAGAATCAAACATACATAGTTGATAGCATTATGGTATTGGTATATATTTACAATGGATCATTAACTTATAATTTAATTTATTTCTAATCAAATATACATGTTAAAAGTGTATTGAATTATTGAAAAATAAGTATGATTAGCTCCTTTTTATCTTGCGCTTAGAGTCAAGTATTAGATATTAAAGATAAAATAAGTATATCCTCTAAAGGATACCAATAAGCCAAACCACTTCATCAATATCCCATATCATTATCAAACTCAAAAAAAACTTTTCCATCATCAATTTTGGCAAAAACAAAGCAATAATCTACTTACTAAACTCTGAACCAAAACACCCAAACTTGCACCATACTATTCTTCACTTTAATGTGTTTCAATAAGGAAAAACAACCAAAAACCAAATCATTCATGCTACAAGCCTTTATCCAGACCTCCAAAAAATTGTATTTAAAATGTTTTTGATTCCAATAAACCAAATATATATTCTTAGAACCACTGGTCAATTAGTCTTACTGTTATCTTGTAGACAAAACACCTTTGCACCTAGGGATCATCTTGCTCAATCATCCAAAAACAACATATTTTCCTTCAAAACCCTTTCCAAACATTTAGTCACCTTTTACAACATCAGAAAGGAAGAATTAAATCAAACTCTAACATTCAAATTATTGTTTTAACAATTTTTCACTTCCTAGGCATTCAAGGCACTATTTGCCCATTAGGTCTTCAAACCGTAAATCGGGTATTCCTTCCAAACTATTTTGAAATAACCCAAACCAACTATACCATCAGGAGCCCAATGTGGCATATAATAACATATCAAGAGTTTTCACTAGATTGCTTCAAAGGGATTACCAGATTTATAGACTATACACTGCAAAAATTCTTCAATTCACCCTAATTTACAAATGAAGTAGTCTTAAATCACCATCTAAACACAAAAAAGCTTTAAAAAGTCCTTAAAAAAGTCACAAAACACAATATTCAACAACTTTTAGAAGTAGAAGGGCTCAAATAAACATTGTTGTATAAAACCCTTATTCAATGCATCAAAACAAGCCCTACAAATGAGGGTATATTAGAATATCAAACTCCAAACCTCCTACCACATAGAAATTTATTCAAACATGTTTGCATAGGTCTACTCCAACTATAAAAACCACCTCTCATCTTTCATGCATACCTTTACATCATTTAGCACCTTGGAGCCATTCAATTTTATAAGGAAATCATTATTTTTCTGTAGGACAACATCATTCAAATTTCAATCACACCTTCCCCTACACAAATCAACACTCAAAATACATAAAATTTACTAATTAACTCTACTCCACTGATCTACAAGGCCTAATTCAGTGGAGTACGCTTCATTTTCTTATGTGACTCTCAAAACCCTTGTTTAAGGGTTTCTAACTGAACTACAAAAAATACTTTCAAACAAATGTTCTACTTGATCAAATCACTCCCAAATGGATTCAAAAGGATGCTAACTCTCTGATATATCAAGAACAAAAATATTTAAATACATATACTACAATACAGTCCATACAAGTTAATAAAGAACATAAATAACTCTGGAAACTATAAAAACAGGGTACTTTTATTGAATGAATTTCTTCAAAGATTATAAAGATGATCACTTTCCTGCCTTACAACTACTTTTATAGATGTTTCCACAACCAATAACTACCTTCACAACTTCTTTCAATGACCTATCCTTTCAACTTTCCCTCAAAGACCATCTTCTGATTTTTTGCCTTTTTTTTGCATTTTACATAATCAGCAACTTTTTCATTTTTTCAAGTTTTACATTTTCCTTTATTCCAATTGTAATGCCCCACCACGTAACCCTAGAGGATGACGCAAAAACAATGGAATTATAAATTTTTTTTTTTAAAAAAGTGTAATTAATTTAACAAGTAAAGTGAACTACACTTAACGCATACATCCTTTAAGGTACACGAAAACACTTACATTTGAATCCCATAACTTACAAAAGTGAACTAACCACAACATATAAAATTAAACTCATGATATAAAGAACATAGATCCAAAAGAATTAAACTCATGACATAAGATACAAAGTACATTGATGAATCATTCATAGATTGCATTTATTCAATACAATAGTTATAAAGCTCATTTCCAAAATGAGGAAGATCATACAATAATGTTACAATTACATTGATACAAGAATCCTCCTCAAATAAAAATGATGAGTAGTACATATAAAAAGTATCCAACTAATACAAAAGAACATAAGAAATAGTACAAAGCAACTGGTACATGCGAGCTCTCCAATCTGGAAGATCCTGCCATCACAAACATGAAATGGGAACCCAACGGTGTAAGGTGTGGATTCCACCCAACCAAGTGGTACCCGAAGGCCCACCCCCCGTGCTAGGAGATAGTAAAAGGGCTTCCTTGGAAAAACCAACAACCTCTAGACATAGGCGACACACAATACTATACCATACAAGAACAATACATACCTAAAGGTTACATTTCTTCCAAAGTGAAATAATCAAGTATACCAACTGCACAATACATATTGTTGTCATAGGAGGTGTGTCATCACAAAGTTGCATCATGGGTTACCCTGATAGATATTCCTAGGCTCCATCCCCCATCTTGGGTTACCCTAGTAGCCTCTCACAATCCCTGACCCCACATGCAAACCGATGTGGAATCAAATATCTTTCAAAGAGACAAGATAATGATCTTGCCATTCCATGCCTTCTCGTCTCATCCCAAGTTGAAAAAAACCCTTGAGCCCATGAGGGAGGTTACAATTATTTAGTTTCCATTGAATTAACTAACTCTCACATGAGTTACCCTAGCCCCACTTTGTGTGCTGACCCCCATTGAGAGCCACTCCCCTACCAACAACACAAGGATCTAATCCAAAACCCAAGGGTAAACAAAGTTCACACAATGGATATTAAATCCCAATCCAAAATATAAGAGGCAACACATGTTGTTCATAGTAACCGGGTGTTTAAACTGAATCACAACCAAGTGCACTACCCAAGGGAAATCAAAGGGTTGAACCATAAATCACAACAACCCCCTCATAAAACAACATGATTTGGAAGACTTACATACATGACTATCCAATTTCCCCAACTTACGAGAATAAAAGAAATCATAATTTAATAGGAAATTTAGGCAGGAAATAATTTTTAACTACCATTAGGATTTCCTAAATCCAATTTCCATCTCAAGAATACAATAATACATTGCTCAAATAAACTAGCTTATTACAATTTCACTTACAGAGAATAAATAAATTAATTCTATTTGTTTAAAATCATTTTCCCAATTTCAACTATATAGAAATCAAATTTCCTCTTTTAAAACATTTCATTTTAAAATATAACCAACTTGTGCTTTTGTATGCACCTATTATATATTCATTTTAAAAATATATATATATTAATTTACAATTTTCAAACAATACTAAACATATATATATATATATATTTATACATATACATATATATACATATATATATAAATAAATATATAAAAATATATATTTATTCATATACATATGAACATTTACATGCATATTATATATTTAATATATATTAAAAAATATATATATATAAAATCAAAATCCCATATATTAAAAGGGGCAGACGAATTAATGGCTAGCTATGTCGGGCTATATGCACAGCCGGCTCCCCATATGGGGCGCGTGGCCTGTGAAGGCAGCGCTGGTGTTGCCTCCATAGTCTGCCTCCCTATGGGGCGGCAACTGTGGGGACAACCCCAACCTCCCCCATATGCATTCAATTCTTATAAATTTTTTTAAGATTTTCCTATGATTTATTAAAATGAAAACATCGTATGAAAATTAAATCCAGGTTTCCTTCAAATGCAATTTTTTAATAGGGATTTTTATAATCAAATATGCTTATATTTTTATATATATATGTATATGTATTTATTCCAATATATATATATATATAATAAATTAGAATGATTGCTTGAGAAGAGCAATTTCTTTTAACAAAAGTTTTATATAGGGGGTTTTTACAAAAAAAATCTAGAGAAGCAAATTTCTACAGAAGGATGTTTTCAAATTTTTGCCATAGGTTTTTAATTTCCCAGCCAAATAAAACTAATTGGGAAAACAAATAAAAACAATAATCTTCTACAAGAAGATCTTTTCCCATACAAACAAGATTTTCCAAAAATTTTGACAGGAAGATTTTAAATCCATTCCTACAGAGATTTTCCAAATCTTCTATTGTTTTAAAAACAATTCCTACTGAGGCTCTAAAGCTTTTATGGAAATTTTTCAATTCGAAACAAATCAAAGCTTAGAAAAAATTCTACAGAAGCTCTAAGCTTTCACATTAATTTTCCAAACACAACAATCTTTCAAATTTGTAAAATATATTAAAGCTTCTACATAGATAACATATTCTTCTTGTATAGGCAATCTTTCCAATTTGCATATAAATAAAAATAATTTAAAGAGCCTATTTTCAGATGCTTGAGGAAATGATGTTTGAAGTAGAATTTCACCTTTAGATACCAATTTACCAAAGCTTCTTCCAAATTATCCACTCTTTTAGAAAGAAGAAAACAAAACCAGAGCCAAAATTTCTTGAGAACTTCTTCCCCAATTTTCAACCACCTCCTTTTTTTAAAATATCTTTCTTCATTGTCATGAAGTAGTCTCTTTCCTCTTTCAGTTAATGCAATTAATCTCTCTGATAATTCATTCCCAACAATAGTGTTTAATTTTTCTAACACGTCACAAATAAAATATGTTTTCAACCAAATCATAGATATTTCCTCTAAGATAATTCCAAGATATTTATGCATTTAATAATTCATAATTCACATATAATTTCTAATTAAATTTAATCTAATTAATTTAATCACTTTATAAAATAAAGTTAATCTCAAAGATTAAATCACTTTACAAAATAAATTAAATTTAATTAATTAAATCAAATATAAATCTTCTAACAACATTAATCAAAATTAACTAAATAATAACTAAAAACCATTATAAACATTAATTAATATTAATTTCCCATAGAACATACCTTGCAAAATAAATAAATGACAAAGAAAACATGGAAAACATAACAACAAAGCATACCGAAATAAGGACTGACGACACACTGTGACTAGGGTTGTGGCTTGACAAGGACATCCCATTACTATCTCCCAATCAACTATTACATTGGGCAATGGACACACTCAAACCTGTGAATCCAAGTGGAGTCGATGTCTTGTACCTATAATCCTACAATCAAAACATATGTCATGCATGTATATAGATTATAAACAATCACACCGTGAAGAGAAAATTACGGAATTGCAGGGCACTCACAAGTGAGTGATGCAATCTCATTCCCTTCACCAATACAGTGTCACATCAAAACTGACAAAACTAAAACATCAATTAACTACAAATGAGAATATATCAATATTAACTCAAATAATCAACTATGCTAACTAGAAAGCATGTCATAATCAATAATCATCCATAAAGTGTACCATCACATCACAATATAAAAAACCATCATCGCTCCAATGTCAGCGATCAAATAGAAAAAATAGAGTATCATGAACTAACAAAGTAAAAGCACTGTCTAAAAATATAAGCAAATCAGAGGGGTTCTACATCCTCCCCCCTTAGGATTAGGATTACTCCTCGAATCCTATGAACAAATAGGGATAGAACTCCCTCATCCTAGTCACATCCTCCTAGGTAGCCAAAGTATCATCTCTAGGATTGCATTGGACCCTAACCTACTCAATATCTTGACCCCTAAAGGTGAGTCTCCTATGTTGTGTGATGGCCACGAGATCCAAATCCAGCTACCCATCCTCTACCTGTAAGGCATTCTAATCAATGATGTGAGATATATCAGGGTGATAAGGCCTAAGTACTGAAACATGGAATATGTCGTGTATGCACAAAAGACTGGGCGGTAAAGAAAGATGGTACACTACTGGCCCAATCTTCTCAAGAATCTCGAATGGCCCGACAAAGTGAGGTGCGAGCTTAGAGCCCTTTCCATATTGGATTGGACTCTTTTAAGGACGCACTCGCAAAAAGACTCGGTCACCTACTGCAAATTGGCCATCCACCCGATGTGCATCTGCATACTTTTTCTGCCTATCTTGTGAAACAACCAAATGTTCCCTGATACGGATCACCTGCTGCTCCATATCCTAAAGCATCTTTGAACCCAATAGAAATTTTTCCTCTAACTGATCCCAACTCAAAGATGTTTGACACAGTCATCCATACAATGCCTAGAAAAGAGGCATACCAATCGAACTCTGATAACTATTATTATAAGAAAACTCCACTAAATGGAGATAGTCCTCCCATCGTGTTTGCTGGTCCATTACATACATGTGTAACATATGCTCAAGGACTTGGTTGACCCTCTCAGTCTATCCATCTGTCTCAGGGTGATATGCTAAACTAAAGTTCAACTGCATCCCCATGGAATGCTGCAATGACATCCAAAGAGCTAAGGTAAACACAAGATCCCTATCAGAAATGATCCAACAAGGAATACCGTGCAACCTAACTATATCTCCCATGAACACTCTAGCAATGGATGAAGCATTAAAGGGTGAACAAATAGGCAAGAAGTGTGCTACCTTCATCAACCTATCCACCATCACCATAATGGCATCATGTCATCATGAAGAATTGGATAACCCAACAATGAAATCCAATGAGATTATATCCCATTTCCATTATGGAACCAAATGTGGCTAGAGAAGTCCTTCCAGATGTTGGTGTTTAGCCTTCACTCATTAACACTCCAAACACCTTGACACAAAGTTAGCGATATCTCACTTCATACCTGCCCAGAAGTATAGTTGTCACAAATCGGCATGCATCTTCTTCACTCCTAGATGAGATGAATAGGGTGCATGATGTGCCTCTATCATAACCAAGATACAAAGATCTCTAGTAGATGGAGTGTAAATGTATCCCATGTGTCTCAACAAACCATCTAACTCTAGAGAATAACCTAAGAATCTACCCTCAAGAGTCTTGCATGTCTCTATCTCTGATCTCACCTCTTGATACCAACTATCTATAGGAAGTGTAGAAAGAATCTAACTCCTCAAATCCACACCAAGAGTCAACTCTGACAACTCGTGTCTTCATCTACTGAGATCGTCGACAACTTTGTTCTCCTTCCCCTAGACAAACTTCATCTCGAAGTCATACTCACAAAGGAATTCAATCCATTGCCTTTGCCTAGAATTTAGATTAGGCTACATGAAGATGTACTGTAAGCTTCAATGGTCACTATGCAACTCAAATTTGTGCCCCAATAGGTAATGCCTCCATCTCGTCAAAGCATTTACTACCACTGCCAACTCAAGATCATGTGTGTGGTAAGTCAACTCATGATCCTTGAGTTTGCGTGACTCATGCAATAACACGACCATTCTGCATCAAAACTGTTGCTAATCCCTCCAAAGATGCATCTATACAGACAAAAAAATCTCCAGTAGGATTAGGTATCATAGAATCAGTGCACTGGTCAACCTCTCCTTCAGAGTCTAAAATGTTGCCTCACACTGTTCTGACTAGATGAATCTCTTCCCTTTTCTCTAAAGAGAAGTGATAGGATGTCCTATCGTAGAGAAACCCTGAATAAAGCATCTATAATAACTTGTTAATCCCATGAAACTACATATCTCTGCCATATTAGTGGGTGCATTCCAATCAATGATCTCCTAGATCTTCATAGGATCTACTGCAATACCCTCTCCTGATATCACATGCCCAAGGTACTTAACCTCAATCTTAAAGAACTCATATTTTGACAGGTTAGCATACAACTGATTATCTCTCAAACACTACAAAACCTACCTTAGATGCTCCTCATGCTCCTCTACTGTCCTGGAATAGATCAATATATCATCAAGGAATACTAATACAAATCTATCCATATAAGTGTGAAAGACTCTGTTCATCAAGCTTATGAACACAAATGGCGAATTCATTAACCTAAATGGTACCACTACAAAATCATAGTGACTGGAACGCATGTGAAACATCATCTTATGAATGTCATAATCAAAAATATGTAGTTGATGATACCCTAAATTAAGATCAATTTTTGAAAAGATCGTAGCACCCTTGATCTAATCAAACAAATCATCAATCCTAGGTAAAGGATATTGGTTCTTGATTGTCACTTTATTCAGGTGATAGTAGTCTATGCACAAATACAGAGAACCATCATTCTTCCAAAAAATTACTGGTGCTCCCCAAGGTGAAACACTAGGATGGATGAAACCCTTCACTAGCAACTCCTCCAGCTACAAGCGAAGCTCCTTAAGCTCCTATGTAATCATACGGTAGGAAGCTCATGAAATAGGCTTAGAACTAGGTATAAGATCAATCTTGAAATCAATGTCACGTAGAGGTGGAATCCCTAGAATCTCACAAGGAAATACATTTGCATACTCCTGAAGTATGGGGTGGCTATTAAGAGAAACCTTCTCCTCACAATCACCCAACTCCAAGTCATCAACTATCACTACATACAACTGACATCCCTGACATACACATCTCCTCAGCTGCATAGCCGAGATCATCCTCAATGATATGGGTCTTTGAACTCCCACTATCTCAACCTCTCTACCAGATACATCAATGCATCAAATCATCTTGTGTCGATAGTCAATAATGGCCCTGTGAGCCTCAAACCAATCCATCCCTAAGATGATGTCATACAACCCCAACAATATAATGTAGAGGTCTATTGTAGTATGAAAGGATCCAATCTCCAATCTACAATCAAGTACTAGGGAATGCACTGCAAATTTAGCACCAGAGTCCAATTCGACCTGCCACTTAACATATTGCTTTGTTGTCCTCTGTCTACAACACACCACAAAAGATGATGAAATAAAAGAATCTGATGCTCCTGAATCAAATAAAATGGTAACCCTGTTACCTTATAACATACCAAAAGTCTCTACCACTACGCCCTGGTGATCAGCTTGGCGGTTGTCAACTGTAGAAAATACTCGATGACCTCTACCCACATCTCCAACAGTCGGTTCCAATGTTGCTAGCCTCTAAGTATAATTTGATGTGCCCTTATTGGGACACTGTCATGCTATGCGACCTTGTTGGCCACAAGCAAAACATCTTGTACCCCTACCGAATCCTCTACCTCTTGGAGGTACACTCGACTGCCAAACACTACCCCTATTATAGGTAGACTGCATACTCTATGTCGACTGCCCAAAGTTGGGGCATTTGTTTTACCTCCAATTCCTATCACCCCCTGACTAATACCTATCCCCTTGTCTCAACTAGAAATTCTTATGTTTCCCCTATGAATTTTGATGGTAACCACTTTATGCAGGAACTTGTTGTGTCCTAAGTGGTCTAGCTCCCTAAGCCTTGCCACTACATGAACTAGGTCTTGCAGCTGAAGCACTACCTATCTACACTCCAATATGGCCACCCAATGCCATCGCCAAATTCTCCTCCACCAGTTTGGCCTTCTCTACTGCTGTCTCCATAGTCTTGGGTTCAAAAACCTAAACACCACCACTAATCTGGGCATTTAATCCCTTGATGAAGTGTTGAACAAGCATGCCTTCATCATCACCAATGCTAGCGAACTACTTGAGCTTGTAAAATCGATGCTCATACTGGTCCACCGACATGGCCATTTGTCGTAGAGCATGAAACTTGTCTCTACGATGTTGTTGCCAATGGTCAGAATGGAATCTGGCTCTAAACCTCTCTATGAACATATCCCAAGACACAAAATTAATGTCAATACGGAGCTTCTGCTCCTCCAATCTCCACCAGGTAGATGCAAAGTCTCACAAGTGCATGATGACACACTTGGCGTTGGTGTTGCTACCATAAGGGTGTATAGGATAACACCGGTTCAGGTCTATCAACCATATCTCAACCCCTAACTTGCTATGAGAACCATCAAAAGTGGGCAAACAAGCTCTAAGTAGGTCTCTCACATAAGCGACTATGTCTGCCTCTGGCTGTGCTAGTACCTCTCTCTCACCAATATTAATCTGATCTCTATCCTACCTTGACCCAAGGCGAGCAAGAGTCTCCTCTAAAAAATGACACAACTGAGCACCCCTGATCCCTGGTGGATCTTGATTCTGATAACCACCTCCCAGAGCCTTTTGGGAAGCTTGATGTTCCTCACAATCTGAGTCACAGGGAAAATGGGGAGTTGAATCCTGCTGACTACCTCCACAACCACCTCCTCGGCCATGACCACACCATCTACCATGACCTTGCCTAGGTGGCATGATCCTACACAGACATAACAAGGTATACGACAAGGTACACAAACTTAAATCCTACACAACTAACAACTTAATGGGTTCAACATTATCATAGAGTACCTAGTGTTTAAACTTGGGCTCTGATACCATGTGTAATACCCCGCCACGTAACCCTAGAGGATGACACAAACACAACGGAAGCGTAACAATTTATTTTTTACAATTTTAATTAATAACAAGTAAAGTGAACTACACTTAACACATACATCCTCTAAGGTACACAACAACGCTTACATTTGAATCCCATAACTTATAAAAGTGAACTAACCATAGCATATAAAATTAAACTCATGATATAAAAAATATAGATCCAAAAGCATTAAACTCATCACATAGGATACAAAGTACATTAATGAATCATTCATAGATTGCATTTATTCAATATAGTAGTAACAAAGCTCATTTCCAAAATGAGGAAGATCATACAGTAATGTTACAATTACATTGACGCAAGAATCCTCCTCAAATACAAATGAGGAGTAGTACATATACAAGTATCCAACTAATATAAAAGAACTTAAGAAGTAGTACAACTGGTACACATGAGCTCTCCAATCTAGAAGATCTTGCCATCACGAACATGAAATGGGAACCCAATGGTGTAAGGTGCACATTCCACCCAACCAAGTGTTATCTAAAGGCCCACCCCCTATGCTAGGAGATAGTAAAAGGGCTTCCTAGGTAAAACCAACAACCTCTAGAAATAGGAAACACATAATACTATACCATACAAGAATAATACATACCTAAAGGTTACATTGCTTCCAGAGTAAAATAATCAAGTATATCAACTGCATAATATATATTGTTTTCATAGGAGAAGTGTCATCACAAAGCTGCTGGGTTACCCTGGCAGATCTTCCTAGGCCCCGACCCCCATCTTGGGTTACCCTAGTACCCTCTCACAATCCCTGCCCCACATGCATACCAATGTAAAATCATATATCTTTCAAAGAGACAAGATAATAATCTTTCCATTCCAGGCCTTCTTGCCTCATCCCAAGTCTAAATAAGCCCTTGAGCCCATGAGCGAGGCACAATTAAAAAGTTATATGATTTAAGCTACCCTTTCTTCTAATACATTATTTAATTTCCACTAAATTAACTAACTCTCACATGAGTTACCCTGGCAATACTTTGTGTGCTGGCCCCCATTGACAGCCACTCCCCTATTGACAACACAAGGATCTCATCCAAAACCCAAGGGTAAACAAAGTGCACACAATGGATATTAAATCCCAATCCAAAATATAAGAGGCAACACATCCCATTCGTAGTAACCGGGTGTTTAAAATGAATCACAACCAAGTGCACTACCCAAGGGAAATCAAAGGGTGGAACCATAAATCACAACAACCCCCTCATAAAACAAAATCATCTGGAAGACTTACATACATGACTATCCAATTTCCCCAACTTACGGGAATAGAAGAAATCATAATTTAATAGGCAATTCAGGCAAGAAATAAAACTACCATTAGAATTTCCTAAATCCAATTTCCATCTCAAGAATACAATAATACATTGGTTAAATAAACTAGCTTATTACAATTTCACTTACAGAGAATAAAGAAATTAATTCTATTTGTTTTAAATCAATTTCCCAATTTCAACTATATAGAAATCAAATTTCCTCTTTTAAAACATTTTATTTTAAAATAAATAACTTTTGCTTTTGCATGCACCTATTATATTCATTTTATATATTATATATTTAATATATATTAACAAAAAAAATATATAAAATTAAAATCGCATATATTAAAAGGGGCAGACAAATTAATGGTTGGTTGTGGCAGGTTGTATACACAGTCGACTCCCCATATGGGGCACGCAGCCTGTGAAGGCAGCGCTGGCGCTACCTCCATAGTCCATGGTTGTGGGGACAGCCCCAACCTCCCCCATATGCATTCAATTCTTATAATTTTTTTAAATATTTTCTTGCAATTTATTAAAATAAAAATTTTGTACGAAAATTCAATCTAGGTTTCCTTTGAATGCAATTTTTTGACAGGGATTTTTATAATCAAATAAACATTAATTAACATTAATTTCCCACAGAACATACCTTGCAAAATAAATAAACGACAAGGAAAACATGGACAACATAACAACAAAGCATACCAAAACAAGGACTGACAACACACTATGACTAGGGTTGTGGCTTGACAAGGAAACCCCATTACTATCTCCAAATCAACTATTCTGTTGGGAAATGAACACGCTCAAACCTATGAATCCAGGTGGAGTCGATGTCCTGTACCTGCAATCCTACAATCAAAACATATGTCGTACATGTATATAGATTATAAACAATCACACTGTGAAGAGAAAATCGTGGAATTGCAGGGCAAGCGCAAGTGAGTGATGCAATCCTGTTCCCTTCACCAATACTGTGTCACATCAAAACTGATGAAACTAAAAAATCAATTAAATATAGATGAGTATATATCAATATTAACTCAAATAATCAACTATGCTAACCAGAAAGCATGTCATAATCAATAATCATTCATAAAGTGTACCATCACATTACAATATAAAAACCATCATCACTCCAATGTTAGCGATCAAATAACAACATAGTATCATGGTCTATCAAAGTAAAAGCACTGTCTAAAAATATAAGCAAATTAGGGGGTGCTACATCAACCTCCTAGAGACCTATTGATGACTCATTTACATAGGAATGGACCATTACATGACCTTTTGACAATGCTTTTACATTAGAAAAATCAAATTTTGAATTTTTTCCTATTGAAGGAATTTAAAGAGCAAGGTGCTCCTGCACCATACAACCAACCAACAAAAAATTTCCAAGTCCCTTGGAAACATATTGCTTCAACCTTGCTTGTTCACTCACCTGTTAAACAACTTCAAATTGTCTTGGACTGCTTCTAAATCTTTCTCTTTCTTGGTTCCAATCTCTGTCTTCAACTTTGTCTTCATTCCTTGACTTTTTCTTTGCCTTTTCCTTTTTTCCATCTCTCTTTTCTGCCTATCAAGTTCTCAATCACTTTCATAAGGACACAGGACTGTCCTTTCTCAACACTCATCTTTCCACTGACTCTTCTTTACCGCAGGACACAAGACTTTCCTTTCTCATTTCCTTCTTCCAAGAAATATTTCCTCTTTTCCATAATTCATCCTTAACCTTCTTTGACCACCTTGTCTTTTCATCTTCTCATCTACTCTCATCAATGGAGTACTCTCAAACTTACAACTCTTCAAATGGTTGCAAACTCAAGTGCTTCTTCAGACAAATATCCATCTTCTCTACTGCTCCACCACACCAACTCAACAAACCATCCATATTACCCAACAACAAGTCCTAGAAGATGCCTCACACTCTTTCCCTTGCACCTTCTACCCAACTTAATCTCCATTGGAGGATGGTGACCACAGACCTCAACTTGTCTGCCAACACATAATTCAGAACTCTTCCTCTATGTAGCTAGATGGATCAAGCACCTACAACCAATCACAACTCAAACCAACTATCAACAAACCAACTATCAAAATCAACTAGCTCTAATACCAATTGATGCAAGAGCATCTATTAAAAACATCAATTTTCATCTAGGGTACTTTAGACCCAAACTCAACTAAGAAGATCAACACCAAAATTCACTATTCATTTCACCATAATTAATCAAATTCTTTTTGAACTACAAGGCTACCAATAAGCCAAACAGCTTCATCAATATCCCATATCATTATTAGACTCAATTTTTTTTTTTCCATCATCAATCTTGGTAGAAGCAAAGCAATAATCTGCTTAGTAAACTCTAAACCAAAACACCCAAACATGCACCATATCATTCTTCACTTTAATGTGTTTCAATAAAGAAAAACAACCACAAACCAGATCATTCATGCTACAAGAATTTATCCATACCTCCAAAACACTATATTTAACATTTTTTTGATTGCAATAAACCAAATATACATTCTTAGAACCACTGGTCAATCGGTCTTACTGTTATCTTGCATACAAAACACCTTTGCGCCTAGGGATCATCTTGCTCAATCATCCGAAAACAACATATTTTCCTTCAAAACCCTTTCCAAACATTTAGTCACCTTTTACAACATCAAAAAGGAAGAATTAAATCAAACTCTAACGTTCAAATTATTGTTTTAACAATTTTTCACTTCCTAGGCATTCAAGGCACTATTTTCCCATTAGGTCTTCAAACCCTAAATCGAGTATTCCTTCCAAACTATTTTGAAATAACCCAAAACAACTATACCATCAAGAGCCCAATGTGGCATATCATAACATATCAATAATTTTCAATAGATTGCTTCAAAGCAATTACCAGATTTATAGACTATACTTTGCCAAAACTCTTCAATTAGCCCTAATTTACAAATGAAGTAGTCTTAAATCACCATCTAAACACCAAAAATATTTAAATAGTCATTAATCAAGTGACAAAAAACAAGATTCAACAACTTTTAGAAGTAGAAGGGCTCAGATAAACGTTGTTCTATAAAACCCTTATTCAATGCATCAAAACAAGCCCTACAAATGAGGGTTTATTAGAATATCAAACTCCAAACCTCCTGCCACTTAGAAACTACTTCAAACATGTTTGCATAGGTTTTATCCAACTATAAAAACAACCTCTCATCCTTCATGCATACCTTTACATCATTTAGCACCTTGGAGCCATTCAATTTTATAAGGAAATCACTATTTTTCTATAGGACAACATCATTCAAATTCCAATCTCACTTTCCCTTGCACAAATCAACGCTCAAACAACATAAAAAATCCTAATTAACTCTACTTCACCAATCTACAAGGCCTAATTTGGTGGAGTAGGCTTCATTTTCATATGTGACTCTCAAAACCCCTGTTTAAGGGTTTCTAATTGAACTATAGAAAATACTTTCAAACAAATGTTCTACTTGATCAAATCACTCCCAAATAGATTCAAAAGGATGCTAATTCTCTGATATATCAAGAACAAAAATATTTAAATCCCTATACTATAGTACAATCCATACAAGTTAATGAAGAGCAAAAAGAACTTTGAAAACTATAAAAACATGGTACTTTTATTCAATGAATTTCTTCAAAGATTACAAATATGATCACTTTCCTGACTTACAACTACTTTTATAGATGTTTCCCCAAACAATAACTACCTTCATAACTTCTTTCATTGACCTATCCTTTCAACTTTCCCTCAAAGACTCTTCATCTTTTGATTTTTTTCTTTTTCTTGTATTTTACATAATTGGCAACTTTTGCATTTTTTCAAGTTTTACATTTTCCTTTATTTTAACCTCCTAGAGACCTATTGATGAATCATTTACATAGGAATGGACCATTACATGACCTTTTGACAATGCTTTTACAATGGAAAATTTGAAATTTGAAATTTTTCCTATTGAAGGCATTTAAAGAGCAAGGTGCTCCTACACCACTTGGCCACCTCCTTGGTCTTTGTCATCCTATCCCATCAGCATTGGTGCACTTGGACCCCTCTTGACACATATTTGTATACTTTAGTGTGAGTTTGATGCAAGGTAATCCTCTCACTAAAGTGGGGGCTAAATGTAGTGTATAAAAATGTATCCCTTTACATTTTGACACTTTCTTTGGGCCATCCGAATTAAAATGGACCTAATAATGCCTTAATTTAGTGTTGATCAATGTACCCCTTTACATTTTCAGACTTATTTGGGTCCTCTTAATTAAATTGTACTTACTTGTTCCTTAATAAGCCCTATTTTACATCTACAAGTCTAATAAATTATATTTTCTGAAGGGAAAACCTGACAATCATTAATGCCTAAACATAACACTTTACCTTGAGTAATGTTTGTTCTATGAATAAGGACCTAGGACCCATTCTCCCATGGGCTAATGGGTCCTTCCTAGGCCTTTGGACCTAAATTTAAATTATGTTTTTGGCAGTATTTTAACATCTTCAAATCCATAATTCAATGTCAACTTGTGATATTTGAATTTTGGGAAATTAAGGATACATACTTATAAATACAAGGTTATTCAACTAAGTTTCACCTAGAATTTCAAGTGAAGCAAGCTATAATTTTGATTTGACTTTAGAAGAGCTAAAGTTTATGATCAAGAGAATTCAAGAGCATATATATCAAATATTTATTGTAGCATTCAAGATATATTCATCATGTTAAAGTCTTCTTGCATCATTCATATTTTTGGAGCTAGCATTGTGATATAGGTTTCAAGATCTAATCCAAGCATTCTAGTCAAATATTCAAAACAAGATTCAAACATCAAGATCCACATCCATTGGATCCATCTCATGCCAGATTTCAGTCTTTCCAATGTTTATTCAAGTGTTTGGTGAGTTGTAACATTGAGTTGTTCATTCATCATTGCATTCATGCTAAATAATTTCATTTCAAGGTTTAATTAACAAACTAGGGGTTTAACAAAGGAAAACACCCATTCACCCAAAAATAAAATAAAAATTCCCTCTCTCTTTGTGTGTTACAGATTTGCAGGTTCATGGGTTGAAGAAAAGTTGAAGATCTCAAAAATGCAAAGTTGCAAAGTTGCAAAGTTACATTTGTTGTCACCTTTGTTGCCATCTCACAAAAACTTAGATCTTGAGTTTATTTTTTACTATCTGACAATGAAACTTGGAGGATTTGGAAGTGTAGACACAAGAGCAAAGGACCCATAAATCAATTTTGAAAATCTCTGCAAAGACCTATTTTCCCATGGGTGAATGAGTCTTAGACAGTCTCCCAAAATAGTGTTTTGGTGAGTAGTATATAGTATCCTCCCCTTCTCAGATCTATGAGAAGTTTGGTGTTTCTGTCAATATTGAGCTTAATTACAAGATCCAAGTGGTAGCTTGCATTTTTGAGTTGATTTTCTATTTTTAGTTTTACTCACAAAAGTGTTGTTTGACCTTGACCAAAGGAATTATGAAGATTCTCACATTGGTTTGATTCACCTAAGGGTTGTTAATCAATTCATTATGAGGATCTCATTTCCTAATGTATGTAGGAAGATAGGTTCTATTTCCACCCTTTGTATTTACCTTTCCATTTTAGGAAATCCCCTATTTTTCTTCATTTCAGATGGATGTGCTTCACAATTCAAATCATTAAGGCCATTTTGTGCACTATGTAGATATCATCAAAATGACAACCTACCACATTTTTGGAGCTTCTTTGAGAGTGAGTACAGAAATGGTGAACATGATGGTTCAGGAGCTTGCATCAAACATGCTCTAAGAAAGAATCAAATGAATTATGAGGGAGATCGCATAAAAGATGCACATGATATTGTTGAATGGTGTCAGAAACACTTTGCATCAAATGACGTCAACACATCTTAAAAAACCAATTGATACATTCCACATAGAGTGTTTTAGGAGATATCTGGTATGTTTTTGTTTGAATTTAAATCTTTAAATATACATATATGTGTACATTCAAGTTTGTTTATTTTAGTTTGAATATATTTATATTAAATTATCATTTTTTAATGCAAAATTAATTTTTGTAGGTGTGGATAGAAGATCAATGCATGGATGCAAGAGGGTAGAGAGAAAACAAGCTCTTTGCATTATTTCATGAGTACATATAGTTTCCAATTGACATTGCACACTAGGGATTACTCATGGTTTTTTAATGATTGCATTTTAGAAAACTATGATGAATGCAACAACCAACAACAAGGGTATGTTAGTGGATGGAATTTGGTGCACTAGATGTTAGTGACACATACAATGAAGATGAAGATGATAGTATAGAAGACATTCCTTTGATTTCAATTGATTATGACCATATTTTAGGATTGATTAAAAAGGTATGTATGTGTATATATTTATATTGTGCATGTATGAGCTTATGTGAATTTATAACTTAATAATTTATTAAAAAAAAAATCTACTTTTTAAAGTAAATTTACATATACTTTGTGCCATAGAAAAATGGCCCCTTGTCATTTTCATGGTATTTGATCTATTTTGCTCTGATTTTATGTTGTAACATGGCTTGAACATGCTAATTTAGGTACTAAAATTGAAATAATGATGTCTTGTGAAGGTGTTGTGAAGTGTTGTAAGACATTTCTACATTCTTCTAGACTCTATTTATTACAATTCACCTAAAAATCACCTTTTCATCACTAAACAAGTCCTATTTTGAACTGTTGTAAAGTCTTGTAACAAGATTTCATGCTTTTCTAGGCACAACTTCACTATTTATCCCTTTCTCATGTTTTATTTGGCCCCTTTATGCCCTCATATGTCTTAATTAAGTGTATTTTTTAATGTTAGTCAGACAAACAACATTAAATGCAACATATTTCCCGACACCTATTTTCAGGTCCTAGGTGGAACCCATTCGCCATGGGTGGTGAATGAGTCCCCCTTGGCTCCAAATTCAAAAAATTTAAAATTTCCTTTTGGGTTTTTATTCAAAAATACTTAATGTCGGCTTGTGATGAGGTATGAATGGTTAACTAAGGTAGAAGTGTGTATAAATAAGTGAATTTCACCTCATTTTACATCTCCTCACTCATTCAAGCATTCCATCTCATATCTCAAGCATTCAAACATCTTACAACATCTTATGAAGCAATACTCAAGCACTTTGGACCATCCATTGACATTAGTTTAGACTTTCATTATCAAGGGTTTGGTAAGTTAATAGCCATTACATGTTATTAGTTTATCATCTTTTTTATTTCATTGTTTCATTAAGGGTTTGATTACACAAAGTGGGGTTTGACCAAGGAAGACCCCTATTTGCTAACCCTCAACCATTTTTCCCCTATTGCATGTGTGTTTGTAGACCTAGGTATGTAGATTTAACAATATTTTTGGTGTTGAAGATTGGTCAACAAGTCAACTAGGTGCTTCAAGTCAACTCATTCATATTTCAAGCTTGGAGAAGGTTTTTTGTTTGTTTCTTGCAAAATTGACTTCGACAACCTGACAATTAGAGATTTCCAAATCTAGTGTTGTAGAGTTGTCTCTTGATTTTTCAAAATTTTGGGAGAGTATTGATTCACCACCAGTGGCGAATGAGTCCCACCTTAGGACTAAAAATCTGAATTTTTTCAAATTCTAGATCCCAATAGTCAAAAACCAGTTTCTGACACTTTTTCACAAGTAGGAGGACTAATTCGCCACCCTGGGTGAATGAGTCCCACTGTGAAATTTTAGTGATTTCAATTAGCATCCAAAACATTCTAGAATCATCAAACATTTCCCAAGTGCACTTTGTTTCATCTCATTTCTTTCAGTTCTGCATTATTTCTTCATTTAGTTTATTGTTTGCATATCATAGTGTGTTTTCCAGCATAGTTTAAATCTTAGTTCTACATTCAAATTCATTCATTTAGATCATTAAATTGCATTTAGTTTACTTCATTTATCTTAGAAAACATCACACATTATAACATTAATTTGAATGAACCCTTAGCATTTTTGGGCCCTATCTCTCTCCTTTTAAGTGAAAAACCCTAGAAGAGCTAGAGAAGCACATAGAAACCCAAAAATCTATGGTTCATTTTGGTGAACCCACATTTTGAACATCTTGTATTTTTTATTTCATTCACATATTGCATCTTAGTTTACATTTCCATCAACATTCAATTAGGACATTGTTTTGTTTTTGCATTCTAGGACTATTCATATTGCATTAGTGAAAACTTCATTTAGATTTCATTTTTGCATTGCATCTCATTGAAAAAATAAAAAATGTGCATTCTGCATCCTTAATTGCATTCTATAGAGCATTAAAATCATCTTAAAATTTCTGAAAAACACAAAAAAAATCATACTGGAACTCATTTGCCACCCTGAGTGAATCAGTCCCTTAGCACTTTTTAAACAACATTTCTGGCATTTTTCTAGCATTTTCCTGCATTTTAGTTTTCTGTAGCTAGTTCTCTATTATAGTTAGCAACATTTATGTTATTTCTATTTAGACATCTTAGATTACCTTGCATTTCATTTGATTTCACCCCCTCCTTTGTGGTACTTGTATAAGTGTTTGGTGCCTCGTTGCTAATACTTTAGTGAGAAGAAGTTCTAGACTCATGACCTCCTATGATAGTAATTTCATTGTGGACCTTGGGATCTCATGAGATCCTACTCCTAGTATGGAAAATGGTGTATTAGGCACTGACAATACCACTTCTATGCCTTCACCTTTCCATCCAATGAATGTTGACACCCAAAACAATTCCCTCCTAGAAGAAAAATTCATTAATATTCATGACAATTTTGCACATTTACAACAAGATTTGTCACTTGAAAACATTTCCACCACTGCCATACCTTCCATTAACAATCTTCATCATTTGATTGAAAGTGATGATGGCTTGCAAGTGATGAAGAGAATTTTTGAGATTTACAATAAACATTCCTCTTCTAATACCCAATCCACAACCATTCTTGTAAGCCAAGGAGGACCTACAGTTCCTCACTCTTCAACCATAGCATCCATCCCAACTTATACCAATCTGCAAGTCCATACAACTATGCATCAGGGTAATTATGCAGCTACTTCTTTCCCTATTCCACCTAGCATTCCTACTTCTCTTGTGGCATTGCAAGTACCCTCCACCACCTTCACACCCCATAGTATTCATTTCACTTCCCCTAACATAACCTACACTCCATCACCCTTTTCTCTTCCACCTCAATCCACTTACCCCGACCTTTTTCTTACACAGCTCCTTACCATCGTCTCTTCCATGCAACGTCAACTTTCCACCATTAGCCAAGGTCAAACCGCTCCACCCAAATATCATGTCTATAGCAACCCCTTATCCTTAGAAATATTACATACCTCAATGCCACAAGGGATAGAAATGCCTTGGTTTGAGAAATACGGAGGTAAAGGAGACCCTATCAACCATGTTAATGCTTAAATACAGCTTTGTGTAGTGATTTTGTCCTTGATAATAAACTGTTAGCCAAACTATTTCTAAGGACCTTGAAAGATACTGCATTAGAATGGTTTTCCAACTTTCCTAATCATTCCATTTGTTCTTTCAATGAATTGGTGGATGTTTTTATAAGTCACTTTCAAGTGCACATGAAACCTAAAAAGACAATGGCTGACCTCATGCGATGTAGACAAAACACAGATGAAAAAGTAATGGATTTGATCTTACGATACCAATCCTTGTATGCTCAAATTGATTATCAAGATTCTTGATGCACATCTGTAAAAGATGTTTATCAAAAACTTGCACACAAACCTTCAGGATAAGCTAACTATGATGAAATTCCCTTCGTTTATGCATTTATGCACAACCTTGTGTGAATACCATAACTCAGTTTCAAGTTGTGATTCAAAATCCACTTCTAATTGAGCTAAAAAACCCTGAACACAACAATCACAACCAAAATAACACACAAACTTTCACAAACCAAATAGAGGCTTTTTACAGTTCAATCTGCCTCCTCCTTCACAATTGCAACCAACCCAACCAATTCAAACTCAAGTGGCAGTTGTTAAAGGAAAGGTTCCTTATACCTATGGGGACCTGAAGAGATAATTTACTCCCTTACATGATACCCTCCATAACACAATGAACCAATTAATTCAACAATGAATGCTCACTTTTCCACCCATTCGACCACTTGATCCAAATCAGCCCTTACCACCCACCTTCAAACCTAATGCTTATTGTCATTTTGATCACCAAAATGGACATGACACTGACCACTGCAAGGATCTAAAACATTTAGTTCAAGACCTCATTGATTCAGGCCATTTGTCCATTATGGGTGTTAATGATCAAGGCAATAAGTCAGCTGCACCCCCTAACCAAAACTTAAAAATTTTCACCAATCTTATGCCTAAACACACTACTTCATTTGTCAAGGCTAGTGAAGCTTCAAACACCGATCTAATGACTGTTGATACAAACAATGAACAAAATGATATACCTCCACCTATTACTGAAGATGGTCCTATGGATCAACTTGTGGCTACGATAGATGTTATTCCTCATAAGGGCCAAACCACTAAATCTCTTAATATCACTTTTTTTTGCTAAAGAAATACTACAAAAACTTACTGATGGTCCTCTTTACATAGCTGGTAGAATCTATGATAAGCCCACTAATGGGATATTAATAGATCTTTCTTGTGGTGAGAATGAGATCATAGAGGAGTTTCTAGTATTACATGAGTTATATCAAGATGCTTATAATAAACCAACTACGTGGATTAAAACAAATACTGGTTTTGCATGCCCTGTAATCAGATCAATTGTACTCCCCTTACAAATAGGACCTAAAACTTTGGATGTAACATTTTCAATTATTCCACAATTCAACCAATTTCGTTTGCGGCTAGACCACCCTTGGCTTCGCTCAATGAAAGTGGTCCCATCAGTTGTTCACAAGTGTTTGAAGTTTCCACATGGAAATGAGGTCTTCACAATACACCATAGTGGCTTTAATCCCTTATCGTCTAAAGGTAACTTTTACTTAGAAGCCTTTTGGCCTGAACCCATGGAACCCATCACCCCTCGAAAGGACTTCTTTTTTGTAGCTTATCAAAAGTTCAAAGCCAAAAATATAGCTAAATTGTCTCTTCGTAACATGTCCTCATCCACTTCCACACCTCCTATCATAGATGAAACCATGCTTCAACCTGAGTATGACATTGAACAAACCATACAACCTCTTGAACAACCACCCCTAGATACTTCCCAACCATCGTTTAAACAACCTAGGGAAAATTAAATAACTCCTATCATGCCTCCTCACATTAAACAAGTGTATAAATCAAAAGAGAAAGTGGTTAACTTGTCCTCTTCAGTTTGTTCTGTTCTTCCATCTTTGGAAGTAGAATAATTTATCATGACTCAATCTGCTCGTACATCTCAAAAACTCAAAAAAAGAATTAAACAAAACTGCGGTGCTAGGGAATGAAGGCGTCATCATTGTCTCCTTGCTCGTCAATCTCACATGGAAGAAAATATAGAAATGCAATCTCCACCTTTGACAAAATTTATTGATGACCACCCTCCATCTCTTGACTTGCCACAAGACAGTCTAGTGCAACAATCACAACAAAATAAACCTATCCAACAACCACATCTTTTGATACATCCATCCTTAGAAATCACCCTTCGTCCTCCCATTGTCATTAATCTTCACGATGATGATGATGATCAATGCGATGATAGAAAAAATAGATGAAGAAGTGCATAACGATTTAAACTCTATATTTTCATCTATAATGAGCTTAAAAGATAAAACCTCTCCACCAAGTGAAGAACCTAGTATGACTCCTTGTTCAGTGCTTGCAATTATTCCTTTGGACAGTCAACCACCCTCGCATTATACTGAACATGATTGGGAGGTAGATGAGTTGTTATATGGTTGACTTTCATTTGCCTAACTAGCCCTTTTTCTTTTCTCTTTTTTATTTTGTTTTCCTTTTCATGTGCATCTCGTGTTCCCCCGTATCATGTGTTTGATGTTCCCTCTCTTTGTACACTTCTTCTATTCATACCTCTATTCTTCTATATGTCATGCATCTTTTCTTTTTTTCTTTTATTTTGTGTTCTCCTTTTTGGGATGACACAAAGCATAGAGACGCCCTATGTCTCATCCATGTTGACCCAAAAGGCTCTTGTCTTTTTCACTTTTGTTTTGTGTTCTCCTTTTGGGGATAACTCGAAGTATAGAGACACCCTATGTCTCTTCCATGTTGACCCAAAAGGTCCTTGTTATTTTTTCTTTTGTTTTGTGTTCTCCTTTTTGGGATGACACACATCATAGAGATGCCCTATGTCTCTTCCATGTTGACCGAAAAGGTCCTTGTATTTTTCACTTTTTTTTTGTGTTCTCATTTTTGGAATGACGCAAAGCATAGAGATGCCCTATGTCTCTTCCATGTTGACCCAATCGGTCCTTTTTCTTTTGTTTTTTGTGCTTTTGTTTTGTTTTTTCCTTTTGGGGATGACGCAAGGCATCGAGACTAAAATGTCTCCTTCATGTTGACCCAAAAGTTTTTTTCCTTTTCTTTCGCCTTTTCATTTTCTTTCGTTTCACTTGTGTTTTCCTTTTGGGGACAATGAAAGCATCGAGACCATAATGTCTCTTCCATGTTGACCCAAAATGGATTTTAGTTCTCCTTTGTTATCACTCTCTTTGTGTCATTCTTCTAGTTCTATGTGATTTGGAGAATGATGATAGTTCTAAGCTCTTTCATAAAAACATTGCAACAACAAACATACTGATCCCAAATCCATAGATCCCTTATGTGTTTGGTGTGCTTTATTTTCTAGGGGGAAACTCCCTTTTATTTTGTCTTTCACTTTCCTTGACATGACACAGCCTAACTTCAAAGCATATGACTTGGCATAGGGCTTTCCAAGTTGGCTCTCATGTCTTGTTTTCTTTTTGCTTTTTCTTTCCTTCGCTACTTTAAAGTAATTTCTCACAGAACGATGTGTAGCTATTCCTTTAAAGTGGGGGGCATACATTACCATTAATTCATTTGTATTCTTGGTTGCTAGTGTAGCCTTGTCATTTATATGATGTGTTTGTCACTTTGTGGATGACATTGGGTGTGATGTCCTTCATAATTGTGATCTATCTTAGCATATTACATTCCTCTTGGTGGTTTGATGCGACGCACCACATCCCCTAAGTTGTGAATACACTATTCTTTGAGTAGTCCTCTCTTGGAGACATTAGACACAATGTTCCTTAAGTGATTGACCTTGCATGAACTGAACAAGACTCCTTTGAACACTTTACATTTTTACATTTTTTTCATTTTGCACCTTTTGCCACCTTGCATAACGCAACTTGCATGATTGTGGTACCTTTTCCTTTATTCGTGACATTTTTCTTTGTGGTGCCTTGTTAAAGTTATCAGGAGGTATAACTTTGATATGGTTGAGTGGGAAGCCCACCTAGTAGCATGACTTTTCCCCATAGCCACCTTTGTGCTTGTGAGTGCATACCAAGTAGCGTATGTATCGTACCTTTTGGACTTTCTCACCCCACAGACAGCAAGAAGTTTCATGGACCCAGAGTGAGTACATTTGGGCCTTCTCACCCAGCAGACCGTCATGTGCTTTGTCACCCCAGAGTGAGTATACATTCTCTTTTCAACCTAGATCTAATCCACAACTAGTTGGATAGATGATTGAAGCTTCATCTGATTCTTAAAACCTGTGTGTTCCTTTGTTCTTATGCTTAGTTTTCCATGGGATCTTCATCCTGGGGGCTTGATCATCCCTCTTGATCATTTTCATTCCATCTTGCTAGTTCATAAGTACATTTGAACCCTCTTCTCGATGTTTGTGGCTACTTTAGTGTGAGTTTGAAGCAAGTTCATCCTCTCACTAAAGTGGGGACTAAATGTGTTGTAGAAAAATGGTCCCTTGTCATCTTCATGGGCTTTTAGGTCTTGTTTCATGGTATTTGATATATTTTTCTCTGATTTTATATCGCAACATGGCTTGAACATGCATATTTGGGTACTAAAATTTAAATAATGATGTCTTGTGAAGGTGTTGTGTAGTGTTGTAAGAAATTTCTACATTCTTCTAGACTCTATTTATTACAATTCACGTAAAAATAACCTTTTCATCACTAAAAAAGTCCTATTTTGAAGTGTTGTAAAGTCTTCTAACAATATTTCATGTTTTTCTAGGCACAACTTCACTATTTATCCCTTTCTCATGTTTTATCTGGCCCCTTTATGCCCTCATATGTCTTAATTAAGTTTATTTTTGAATGCTAGCTAGACAAACAACATTAAATGAAACATATTTCCTGACACCTATTTTCAGGTCCTAGGTGGAACCCATTTGCCATAGGTGGTGAATGAGTCCCCCTTAGCTCCAAATTCAAAATTTTAAAAATTTCCTTTCTGGTTTTTATTTGAAAAAACACTTGATGTCGGCCCATGATGAGGTATGAATAGTTAACTAAGGTACAAGTGTGTATAAATAAGTGAATTTCACCTCATTTTACATCTCCTCACTCATTCAAGCATTCCATCTCATATCTCAAGCATTCAAGCATCTTACAACATCTTATCAAGCAATACTCAAGCACTTTGGAGCATCCATTGACATTACTTCAGACTTGCATTATCAAGGGTTTGGTAATTTGATAGCTATTACATGTTATTAGTTTATCATTCTCTTTCATTTCATTGTTTCATTAAGGGTTTGATTACCAAAAGTGGGGTTTGACGAATGCAAACCCCTATTTGCTAATACTCAACCATTTTTCCCCTATTGCATGTGTGTTTGTAGACCTAGGTATGCAGATTTAAAAAGATTTTTTGTGTTGAAGATTGGTCAATAATTCAACTAGGTGCTTCAAGTCAACTCATTCATATTTCAAGCTTGGTGAAGGTTTTTTGTCTGTTTCCTACAAAATTGACTTCGACAACCCGACAATTAGAGATTTCCACATCTGGTGTTATAGAGTTGTCTCTTGATTTTTTAGAATTTTGGGAGAGGACTGATTCACCACCAATGGTGAATGAGTCCCACCTTAGGACTAAAAATATATATTTTGTCAGATTCTAGATCCTGACAGTCATAAACCAATTTCTAACACTTTTTCACCAGTAGGAGAACTAATTCACCACCCTGGGCGAATGAGTCCCACTGTGAAATTTCATTAAGCATCCACAACATTCCAAAATCATCAAACATTTCCTAGGTGCACTCTGTTTCATCTCATTTCTTTCTTTTTTGCATTATTTCTTCATTTAGTTTATTATTTGCATATCACAATGTGTTTTCCAGAATAGTTTAAATCTTAGTTCTGCATTCAAATTCATTCATTTAGATCATTAAATTTCATTTATTTTACTTCATTTAGCTTAGAAAACATTACACATAACATTAATTTGAATGAACCCTTAGCATTTTTGGGCCCTATCTCTCTCCTTTTAGGTGAAAAACCCTAGAAGAGCTAGAGAAGCACATAGAAACCCAAAAGTCTACAGTTCATACTTAAATGATCATGGAACTCTTTTTTTTTTATAAATTTTCCATGTAAATTTGGTGCAAGAGATATTTTTGTAGTCATTGAAAAGCCTACGAATGTAGAAGGTGTTAGTTATTATCTATTATGTTGCGTAGGAGAGAGGCAGGAGCTAGTAGAATAAAAAAACAAGGAATGGAATGTCGTTTCGCACAAGTTTATCTAAATAAATAGATTCTCTTGCATGATTTATCTATTAGATATATATTTTGAATTTGTTACTTGTATTGACCTTGTAAATGTTATGTCTTATCTTGGAAAGTTGGTTTCCATAGGTTTAGTTGGAGTGCAAGGGACATATCTAAAACAAGTCAAAATTGTTCAGCATGGGGATTCATTTTATTGATTATCAACCTAAGAAAAAGGTATATCAATATAGCCACCTAGTAATTGCTATCACCCTATCCCTTCATCCAATTCCACATGCATGTGGATGTTGTAAGTTGAGACTAGATAGTGATGATCATCAGAGAATATTACATGTTATTGAATGAGTTGAACCACTTGAATTGGTATGAATAATAAGATGGTATCATACCAAGCTATCTATTACACTTGTTGGCATGAGAATAATTTAAAGGATGTACAATTAATTGGAGTTCCATAGTCAATAGATACACAAAGTTGAAAGATACTAATGGATTCAACCATTGGTGTGTGAGGAGAGTTAAAGGATAACAAGGTAAATTGACAAACATGTAATATACTTTGAAACATTGAGGCCAAATTAGCAATTTTTGTTAAGCTACACTGAAGGTTATCATCGTAACATAAAATTTTAGGAGTCATAATTCTTGGTTATTACAAATTTATGATCACCACATATGTGGATAAAAATAGAAATATATTGCATTATCATTATACTCTTGTCAATGATGTATCACATTTGAATGTTATTTAGAAACATTTCTCTTTCCAAGTCTATCTTTTGAATCTATAATGTCTTCAACTTTGTTGAGACCTTTCTAGGATTGTCTTCACTGTGCACATGGAATAATGTCATTGGTTACGATAAGTCAATAATTGTCTCATCAACTTGTCTTCAATAACTCCTAATAGATTGATAGATTTACAACCCCAAAGCATGTCTACAAAATCTAATACCAAATGTTGGAAAACAAGAGAATTCCATTCATGAACATACAAATGAATAAGTAATGGAAACATTAAAAAACACAAAATTGATTTCTAGTATAAACTCACAAGTCTCTATTGAGTAAAACCAAAGAAGTAATAAAATGCTATACTTTATGATCTTCAATATTCTTACGATGTGTAGCTATGTAAACTATCATTACATGCAAATTTTGTAGCTTACATTTTAAATATTGACTTACAACTTCACTACTTAAAATACTAATTTACAACATCACAATTTAAAATGGTAATTTACAAAGCCATCATCCATATGGATTTATTGTCACAACCGTTGAACACACATTTAAACATTAGCCAAACTTGAAAACTGTCAGTTAGCCAAACTATTCAAGTCCATTGAAAATATTTATAGAAACGTCTGATACATGTGTGTTTCTTTAATTCCATTGTAGAATCTATTAATTTAAATATAATTTTCTTTTAGGGAAAAGAAATACAAATGCTACCTAAATAAAGATATTGAAACAACATAGTACTGGGAACTTAAAATGGAAACTCAAAGTTTAAATTGGCTTTAAATCACAAAAGAGAACCAATTTGCAACTTTGTAATGTTAGAAGAGGAGTTAAGTGTGTTGAATGAATAATTAATAAATAATGACATTCAAATCAATTTTTCTTTATAGTTAAGAATTTTTTAGAGGAGTTATTTACGTATTATTAGGGTTTGATACTACGTAATATCTAAGGGTTTAAGAAAGAATACCACATGTCAATGAACCCATGAACCAATATTAAGCATCTAAAAATATTAAGGTTTTAGTTCTACTTGATCCTTAAATTCGAGACAAGATTATTGCATCATTTTAAAGGAAAATATTGGTTGTGAGTTAAAATTGTTTTCATGCACCTGGTTGTGAAGTTGAATAGCTACTCATTTTCCTTCCTTTGCCTCTCTTTCACCTAAAATCACTTGCTTTCACCTCATCTTTTGTTCCTAAAAATGACTTTTTCCTCTCACTCTTATTCATGAAAATGATTTTCAACTAACATCTTCACTATTTTTAGAGGGGAAAAATGACCTTCGTTTGAACGGGGGATTCGAATGAAGCCCGTGTTTCACAATTTAAAAAAATAAATTAAAAAATCATGAACTCAATCGAGTTCGTTCAAACATCCCCTACGAATGAAGGGGGGTGTTCAAACGAACCTGCTTCATTCAAACCCCCCTTCATTCAAAAGGTGTTCCTAAATTTCTTTCCCCACAAAGATGTTTTTGTTCATTCAATAAATTGTAACCCATTAATGTGGATTCACCTAAGAAGGTTAATAAAGATGAATAAATATTCATAAGACTAATCTTCATGTATAAACAATGTTCATAATATTATTATTCATAAGACTAATAAGGTTAAGAAAGATTAATAAATATTCATAAGACTAATCTTCATGTATAAATAATGTTCATAATATTATTGAAATGCATGTGCCCTTAAGGTGGATGGAAAATTTGGGTCCAATAAACCATATCAAATTTGTAAATTTATTATTGCATTAACTAGCCATATATGTAAAATGATAATGCTAATTACATTTGACATTGTAATCTAAATGGCATGTTATTAATTCAAGCAATTATAAACTAGTCTTGAAAAGTGATATCAGCCACTTCAAATCCAAATGCACTACTATATGAAAATATAGTTCAATCTAGATTTTGTAGGTGATTTAGGTAGATCTTTGACAAGAAAAGTGGATGAATATTTATTTTTCTTGGTTCACATGTTTAGATTATACATCTATAAAGAAGATTTTGGAGAGTATATTAGTAGATTAAAGAAGGTTTAAAACCATGAATTTTTTCATAAGACTAATATTAATATAATGAATGTTCATAAGATGGATATTTAGATGAATGAAGAACATATAAGAATCTAATTTTTATTAAAATTTAAAAATTTACTAGAACCCTAATGTAAAGGAAGTGGGGGAAAGAGATAGAAACCCTAGAGACAAACTAGGGAATATAATGAATTTAACATAGAGAATTTATTTATAATTTACATGTAGAATTTATAAAATTTTGATGAATGTAGAATATTTAGTAATCTAATCCTAGTATTAAAATTAAATATAAAATTATAAATTATATTGAAACCCTAGATTTGAGGAAGCAAGGAAAAGAGGGACAAACCCCTAGAGAGTAAATAATGAATTTAACCTTGTGTTGATGAAGTAGGGGAAAGAGATCTACAAGCCTAGGTAGAGAGGAACTAGTGAACTTGATGTAGACAATTTACTTGAAATCTATGTAGAATTTGAAATTTATATGAATGTTAAACATGTAAGAATCAGTTTTTACTAAAATTAAATATAAAATTGGAGACTATATTCAAACCCTGGAGTTGAAGCCAATAGTGGCATGGTATGATGGTTAAGTTGTTGTGGTGTTGTTCTTGTCATCAAGGTTCAAACCCCATTGGGGTGTAATTATTGAATGCTTAAATTAGGGATGAGGTCCCCTATTTGTGACCTGACTGGTTCTTAGCTTCTGGTTAAAAGTGTTTACCCTTTAAAATAATAAACCCTAGAGTTGAATAAATAGGGATCTATAAAAATATAATACTTTTGAAATATTTTTGTATACAAATTAAAAAATTATATATACATTTTCTTTGTGAGATATATCTTGGTACCCTTTCTTGAGATATTTTTTATCCTTTTTGATGAATTTTTTCGTAGTTTTGTTTTCCTTGTCCTTTTTTTTAGACTGTAGGAATCGATCAGGTATTTTCCCCCCCTATAAACTACAGTGCACCTGGTAAAAAAATTTCACGTGACTGATGAGGCTGGTGTGACACGTCCTTTGATATCACAAGGACAGTGGGGAGACTAGACCTTGTGACCTCTTTCCTGCAATAGTATGCTTTAGCCAATCGAGTTAGGCCCACTGCCCCTTCCTTGTCCTCTTATTTCTCATTTCCTCATTTACATAATATTTCTCCAAGATTCCTTTGTCAAATATTTTCTCCCTCTAAAAAGCTAAAAATTGTAAACAATTTTTTGGTAAATTTTCTTGAAATAATCATTTTCCAAAAATCAAAATTCAAATTTTATTTTTTTTTATTTGCAAAAATTATTTTGCGAAGTTATCAAAAAATTATTTAAGGAAAACTTATGAATTATATATCTATGCACTAGATATTGGTGTTATGAATCTATTTTCAAAAATTTGTAATTTAATCTTTTCTACAAATAAATTTATGATTTACAGAAGTAACGTCACTTTTAAAAAACTATTAGCTATAAAAATAAGTTATTAAAAGTTACTTAAAAATCACAAATTATTTCTTAAATTTTAAAAATATATATTTATAATCAACAGACAAAATCTCAAAAATCACTAGTGCATGCCATCTTTAAATTCTTAACATTTTAGTTGTTATAAGTGTCATAAAGTGGAAATTTAGTGAAAAATGTTTTCAATGTCCCACTTTGGCAAAAAAGTGGGGCACACTATTGTGGGATCACTTAGATTTTGTGCTTTCTTATTCAAGCTTGGCTCCTTGAGTTGTTAATGTTTGAACTTGGTCACATCTTGACTTTGTAGTGTTCCCTTTCACCACCACCTTTATTTGTAAAATAAAAATTATTGTCATCTTTTGGAACAAATAAAATACAAATAAGATTTACTCTTTCAAAAATATCCAAAGTATATGATTGAACCATCTTCAAAAGCTATCATTTAAGATGATAACAATTGACATCCCAAAGAAACCCCATTCCTTTGGACCCTTCATGTAATATTAAATAATATACTAACAATAATGATTATGTTGTAATGGATGAAACTTAATTTAAAAAAATTAATAACTTCAAAGCTAATTTTAATATCTTGGCATGGTCCAACATATATATAATCTAACAATACTCAACTATGTTATGTTTTGAAATATTTTTTTTTATATTGATAACTCAATACATTATAATCAATCATGATTTATCATTTGTAGTCTAATTTGGACGAAGAGACTTCACTTCACCACACATCTTCATATCTATCAATTAGACTAGATTGTTTGATCTAGGATTCTCAAATATTTTATAAATAAAGGTGTAGTAATGAAATTGTTTTCCCTTTTTCCTTAGTTTGGGAATAATTAAAATGAACGTAATGTTGCCTTGATTTAGTGTTGTAATGTGTTTTACACATTCACATTAAGTTTAGGACCTTTATAAACTAAATGGACTTAATTGTGCCTTATTTAGGGTGTTGTGAAGTGTATCTTTACACTATCACATTAATCTAGGGCTTTATTAATTAATTGAGCTTAACTGGCCTCTTTAATTCAAATCCAAGCCTAATTAATTAAAAAATTTGAGGGATAAAGCCCGACATTCATAAATGGTATTACACAAAACTTAATTTTACAAGGTATGTGTCTTAGGTTAGTGACCTAGGACCCATTCACCACCTAGTGAATAGGTCCTAATTAAGTCCTAGGACCCCCTTTTTACATAACATTTAACATTCCCCTGAAGTGTGTCCTAGTTAAGTGTGCTAACATGGCGAATGGGTCCTCACTTAACTCTAGGACCCCCCTTGGAATATGTTTTTGGAGGTATTTTAGTGACTTAAAATTCAATATCTGATTTCGGCTTGTGTTATTTGAATTTTGAGAATTAATCTCAAGTTATGTATAAATACAAGGCTATTTCACTTGGTTTCACCTAGCAACTTTCTAAGCAAGTCCTAATAGTAAGTTTCAAGAGTTCAAAAGAGCATTCTTAAGGAATTCAAAAGGAATATTTGAAGAATTTTATTGCAGCAATCAAAGATCATATCATCATCTCAAAGGCATAAGGCATCATGCATGTTGTTGAGCTAATGTGTTGATGTAGCATTGAAGATCCAATTCAAGCATTGTTTCATACCAAGGTTCATGATCAAGATCTACACTCATTAAGGCCATTTCATACTAATTTTTAGATTTATCTAAGGTTCAATTGAGGATTGGTGAGTAGTGACATTGGTTTGTTCATTCATCTCTCCTTTTATGCATTGTTTCATTCATCTCTCTTGATGTTTGGTTGCAGGTTTTAGGTTGAAGATCAATTGGAAAGTAAAAGTTGTCAAAGTTGCAAAACTTGTCATCTCTCTTGCAAGATCATGAAAAACTAAGCTACATAAATTATTTCCAAGTTTCCAATAGTCTTCGACTAGGATCTAGTAGTGTAGACATTCATGAAAAAAACCTAGAAATTGATTTTCCAAAACCCTAACCAGGACCCATTTTCCATTGGGTGAAGGAGTCCTCAGTGAGGCCCAATAAAACACTTTTTGCAACAGTTACACAACATTTGACCCTCGTAAAACCTTCCTTTTGATTTCTCTATTAGTTAGGTTTAAAATTTGTGTAACTCATTTATGCATTATAACCCTCATAATTGAATGAAATAGAGTGAAAAATAGGTTCATCATTTTGATCTCATTATGGTGAACCTATTTGTCTATGTTTCATTTTGGTGAAGTCAACCTTGTATATCAAAATTCTAAAAATTGGAGTCCATTAAAACCCTAGATCTAGGATTTGCATTAGCTTGCATTGCATTGCATTAGTTTGCATTCATCTAGGGTTGTCAAAATTGGATTAGTTTGCATTACAATTTAGGTGTAAACTTTGCATTTTACATTCATTTTAAATCTAAAAATTCAACAAAAAAATCATAATCTTAGACTGATTTTGTATAGTATTTGCATATTAGTGTGCTTTTCATCATTCATATTCAACAATTCGATCAAAATTGCATTTTAAAAAGTATCATATAGTGCATCATTTTTCATTAGTTATACTTGCATCTCAACATCAAATTCTAGAAAATTTTGTAACAGAATTACCAGTTTGAAACCTAAAATAGAGAATACATTTGATCACCTTGAAATTACACTTTTCAATTTAAAAAAAATCTTGTACCAAGACCTATTTGCCATAGGGCGAATAAGTTCCTGTTAGGGATACTAGGGCAGCAAGTTTTCATAGTTCCTAAGCTTCAATATCATATTCAAAGTTTCCTGAAAAAGCATACTAAAGGATCCATTCACCACTAGGTAAATGAGTCCTTGGAGGCCTAAAAAAACCAACTTTTTTGAGATTTTTGTGGTTTTTTGCACTTCCTAGACCTATTGGTAACCTACTATATTAGTTTGGAAAGTTTCAGGAATTTCTATTTTATGTGTTTAGGTCAAAATCATCCATTTAGTGTAGTCATTTTTAAATCATTCAAAAATCATTTCAGTAGCAAAAATCAAATGTAGATCTGAAAATGTTTACATTTTTTAAATTTTAAATTCTTGCATACACAAGTTTATATTCATGAAGCTTTACATAAGTTTGATAAAGGTACTTTTCATGTTTGGATATACATTATTTATATTCTTGAAGCATTGCATAAGATGGATAAAAGTACTTTTCATTTTTGAGCACAAAATGTTAGTATCTTACCTTCCTAAGCATGCTAAGATAAATTACATCCCTCTTACTCATGAGAATGCTTTAGTTAAAGAGGATGCAATCATAGCCAATCATGACAATCATCATTTTTCTTCTCCCGATACCTCTCCTATTAGTGACAAAGATATCTTGGTGAAAAAAGATACAATCATTGAAAATCATGAAAGTTTTGTTTGTCCCCTCTCCTTCTCCCCCTTGGAAAGATATTATGAAACAAGAAGATGAGATCATTAACACATTTCTTAACATTACTATACCTAGTGAGGATGCTTTAGTGAAAGAGGATATGTTGGTGTTAAGAGATCCAATTTTTAAGAGTTGTAACATTATTTCTCACTTTCCTAATGTCCCTAACATTTGGAAAGATCTATTTGAACAAAAGGATCCAATATTGGTAAGCATGAAAACCATAGATGTTCTTCTCTTGATGCCACCCCTTTTTGCGATAAAGTCTTTTTACAAAATATAACCATGGAATGTGATGAACCTCCTTTTTTCTCCTCTCCTGAAAGCTCCCCTACTAGGGTAGATATTATAGCACAAGAGAATAATACCTTAGAGAAAAATGATGAAATGATCGACAATCATAAAAATCAAATTTGGCCTTCTCCTAATATCTCTCCTATTTGTGAAGAAGATATTTCGGTGTTAGAAGATCCAATTGATGAGACTCATGAGAATATTATTTGTCTGTCCTCCCATGTGAGTGGGGAAGACAGTCTCTTAAGAGCTTCTCTCAAATACGCTCAAATAAACTCCTTAATACACCATACAACTAATGAGAAAATTAAGCATTATTTTAAATCCACACACCCAAATACAATCAGGAGGCTTGGAAATGACTCATAATCTCTTAACATGGCTAAACTAAGCCAACAAACAAGACTTCTCACTTTGGAACACTCTTTCATCTATTGCTGCCATATTATGCCTTGTAGCCCTTGTAGCCCTGTCTAATGGACAGTCAACATAAAATCCTTCTAGTGAATGAAACCAGGCCAAACTCACTGGTTTTTGACACTTGATACTATCCTCCACAAACCCCCAAAACCACAAGTTTTGACTCCAACACAAAGGGCAACAAATGACATGTTTTATAATGCTACAAGGAGGCCTAAAAGACACTTTTCAATGCAAGTATGGTCACCTTGGCACACCCCAACACCCCTAAGCCAATTAATGCATTCCTATACCTTCAATAAACTCATTCCAACTGCTCCCAAGCAACACAAAACAGAAAACTCACAAATCTTACCTCAAATCAGATTTTTGCAACAAATTTTGGCTTGTCACATAGAGATGCCAAGCCTAGGGTTGCTCAAAATTTGCACCAGAACCCCTTCCATCCTCCAAGACCTTCAAGAACATAAATTACATGATCTTCCTCGCCTTCCCACCAAAAATCAGGCCATGAGCAAGTGGAGAAGGCGAGTTATAAAGCTTTTTAGACCAAACCTGAATTTTGAGGGTTTTCCAGACCACTTTCAGTAAAACGCGAATATCTCTTTCAATTCTTAATGAAAAAGGCTCAAACCACCACCAAAAGAAAGGTAGTTCAATTATCTATCGATCCATTATGGTCTTCAGCCTGTACAGTACATAATAATTCCGTACCACGTGTTTTAGCAGCAATTTTACACACAGAAAATGAAGGAAAACAGGGTTTCTTTTTATTCAAACTTTCTCCAAACTTCAGAATCAACATGCCTCGACCAAAAGAGGCCTATTTCAACCTTTGAAACCTCTTTCCAAATCCATCCAACTGATTTTTGAATTAGTTGGATGTTGGAAACAACTAATTTTTAAAATATTCCAAACTAGACTCCTAATTGCCTAGTTAAGGCAATTTATACTACTCTCAAGAAGCCCACTTACAATAAACATTTAAAAGGTGTTAAAACACCACAAAACACATCAAAAACATCAAGGAGACTCCCCTCAAATACCTGGTTGCACCAAGGCATCTTAATTCCTTAAATTGCTTAGATGCACCAAGTTCACATGGTGAGGAAGGAGACCTTGTTCTTACAACTAGACTTGACTTCAAACCCAAAACTTGTTACAAGACATGAAAGATGGTTCTTGGAACCTTATTACATCCCAAACTTCTTGACAACACATAAAAAAAAACAAACAATACCTCCAAGAGGCATGGAGACCCCAAGGTGCTCCCAATTACATTATTATTGGTCTTTTTTAGACCTTATTAAGCCTAAATAAGCACAAAACATTCTTATTCCATCCTAGAATTCATTGTCATCATGAAATTTGTTGAACCTTCAAGGACTCTTTTCCCTTTCATTCCAAGGTGTAGGTTCCCCTGCACCACTCCCCTAGGGAAAATATTATTGAACAAGATAATTCCATCATTGATAAGCAAGAAAATACAACCATGGATAACTCCCTTACTTGTGATGAAGTCATTTCAAAAGAACCAACCTTTGAATTTCATGAACATCTAGTTTGTGGCTCTCCTAAAAAATCTCCTACTAGGGAAGATATCATGGTGCAAGAAAATGACAACATTGACATATGTATTTCAAACAATAGTAATGTGGATTCCATAGATGAAGATAATGAAGTGACATTAGACTCCCCTTCACTAAGAGATCATAAAAATAAGGATGTGTTGAGGTTATGAACATTAGAACTCCCTCAATTCCTCTAATTCTTAGACCTCCTAAAAAACCTTTAATTATTGGACCATCTAAGCCTCAACTTATCATTTATCCACCCTCACAGTAACCACAAGTTCAAAATAAACTCATTCTTATCTTGGAACCACCTAAAAGGAAACTTGAGAATGATAATGTTTCATAGCAATTGAGCTACAATATTCTTGCTCATACATATAACACTAGGAATAATCTACAACCAAGACAAACAAATCCAACATCCCTCCCATTTCCTGAACCTATCTTGCCTAGTGCTCCTCGTTTTCCCTCACATAGTGGAAAGGAGTATGATCTTGTTAAACAACTTAAAAATACTCTTGCTAAGATATCCTTATGGGACCTTATTCAAGCCTCACCTAGTTATCATCACATGCTTCAAAGTGCATTGCAAAAGGTTCCTAATCCTCCTAATGTCCAACCAAATGATGTGGTAGCCTAAATTCAAGCTATAACGATGGCCAACTCAGACATTATTTACCTTCATTAGAAGAGTGAAAATGACACTTTGCATTCATGATAATATCCTATGTTAATCGAATCATGATAAAGAGAACTCTTGTTGATAGTGGCTCAACCCTTAACATGTGTAGCATAAACCTTCTTGATAAGATTGAAGTAGATCAAAGCCAAATTCAACCTGATTCTTTATATATTCGTAGGTTCGATAACATAGGAAAACAACCGCTTGGAGTCATCACATTACCTATTAAAGTTCGAAAGGTCTTATTACAAACTTTGGTCTATGTTATGCCTCATGATCTATCCTATAATATTCTCTTATGAAGGCCATGGATTCATCCAATAAATGGGGTGCCTTGTACCCTTCATCATAAAATGAAGTACATCAAAGACAAAAACAATTTACACAATTAAGGCTGATCCTAAACCTGAAAGTTGTTTGATTGCTGAGAAAGAAGGACAAGATCCTTTCAAAGCATTGTATCCAACTAAAAGAGTGGAAGTCATAAAGGAAGAACACGAGAAGAACATTGATGAAGTCACTAAGTTGTTAGAATATGATTAGGGTTCCTTATATTTCACACCAACATTCATAGGAGAATACAAGATCATAAACAAAGAGCCTAAAAAGGGAAAAGAAAAAGTGGTAATGTCAACATAAAATGTGAAAGCATCCACCTCAACCACTTTAGAAGAAGAAGCAAATTCCACAACAAAATTTGATGAGGTTGATTATGAGCAACCACCAAATTTGAAAGAAATTAAAAAGCTTTATGGAAGAGGTTATGAACTTATGAAACAAATTGGTTATAGTGGAAAAGGATGTGGTGCTAGAGAACAAGGTATTTGTGTCCCTATAGAGCCTAACAAACAAGAAACAACTAGTGGTCTTGGTTATTGTCTTTGAAAAGAAACAAAAGCATAAAAAGGGCCTTCACTTAACATCAACACTCTTACAAAAGATTATTCCAAGACAACTTTAACTTTGGTGCGTCTTAAACTAATAGATACTACATGTGGGAATATCTCATTTGATAGGCATCAATTTGAAACTTTTTCTACTCATTATAATCAATAAAAATAGACTTTTCTCCTTGCCATGTAATAGTTGTAGGATCATAACATACTCACTATTGCATGTTTTAAATTCATTGCAAATCATTTCCTTTTTTGCAAGGAGCAGCATATCATCAATCATCTCGGCTCATCCTTGTCTTGCACTAAGTGGGGGAAAGGGGTTAGGTAGCATTGTCCTTGTATGACACTTGTTGATTGTCTCTTTTGGATAGTTGACCACCTTCCATTTATATATAAGAGCAAGCTTGGAATGTAGATGCCATGCCTTAATTTGGCTCGCATGTGACATACTAAGTTATCTATAGTATTGTATTTTTGGGGGAAACCCCTCCCTCCTTTTTCATGATGTAGCTCTATTTTAGAAACATGTGACTTAGTATAGAGTTTTCTGAGGAAATATCTCATGTATTAGGAGTAAACATTGGCTACTTTAAAGCAATTTATCATAGCAATGGTATTAGCAATCACTTTAAAGTGGGGGCATACATTGACACTCATAATTCTCTTTGTGATTTTCTTTATTCTTATGATGTGTCCTTTTCTTGGTGGTGTCATTGGGTTTAATGTCCTCCAAGAGTGTTATATTTCTAACCATATGACTTTCTATTAGTAGCTTGATGCAAAGTGAGGTATCCCATAAGTTGCAATCATTACTCTTGATGTGTCCTCTCTTGGATACATTAGGCATGATGTTCCCTAAGAAGAAGACCTTACATGAAAGAAGAAAAATCCCCTTGAACAAAAACCTATATACATAATGTTTGGTATAACACACCTTCTTAAGCATGACACAGGAATGTGAGTGGCGTCCTATTGAAGTTAATAGAGCCTGGATAGCTTTGGTATGGTAAGTACAGTAAGAGTTGATGCACTGGCACAACTTTCTCACTAAGCCACCTTCCTGGAGGGATACTCACTTATTGGATGGCCTTAGGTTCCACTACCCTAGAGTGAGTGAAAAAATGATAGTCTAGATGTGTTCCACATCACGTTGGACTACCTAGGCTTGATCTATTTTTGGTCTTTGATAGTGTATGATTGTGTATCTTTATCATTGTTGCATACATAGGTGTTTTGAATGTCTAATTTAGTGTGAGTTTAATGTGGGGTCATACTCTCACTAAAGTGGGGAAAAAATGTAGTAACGGAAAAAGTATCCCTTTTTCCTTAGTTTGGGAGTAATTAAAATGAACCTATTGTTGCCTTGATTTAGTGTTGTAATGTGTTTTACACATTCACATTAAGTTTAAGGCCTTGCTAAACTAAATGGACATAATTGTGCCTTATTTAGGGTGTTGTAAAGTGTATCTAAATACACTTTCACACTAATCTAGGGATTTATTAGGGTATGTGCAGGATCATAATGGAAAAAATAGGCCTTTAAGTGGCAAAAGATTCAGAAAAATTAGTTAGGCAACTTGACGTAAAAAATTGAATAAGTTATCTATATTATTTCAAAAATATGTAATAATAGAATCTATAGCAAAATGAATGTAGTTTCTAAACTAATAGGTTTTTTTTTTTAAATCTATTTGGTGAAAATTTGAAATTTCAATGCAGTAGTACTTAAATTTTAGGGAAAAAATAAGAAGTATGTGTATGTCTAACCACCCTAACCACAATAAAATGATAATTATTTTTTATAATATTTTAGATATAAGTAGAGGACTCATGTCCCGATGTAATGCATATTTTTTTGTAATTTTTTTCCAAGTAAATAATTAATTATGATTTTTTTATTACAACTTTTAAAAAATATAAAAACTCATATGTATGAGCACCTTAACTTGGTCAAAACTTCATGAAATTCAATTCTTTTTTTTAAAATCCTATAGTATGTGAAGCATAGAATGTGACGCATGTTTCAGATTCAAAAAATATGATATTGTTTGAAAGCTATAGATTTTTTTCAATCAACCTATCAATCAAGACTTTAGTTGTAATTCAAATAGAAAATGAATAATAGTTATTTATTAAATTCAAAGTAAATCATAATTAATATTGGTGGAAAGCTAAGAATCTCCTTTAAAAACCCTTTTCGTTTCATCAATTTTGGGTAAAAAAAAGTTGTCAGTCACATACCCTACACATACCCATCATATCGCCACTTTTTGGCCCATCATGATTCTACACATACCCATTAATTAATTGAGCTTAATTGGCCCCTTTAATTCAAATCCAAACCTAATTAATTGTAGATTTCAAGGGATAAAGCCCGACATTGATAAATGATATTACACAACACTTAATTTTACAAGGTATTTGTCCTAGGTTAGTGCCCTAGGACCCATTTGCCACCTAGTGAATGGGTCGTCACTAAGTCCTAAGACCCCCTTTCTACATAACATTTAACATCCCCTGAAGTTTGCCCTAGTTAAGTGTGCTAGGACCTGTTCACCACATGGCGAATGGGTCCTCACTTAACTGTAGGACCCCCCCTTGGAATATGTTTTTTTCAGTATCTTAATGATTTAAAATTTAAGATCTGATGATGGCTTGTGTTATTTGAATTTGTAGAATTAATGTTAAGTTATGTATAAATACAAGGCTATTTCACTTAGTTTCACCTAGCAACTTTACGAGCAAGTCCTAATAGAAAATTTATGAGATCAAGAGTTCACAAGAGCATTCCTAAGGCATTCAAAAAGGAATATTTGAAGAAGTTTATTGCAGCAATCAAAGATCATATCATTGAATGTCAAAGGTGTATGGCATCCTGCATGTTGTTGAGCTAATGTGTTGATGTAGAATTGGAGATGCAATTCAAGAATTATTTCACACCAAGGTTAATGATCAAGATTTACACTCATTGAGGCCATTTCATGGTAAGTTTTAGATTTATCCAAGGTTCAATTAAGGATTGGTGAGTAGTGGCATTGCTTTGTTCATTCATCTCTTCTTTTTATGCATTGTTTCATTCTAATGTTTAATTACCAAAATAGGGTTTTACCAAGGAAAACCCCTATTCCCTAGCAAAAGATCATTTTCTTCTTCTCTCTTGATGTGTGATTGCAAGTTTTAGGTTGAAGATCAATTAGAAAGCAAAAGTTGTCAAAGTTGCAAAGTTGCAAAATTTTATCATCTCTCTTGCAATATCATGGAAACTAAGCTACATAATTTATTTCCAGGTTTCTGATAGTCTCTAAATAGGATCTAGGAGTGAAGATATTGAAGAACATAACACAAAAATTGATTTTCCAAAACCCTAGCTAGGACCCATTTTCCAATGGGCGAATGAGTCCTTAGTGAGACATGAAAAAGCATGTTTTGCAATAGGTATATAGCATTTGACCCTCTTAAAACCTTCCTTTTGATTGCTATATTGGTTAGGTTTAATTTATGTAACTCATTTATGCTTTATAACCCTTATAATTGAATTAAATGGAGTGAAAATTAGGTTCATCATTTTGATCTTGTTATGGTGAACCTATTTTTCTATGTTTCAGAAGGTAGCAAAAGAACATAGAAATGCTACATCTAAATATGGGAGGGGATTATTGAGCTCTTTGAATCATTCTTTCCAATTTCTTGAAACTATTGACATCATACAATTTTTTTAGAGGGTCATTCTAGTGGAATTATTTTGGATTACAAATTTGGCACGTGTATCCCATATTTCGCACGTACATGCACACGGTACCTTGGCATCATACAATAGTACATGAGGAATACAATCACCAAAACACCAAGCTTGTTGACACAAGTGGAAGATCTACTCATACATGAATCAAGATCACCATAAAAAACTAAAGCAACAAGCTCTAGTGAAGATGTAGAATTTCCACACAACTTTCAAATTGCACACCATCATCCAATTTCTTCCCCTTTCCTTGCATTTTAGGAACCATACCCTAAAGACATATTTCCAAAACTTATAATTTGCATGATCCACTATGATCCTTATAACTCATGTGCTCTACCTATGGAATTTTAGATTTTATATGTAAATTTGCATCCTTCAAAGCACAATCCCTAACCATAAAACTCTGGATTTAATGAGCATCTTTTCACACACATGCAAATTGTAAGCGTATACCTCAAATCCCCAAACATTTCCCAATCAATGCTATTCATAAGCAAGTATATTTATGATATAGTTAAATAGAATTAAAATGTCTGTGAAAATAATTTTCAAGTAGCATCTAGAGAAATATCACAATATTTTATTTTCTAATAATGAGGATAAAATTTTAGTAGGAGATTTGATATACATTTATTCATTTATATTGATTTAATTGGAAATGTGTATAAATGAGGTCTACTAGTGGGTATGTGTTAACCCTACTTGTGATGTAGTAAGTTGAATAAGAAAGTAATATTTTTGTTGAGTAACTCTTGTGATTCTTCCAATGTATACAACAAACGAGAGATTGTTAGGACTAGGAGACTACATGTTGTCATACACCTTGAAATTCTTAGGTGTAGTTTAAATATTTAATAATTTATAATTATTGTAAAATATTCTTGTACATGAAAAATGGTATACTCTCTATGTGGAATATCAAGGTTCCATGATTAGTGCTCTCTACCATGTTTCATTGGTTTTATGATAGTTGTAATAAGTTATTGAGTTCGAGGCTTAGTTAGTGAACTATGACTAGTATCTTTGACCAACTATTCAGAGTATCCCTTAGATGTGTGTAAATGTAATGACTACACCTAAATGGATTATCTAGGAGATATTTTGACCACACTTATTCTTGGAAGTTAAATTAGTCAATTAAGAGTTACACTATGGATGAGTTACATTTTAAGGTGTGGATCATGGGTTGAATATTGACCATGTTGGCTATTTATTGGTTTGTAGATTTATTCCCATGGTTTTAGAACGCCATTCATGGTATTCTATGTATCCTTAGCCTATATATTGAATTCTTTAGATTCAAATATTTGTCTAACTGTATGTGAGATTATGGAACAAAAATTCCTCTAGATTCAAATCATTAAATTTGAATGACTATAACCTACAATTTTTTTATTATACATTATTTTAGTGATTTGGAAGATAACTTTTTTCCTTTGTGGGTTTGCTTTTAGGTATATCAATGTCACTCTCTTTGGTAGATTTTTTTATTCTAAACTCCTTTTATTCTATTCTTGTTATATATTTCTAAAGTGTAGTTACTATGTCAAAATATTATTGAAATTAAGTTAGATTAGATAGCTTATAACTCTACCTCATATGATGAAAAGAAATTTTGCACATATTTTCTTTCAACTGAGAGCAATCATATAATCTACCTCTTCCATGTCCATAAATTATGGTAATATCATCTAATCCACACTCCAATCTATGTAGAGGTATGTAATAATTGTTTCAAAAAATGAAAAAGTACCTTATGATGATAACTCAATCAATAATTGTAAATGATGTGATCTATAATAAGGCTCTCATATCTAGTAACATGTGATAGACATAGAATTTTGTCTTATATTGAATCTTATACCTAGGTAAAAATAAATCAACAATTGAAAATGGTGTAGTGTGCCAAATATTATAAGCTATTAAATGCATAATTATTATATGTGAAGAGTATTTATATGTTAGAGTTTACTAATAAATAAGATTATTTTTTATTAAGAACATTAAATATTTGTTGAGCATGTAATTAAATAACTAAGCAATCTATTTTTCTTAAAAAAAAACTTTATTTTAAGTTTTGATATATATACATTTTAAATAAAATATACATAAATAATATATAAATTTACTAACTAGTAAATAATAATAAAAATAAAAATAAAATTTAATTAAAAATATTGTTTTTATAATACCATAAATTAAAATTTAAAATACTTAAGATGAAGTACAACAAACATATTCATATCCATACATAATAAAGTGATAGAGAAAAAATATATCACAGATTTTCCAAATAATATGTATATATATATTTTTTTTAAATAGATTGCATGAATCTGATAGCCCACTATAAACTGCAGCGCACGTGATTGGTGCTGGTGCAACACAACTTCGGTGCTGGTGCAACACGCGATATCACGAAAACTAAAAGACACTAAATCTTGTGAGCTCTTTTCAGAATACTTTAACCAATTGAACAAAATCCCCACCCAATTACATGTATTAAATAAAGCACTGAATTTAATTTTTTTCAAACGATCACTCCAAAGCTAATTTCAATATTATGTCGTAACAACACATGGACATTCTATCAACACTCAGTTAAGTTGTGTTCTACAATCTATTTTGAGGATTCATCTCCCACTACATTACAACGAATGATGACTAATCATTTGTATCTGGTTTGAACGAGGAGACCTCACTTCCGCACCCTTCTCCATATTCGTTAATCACACCGAAGCGCCTGATTTGGGCTTCTCAAATACCTTGTAAATGAAGGCTGCAGGAGTCTGTAGAAATCGTATCCGAAATAAGAGGGGCCTTTTTGAGCTTTGCGAATCATCCTTTTCAATTTCTTGAAATGATCGACACTGCACGGAATTTTGAGAGGGCCAGTGTGGTGGAATCCAAAGGTCTCCTCTGCTGCCCTCAACACCTCTGCGAAGATTGGATGGTGCAGATGATCTATGGGAATCACGAAGCGCTCCTGCTGCTGCTCTTTCTCTCCCACATACACAAACACACAACCCCTCCTAGCAATTCTTCCCCCTCCATTGCCATTCCCTTTCCACTCCTTTGCTCCATCAATTTCCATTCTCTTCTGTTAGATTACAGAAATAAAACTTTGAGTCCAAAGTCAAGAAAGGTATACTTATCTACTGACTATTCTTTACCCGAACCCCTTGCATTCCTCTGATTATATAGCCCAGATATCGTCTACCGTGCTTGGACTATTCTTCATGATTATGACGAATTGATTCCGCATTCTCCATGTTGGAAGTACGATAGCACTATTGCTGACACCGTATGTCCTTCAAAATGTATGACTGGTGATAAAATGAGAGCAACTGTGCAAGCTGGTCTCCAAAAACTCCACCGCAGAGTTGAGCAATGACATGATGGATCAGCCGTAATCTGTACCTTGCGTGGGCTCCAACACGGAAGCGCTCCATGGAAATAATTGGCTCGGTGAGGCGTGAAGGCGCAAACTGAATTCTAGAGAGTTCGTTACTGTTCAGAGACGTGATGCTCCAGAATTTTCGAGCACCTGAGGTTTGGAAGATAATTAACATGGCAAGTAAATGTTGTTTTATTTTGTCATATTCTCAATAATTCTAGAGATCATAATATTGGTAAAAGTTTACCAACATGACTCCTTGAGTAGCCACTTATGAATGAAACCAAAATATTAACCTCAAAAGAGTACAAGTGATACGTTGTAGTTGGAGTCTTTGTCAAGGGTTGCAAGAAAAGGTGTGAAGCAAATGCATAGGACAGTTTGCAAAAGAGATTACTGCTATTTGCTGTATGCTATCATTCTTATTATGTTTGCATTTGGAAAGATTAAATCATCAAAAGGACTTCAAAATATTTTGCAAAATGTACTATATTGGGCTATGCATATGATTAAGATATATAGGTGGTATCAATCTTACACTAGTTTTTCAGTAGTGGGGCCATTGTTATACCATTTGTGTAAGTCACACTATTTATGCAATGGAGGATTCTCTAAGAGTTTGATTGTACCATTTATACATTATTAAAGGATTTAATTAGAATGATACACAATATTATCTTTAGTTATGACAATTGAGATTGGACTCATGTAATTGATTTTATCTTTCAAATACAAGATTGTATCTTTAGCTTTCTATTTTTCAACTTTTGATATTGGGGTTGCCCTAGCTCAAGAGACATGAAATAAAAATCTATGTATATAGTACTAAAGCATTTAGCATGAGAAAGAATATACTAGTAAATGACAACCATTAAACACATCAAACATACTCCAATCCATAGAGGATGGAGGGGTATTTAGGAAATATCAATCAAATATTTTGTCTTTCTTTTTTATATAGATTTGAAGAATAAAGTGGGACTACAATCCACATGTCTAAATAATATGCATAAAAACATTTAGCTTTTTTTTTTCACACAGATCTAAAGAATTAAATTACACAATAAGTTTTGGGTAGCTAGACATTGTAATCAACACTCCAATTATAAGTCTAGGGATTTTTATAAAAAAACTAAGCCTCAGATGGTAACAAATATCAATACTATTTTTAAACAACTTTTAGGATTTTCAAGATTAGTTGTAATATTTCATTATAATATTTAGTATATTTATTACAATTCATAAGGATTTGTCCATCTATTAAACAATCTAATAGTACAAATTCCAAATATTTGATATTAGATTCCTTGATGCCTAGTCATGTAAAACATGAAATTTAGTCTATATAAGACTAAGAGTGAGGCAGTGAGAGGCAAATGAGAGAAGCTTGCAAGTGTGAACTTTAGATATATAAAATTTTAGCCTACAAATAGGTTTTTAAATTGGAAGTAGTTTTAAATCTTATTTCTAAAGAGACTCTATCATATTTTTTAATAAATTACAGATTTCTTACGTGTATTTCACAATTCATTGATTAGTCAATTTAAAGTTTTCAACACAAAATTTGTATCCAAATCATAATCAAACAATATTATAGAAGGAAAAAGACACATGCTTTAATCCTAGGAAGATAAAAAAAATTCTTCTATGGACCCAAGAAAAAATAAAAAATAAATTGATGGGCCTTAGACATATAAATTTATATAGCAATAATAGATTTGGTCATAATTTACAAGATTTCAAAAATGAAAAAGAAAACTTAGTTTGAGGATAACCAGGAGCATGTGGAGCTTGAGTCTTACAAAAGGAAATTAAGACAATTAACAAATAGGAGACAAGTGAGTAGCCAATAGCAGTTGAGAATTGAGTTTCTTTTTTTTGTGTGAGAGTGACGTGTTATTTTTTCATAGGAAATACAAAACAAAGAATAAAATTTTAGATCCATATTGCAATAATGAATTTGATGATAGAAAATATACCTAGAATTGAAGGGATTGAATCTACCACTATTTGTGTATTCAACATCATCATTCTACAAAAAAATATTAAATACAAGAGGGGAGTAGCTAGGATTATCCTTTGATTGAGACTTAGGGAATACATTCTATAAATATAAATGTTTGTAAAGAACAACTACCTATTTGCAAAAATATATATTCATTTCTACTTTTGAAATGCCTCAAGATATTGACAAATAAAATTTGATGAATATTTTTCTAACATTACAAATTTGACATGAGCATGTCGTATTTCATGCCTCCATTCACAAAGGTATCTTGATATCAAATAATGGCTCATGTGGAAAATATAACCAATTCACCAAGTGTGGTGAAAAATACACAAAACTTACCAAAACATGGCTTGAGATCACCTTGAAAAACTCAAATAATAAGTCTAGTGAATACATAGATTTCCCATGCATCCTTGAAACTTGAAAATTGCACTCCATCCTTTGCTTTCTACCCTGGGTATGTGCAGGATCACGATGGGACAAAAAGTGGCAATATGATGGGTATGTGGCTGACGATTTTTTTTTCACCCAAAATTGATGAAACGAAAAGGGTTTTTAAAGGAGATTCACAGCTTTCCACCAATATAAATTATGTTTTACTTTGAATTTAATAAATTATTATTATTAATTTTCTATTTGAATTATGACTAAAGTCTTGAATGATAGGCTGATTGAAAAAATTCTACACCTTTTAAACGGTATCATATTTTTTGAATCCAAAACATGCATCACATTCTATGCTTTGCATACTATAGGATTAAAAAAAAAAAAATTGAATTTCATGAAGTTTTGACTAAGTTAAGGTGGTCAGACATATGAGTTTTTATATTTTTTAAAAGTTTTAATAAAAAAATCATAATTAATTATTTCCTTGGAAAAAAATTATGAAAAAATATGCATCACATCTGGACATGAGTCCTCTACTTCTATCTAAAATATTATAAAAAAATATTATTATTTTATTGTGGTTAGGGTGGTCAGACAGACACCTACTTCTTATTTTTTCCCTGAAATTTAAGTACTACTGCATTGAAATTTCAAATTTTCACCAAATAGATTTTAAAAAAAAGAAAAGGAAACCTAGTAGTTTAGAAACTACATTCAATTTGCTACAGATTCTATTCTTACATATTTTTGAAATAATATAGGTAACTTATTCAAATTTTTACGTCAAGTTGCCTAACTCTGATTTTTCTAAAAATTTTGCCACTTAAGGGCCTGTTTTTTCCATGATTATCCTACACATACCCTCCTTTTCCTTGAATTTTAGGAATCTTAAGTCCATGTGCTTGCAACTTTATAATAATTACATTTTACCTATTGAACACTAACCCTTAAATCCTTAGTGTCCTATCCAAAAAACTTTAGATTCTACAAGTAGCTTTCCACACATGAAAACTACAAGCCTACCTCCAATCCCGAAAATTATACACCCCTGGTACTCCAAAAATTTGTAGTGAGTTTGTGCACCTACAAAATGCAAACCTACCTCCTATCCTTACAAGTCTACCACACTAGTTATATGAAACATTAAAACTTAAAATTAGGTTTGTGCACCTAAAAATTATACTTTCCTCCAATCCTTAAAATCTTGCACGCCTAATCTATAAAACTTTAATGTTTTGGATTGGGTTTGCATCCTTATAAACTACCTTTGAGGTTTTGGTTCCTAACAACCCTACCTATGGGTATTTTGAGAACACTGGCAATTTTTATGCCTTATAAACTACAAACATGCATCTAACCTATAATCCTCTACTATATCACACATTAGACTTAAAATTCATAAGAAGTCTTACAAATCTGAAAAATTCTAACTCCAAAATTATAATTTCAAAACAATAAACAAAAGGCATAGCTTTCTCATTTTTCATGCTATACAAAAATCACATAGGCCAAGAACTTAAGCACATATATGCTCTTAATTGTATAAATGAGAAAACCTAAAGTACTCAATAAATTATATAAATAGGTAATGTCAAATTTTCCCATACACATATGGGTATACATATGATAAGGGAATGATGGGGTATGCAAGGGAAACAACTACATATAAAGGTAATTGAATCACTACCATGTTAATTATATTTTTATTTCCACAAGGCATTTAAATAATGCTTCCAAATCATAATTCCTCAATTTAACCAAGAATGGGAATTTCCTTACATATGGCATACGCATTTATCTCCAATGTTCAGAAAAGAAAGATAAATGGAGGATTTTACACTACATATATCCAGATGAATTAGAATCCAAATTAGAAAATAATTAAAAAATATTTGTGAATATAAATATAAATTATTAAAGACTCAAATTTCCTAATCTAATAACTCCATCAAATTGCATGAAAATTATATTCTACACCACTAAAGGATAAAACTCCTTTTTGACACACTCTTGAGCTTCACCAAAGGAACCACGGCCCTAATGGTGGTTCAACACCACCCAACCATGTCATAACCCAATTTTTATTGCATTTTTAGTTATAATATGATAAAATGGATTATCAAGGAAATTCAATATGTTGAATGGAAATTTTGATATTTTTGAAAAGATTGAAAGAAGTTGATCATCGTTGACTATGTGATCTTTTTAAACTATCATATATATATATATATTATCATTTGAACGTTATTGATGAATTTTGGCAAGTGCAAGTGTGTGCAATTGCAGGGTGATAGGGTGAAGGGCGAGAACACAGTTGAAGTAGGATCATTTAGCTGGATCGAATAGTAAGCTAGATGGAATTTGGGTGCACACACCACAAAATGGCACGATAACTCCATTTAAATACATACAGGAAATTATATTGAGCTTACTGAAATGATATGGTGATTGAAAAAGATAGACTTGTGAAATAAAAATACATGTGAATTGTTATTTAATTGTCTATCTTGATTTTGTGTGAGTTTGAATTTGATAGAAAATGAAATTTGGCTTACCAAAAGAATCAATGTGTGTATTTCAAATAAATAAATAAAACACTATTTCATTTGAATATTGATGCTTGAAAATAGAATAAAAGTTCATTTTTATTTAATATTTAAAAACATTGGCATATGAAACATATCGGGATTTATAAAAAAACATATAATATATATATAGGAACAAGCATATATATATATATATATTTCTAAATATGTGTGTGTGTGTGTGTGTGTTTGTGTGTGTGTGTGTGTGTGTGTGTGTGTGTTTGTTTGTGTGTGTGTGTGTGTAAATGACTAAATATATGTGAATATCAAGTATGTAATTATATATATATATATATATATATATATATATATATTTCTAAGAATTTGAATTCAAAATCAATATTGATCATTATTGAATTGAAGAGAAAATTTAATGGAAAACATGGGAAAATTCCCCAAGTCATGGCCTAAAAACACATTATGGCTGATGAAATGGATAGTGGGCAGCAATAGCAATAATTCCATAATGGAAACAACCCAACATCATGAAAAAATCTATCTTGATATGCATATCATAGGAAAAACATAGTGAATGGTATCAACTAGATTGGAGGAAAAAAGCAAGGAAGAAGAACTCGGTGGAAGGGAAAAATCAGTCAAAAGCTTAGGGAAAAAGCTCGATCGAGAGGTAAATCAAACCCATATGAAAATAAGATACAATTTCTTATTATTTCCTCTAAAATATTTGTAGTCTTCTTTTCATTCTATCAAATTTTCAATAGGAACAAAGATTAAGTCTTTTCTGCCTATAATGGATATTGCCTTGAGCCTGTGTAAAGAGTGTAGAATCAATCACCATTTGGGTCATATGCACTATCAGCATGCCTTGCATGGATAATACCTAAGTCTTAAACACCTTATTGACTAGCTCGCTAAGCTAGGCCGAGGCTTGAAAGCCATAATGTAATCAGTTGTCACATAATTTTTGCATGAAGATGCTATCCATTCTTTGGCTATTGAATTTTGTTCCTATTGATAGAGTATTTAATATATGATAACAATATAGAGGATCGATCATCGATCCTATGGCGTAAGATTTAATACCTCTATATCTTATTTTTTTGTTATTTTGATAATCATATCGGTTGGCTCAATCACGGGAATAGGCTTAAAACATTTAGCCATATGAATAAGCCATCTAAATGAATACTAGTTATAGTTCTTATGAGTCACCATCTTTCTAAAAGAACGATGGAGGAACAAAGTAGCGTTCCATATAACCTTGTATGATTTGATCTATAAGATTGATACGTTGTTTTCTTTAAAGTATTTGCAGGTCAAACTTGCATGTCAAAGTACATGGTTTTATACCAACATGCCATTAATGGGCACTCTTGAATTTGACCTTTGAATAGTTAAGGAAAAAATGTATCAATCATTAAAGGAATAAGTTGATCCTAGATCAACCAGAGTATGCTTTTCCCATAGTTTCTTGGAACCTTTGAAACATGAGTTCTATCATAGAACCTTGAAAAATTACTGAGACTTGTCTCATCACCAAATGATTAATCGGGTTTCACAATGATGAGCATGTCATTTTTTTAATTTCATTCTATATATAATTACATAATGGATTTTTAGTATCATTTATATGATCAAATTTATGTATGATGGATATTTTGTTCTATGAATGTAGCATTGGTTATCATGGTTATGATAATGAAATTTGAATGTCATTGTTGTGTAACTGACAATTTGAATTAGCTGGAAACAACAATGTGTTATTATAAATAGTGAATGTTCTATTGTAAATGACATTGTTTTGTTATAAACTTTAACTATTTAGCTGAAATAGAATTGTAATATTGTAAATAGTGAATGTTTTGTTGTAAACGACATTGTTTTGTCATAAAATATAACTATTTAGTTGGAAACAACATTGTATTATTGTAAATAGTGAATGTTCTGTTATAAATGACATCGTTATGTTGTAAAAAGTGTGTGTAGTTGGAAATAGTCTTGTTCAGTAACTGTTTAGTTGAAACAACATTGTTTAATTACAAATCGAGAATGTTCTACTTGGAAACAGTTTTTTTTAGTAACTGTTTAGTTGAAACAACATTGTTTAGTTATAAACCGTGAACGCTCTACATGAAATAGCTTGTTATTTAATTGTTGAGTTGGAAACAGTATTGTTCTATTATAAACAATAAATGTGTTCATATGTAAACAACATCGTTGAATATTACAACTTGTATGATACAAACAAAACAACAATATGCGAGAAACTATTAATGCAAACTTATTCTAGATTCAATTATTTCTTTAAAATTTGACAAATGAAAATGTCAAAATGGAACATTATTAAATGATAATAATCTAATTTTATGGTTTTATTTCAAAATGTATGCACAAATCAATAACATAAGTAGGCACATATATGTGTATGCACATACACATACTTGTGACATACCTTCTTTTGTTTCTTAATTCATTCTTAAATGGATAATGATTTATGTTGAATGTAATCATGGATCATGTGAATGATTTGACTGAATAATGTAATGTACAGTTCCATTTGAATCATGTATCTAATTTCCGCTTAGTGAGGAAATTTGTAATCTGATTTACTTTATCATAGACATATGTGAGAAGAATATTATTTTACTTGAATTGAACAGTGATACCTAAGTAGACTAGAGCACTTCAGGGTAGATAATTGTTATGAAAAACTGTGTAGTAGAAAGTTACCTTCCAGGATGGGTGCCAAAATGGAGTTCAAAGAGTATAGGTTTTCTTTATCGAAACCTATTGTTTGTTGTTGCAACAAAGTTTATATGCTTGGCCAAGCAATATAGTTCATTTTGTATGTATGGACTCTATGATCACACTCTATGCCATTCCTAGCATCGATCTTGCATTTTGTTTTCTAACTTGTAGATAGAATTTGCATGTTGATGTATGGGTACGCACTAGATTCCACCTTGTAGATTATTCTCTTGCTAAAAAATTTGAGCAGGGTTGGGTATTCTTCAACGTGGAAAAATTTTGAGGAAGCATAAGCTTTGTGGTTGGCCGGTAAAGTGCTTCAACCATGTTCTCGTCCACTAGTTGAGGCGAGCATCAAGAGGAACCTTGGATGTTTACAAGGCTATCTTAGTCTATGATGTAACCTTGATGTAAAAGTTGTACAATGTAATAACTTTGTGGCTTTATGAGCCAAGTCAAAATTGAGTATTTTAATTTGACATTTGAATTCAATATATGAATCTTGACTCATTTTAATTGGACATGTGTTGCTATGATTGACTATAGCTACTGAGTTATGTATTTCTAATTTGAATATATTCATATGTCATTTACAATAATATTAATTAAGTAATAATTTAGGATGGGTTATTACATTTGGTATCAAAGCTTAGGGTTCAACTCTAGGCCTTTCGAGTCTACCATAGTTTTGACTAGGGATAGTTGACCCTTGACCAAATTTAGTTGTCTTGAGAATTGATCGAACTTGGATTGAATGCAAGTATGGGAAGGTTAAAGTCAGGATGAATGAAAGGGAAAATAGTTAGGACCTCAAATAATAAAGTTGAAGAAGAAGAAGGCGCTATGACTGAGGTTCACCTAGAGATTCACAATGATGAAAATCTATCTCAAGCCCTTACACGACTTAAGCTAGAGAGAGGCAAGAAGATTGAGGAGAAGCAAGCACCTAAGATCAAAAATCTCTCCACAATCAAGGACTGGCCTCTAGAGTGTGGACACAATGCACCCTTGTTAAATAAAGAGGAAAAGGAGAGCCTGCGTGCTCAACCATCCTCTTCTATAAAGTTTGATGTAAATTATGATGAGGAGCCAAAGGAATGTCCTCTTTTTGATCACAAGAAAATGGAATAATGTAACAAGGAGCCTTTTGTAAATAAGTGTCTATTGCCTCACCTTTAATATAAATGAAACCAGATAATATTTTTGGTGTGTTCAAATGAAGGACTCCAAAATATGTTTAGTATGCATGAATGTGTATGTCTTCTATGAATTAGGGATATATGCATGTGTAAATTATGTGATGTAAAATAAGACTCTTTACTCATAAAACAAGTGTTGAGATGCGATAGATGTGAATGTGTTGCAGGTTAAGTGTGAGTCAACATGGTGACCACCAGGAAAGAGATGGGTGGTAGTGGTTTAGACAATAGACCTAACAAGAGGCTAGAATAGATTCTAGAGCTTCTAAACTATGAAGAGGTTTGAATGGCACTCAAGGATCGAGACTGCAGGAATACAAAAGTCAATCAAGGAGACAGTGGTCCAGGAGCAGGTCTACAAGGTCAAATTAAGGATGAGCTTGGAAAAGATGTCAAAAGAGTAGCACCACATAAATTTGATGGTAAGGCTATTAGAGTAGGAGTAGACGCATGGATTATTGAGATGGAAAAATACTTTGGGCTTTGTAACCTTTTCAACCAGACTAAAGCGGAATGGGCTATGTATCAACTTTTTGGTGAGGTAGTGACTTGGTGGGATAATGAGAAGTTACAAAGGAGTCTTGAACCTACTAAGATCACTTGGGAGCTATTCCTCCAATATTTTAGGAAGAGATGGTTACCACAACTTTTCATTGATAATAAGGTGATTGAATTCTAGAATTTAACTTAGGGGAGCATGATAGTGACCTAGTATTGGGAAAAGTTCACCAACCTATTGAAGTATGTGCCTCAGTATCAAGCAGAAGAATATTTCCACATCCAGAAATTAATATTGGGACTGAGACCTCACATTGGAGCTGAAGTGGATAGGCATGGTAATCTTACCATGAACAAAGTCTTCCAAAAAGAAATCAAATAGGAATAGAAACTACAATAGCTATCCAACTACGAAAATAATGAAAATCCTAAGAAGAGGTTTGGTAACAAGAAATCTCATAAAGGAGACAAGAACCATCAGATCTATAATCTCAAGATGAAAAAGTGAGTCATAAGAGAAGGGTGAAGATGATAATGGTGGAAAGAATAAGAAGGAGAACAAAAACAAGGGTAGGGACAGCCAAAAGCAGAAGGGATTTAGAGAGGAAAATTCAGGAGGTTGTAAGGGGCCTTGTGATGGATGATATAATTGTGAAGGAAATCATTTTACCTCAATTTTTCCTCAGCGGTCGAAGTCATGAAAGGAAGTAAGCTATCAGTAGACTCGACATCACTAGATCCACATTGTAGTGGATAACAAACAGGCGAAGTATCAGACTTCACCAATTCAGCTAACAGGTAAGCTCTATGGCCAATCTATCTCTATTTTAATTTATACCAGAGCTATTGAATATTTTATAGATCTTAGAATAATATCCAAGATACCTATTAGACCTAGATAAATGGAAAACTCATGGATAGTCCAATATGGTAATTGAGCAGAGTGGAGGGTAGACAGATGTCTCTTTTGCAGCGAGTTAGAGCTTCCAACCTTTCAAACACAAGTCAACTTGTATGTGACACCTTTAGGATCATATGATGTAATTTTGGGAATAAATTGGTTAATTGAGCATAAGGCTATAGTGAACTATGAGGATAAGGTAGTCAATTGTCTGGATGATTATGGAAACACAGTCGATATCTATGGAATGCAAAGACCTTTAGAGCCTAGATAGATTTTTGTTATGTAGCTCAAGAAGGCTCGTCAAAAAAGGTGTGTAATTTTTGCTATGTATATTAGTAACCCTAATAGTAGGGAACCATATTTAGATGAATATCCTATTCTCAAGGAGTTCTAAGATGTATTCCCTAACAAACTCATGGAGTTTCCTCTGAAATGAGAATTTTATTTCTCTATTGACCTTTTACCAAGAGCTGAGCCTCAATCCAAGGCACTTTAGTGGATGACCACCACTGAACTCTATGAGTTGAAGGCCTAGTTAAAGGAATTGTTGAACAAAGGGCTCATAAGACGTAGTGTGACTTCTTGGGGAGCACCAGTTATCTTTGTGAAAAAGAAGGATGGGACCTTGCATCCCTATATAGATTATTGAATGTTGAACAAGGTGACCATCAAGAATTGATATCCACTCCCAAGAATCAATGAGTTGTTTGATCAAATGAAGGGAGCGATAGTGATTTCCAAAATAAATTTTAGGTTGGGGTACCATCAGTTGAGAATTAAGGAAGAAGATATTCTGAAGAGTACTTTTCAAACTCGATACAGACATTACGAGTTCACCGTGGTAGCTTTTTTTTTTACTAATACACCAACAACTTTTATGAACCTCATGAATAATGTATTCAAAGACTGCGTTGATGACTTTTTTTAATCTTTATTGATCACATTCTAGTTTACTCAAAGTCTATTGAAGAGCATGATAGGCACTTGAGGATAGTTCTTCAGTGGTTGAGAGAAAGGAAACTCTTTGGGAAGCTACCTAAGTGTTCATTCTATCAAGATAGGGTGCACTATCTAGGCCATATTATTTTAGCTAAAGGAGTCTCTATAGACCGTAAAAAGATCAAGTCGATCATGGATGGCCAGTGACTCAAAATGTGTCAAAATTTCATAGCTTCATGGGCCTCGCAAAATACTATAGTAAGTTTATGTAAGGGTTTTCCCAGATTGCATCTACTATCACATCACTCTAAAGAAATGGAATGTGGTTTGAATGGACCAAGAAATGTGAGCAAGCATTCCAACTCATAAAGTAAAGGCTCACAATAGCACCAGTACTAACCATCCCCAATCCTAATGGAAGATTCACGTTAATCATAGATGCTTCAGGAGAGGGATTGGGAGAAGTATTAATGCAATATGGACAAGTGGTAGCATATGAATCAAGAAAACTTGAGCAACATGAGGTGAACTATGCACCACATGATTTTGACCTAGCCACAATAGTTCATGCCTTACAGATGTGGAGGCATTATCTCTTGGGAAAGCCATTTCAAATCAAGACAGACCACTTGGTATTGAGATACATTTTTACTCAACCAAACCTTAATGCACGACAAAGAAGGTGGTTGGAATTCCTTAGTGAGTATGACTTCAAAATTGAGTATATAAAGGGAAAAGAGAATAGAGTGGCTAATGGTATTAGTAGATGAAGACATCTGGAAGCCATGATCTTGAGAAGGTTTAACTTGAGACATGTGATACAACATCTGCCACGAGATGAGCACTATGAGAGAGTAAAGACCGCCCTAGTAGTGAATCCTTCATATCATCGGTTCGATGGGTATGAGATCGAACCAGATGGTATTTTAAGATACCAGAGAAGAATATATATTCTAGACTCTAGAGAGGTAAGGAAGTTGGTTTTAGAAGAAAATTTTGAATAGGTCATCTAGATTATTTCAAAAATATGTAAGAATAGAGTCTGTAGAAAATTGAATGTAGTTTCTAAACTACCAGGTTTATTTTTAAAAAAAATCTATTTGGTGAAAATTTTAAATTTCAATGTAGTAGTACTTAAATTTTAGGGAAAAAATAAGAAGTAGGTGTTTTTCTGACCACCCTAACCGCAATAAAATAATAAAAAAAAATTATAAGATTTTAGATATAAGTAAAGGAATCATGTATGGATGTGATGCATATTTTTTTGTAATTATTTCCAAGTAAATAATTAATTATGATTTTTTTATTACAACTTTTTAAAAATATAAAAATTTGTATGTCTCACCACCTTAACTTGGTCAAAACTTCATGAAATTCAATTTTTTTTTTAATCCTATAGTATGTGAAGCATAGAATGTGACATGTTTTGGATTCAAAAAAGTGATACCGTTTGAAAGCTATAGATTTTTTTCAATCAGCCCATCAATCAGGACTTTAGTCGTAATTCAAATAGAAAATCAATAATAATTATTTATTAAATTCAAAGTAAAGCATAATTTATATTGATGGAAATCTAAGAATCTCTTTTAGAAACCCTTTTCATCTCATCAATTTTGGGTAAAAAAAGTCGTTAGCCACATACCCATCATGATTGCCACTTTTTGGCCCATCATGATCCTACACATACCCTGTAGCCAAATCCTTAGAGTTCTAGCAAGTCAAGGCTAAGCATGCACATCTAGTTGGGCTATTGTATCCTCATGACATACTTGAGTATAAATGGAAGGTGATCAGTATGGATTTCATACAAGGGTTGCCATTGAGCATGAACAGGAATGATGTTATCTTGGTCGTGATTGATAAGTTGACTAACAGGCATGATGTTATCTTGGTCGTGATTGATAAGTTGACTAAGGTTGTGCACTTCATTCTAGGAAACCTTAAGGATGGGTTGTTGACCCTGGCCAAGAATTTTTTCCAGGAGATATTCTACTTGCATGGAGTGCCAGAGACTATCATTTATGATAGGGACACTTGGATGACCCTGAATGTTGCATTAGGAACCAAACTAAATTTCAGCTTAGCTTATCATCCTCAAACTAACAGGCAGATAGAGAGGGTGAATTAGGTAGTCGAAGACCTTCTCAGAATGTATTGTATGGACCAAAAATATAAGTGGGAAGAATATTTTCCTTTGGTAGAGTTTACTTACAACAAATATTATCACACATCCCTATGTATGGCATTGTTTGAATCTCTTTATGGGAAAAAGTGTCCTACACCCATCAGTTGGGATAAATTGGAGGATAGGATCATAGTAGGACCTGGAATGCTTAAGGAAATGGAAGAACAAATGAGAGTCATTAAGAGCAGGTTGAAGGAGGTGGAAGACCAATAGAAGAGTTATGCCAACAAGAACAAAACTCTTAGCTCTCCTGAAGTTCGCAATAGGCGATAAATTTTTCTTAAGAGTTAAACCTCATAAAAGTTCTACTGCTTTTGGAAAGTCTTCCAAGTTGGCCCCAAGATGTGTGGGACCATTTGAAGTCTTGGAAATGATTAACCTAGTTGCTTATAGACTAGCTCAACTTCATAATGTGTTTCACGTTTCTTTGCTTAATCCATATCATCCTAATGTAGCTCATGTGCTTGATCGGTAATCCTTGCAGGTACACGATCCAGGAGTGGTGTGTTGCAAGTAAGAGCTAGTTTGGTCGTGTTGTCATTAATTTTTTCATTGATGTCAAAATGGTTCAGTATGTTTTAGATGTGTTGTTTTGATGAGTTTTCAAGTGCTTTTGAGAAAATTAATAAAGAAGAGAAGTTAGAGTGATGAGGGTGTTCAGAATGTGCTCTGATACGTGCTTCACATTTCTCCTGTGTTGGTCCTATGCTTGTGCGGATTTGAAGTATTGATAATGGTGATCTCGTGGTGATATTTCCTAAGTTTTAGCTTCTGATTTGATGGTACGTGAAAGTTATGCTCATCAATATGTGGACTGTTCTGGAAGAAGTTAGTCTTCTATGGACTGGGAGAAATATTTATGCTCCAAAATCCTTCATTGTTTCGTTTCAGATCTTGTAGATCTAGGATATGTCTTGTGAAGGTCTTTTCTCTGCTTTGGCAAAAAGGTTTTAAGTTTGGTGATCTGGAAGTCATGTTTCAGTATTTCAGTGTGATTTTGTACAATCTGAATAGACTAGTGAAAGGTGTTCAGTGTTTGGAGTTTGTTGTTTTGTTGTAGATGTATCTGGAAGAACCTAAGATGTATTCTCATGCATAAGGAAGCATGTTGTGGCGTATGCATGTCATCTTCTTGTTGGGAAGCATGTACATCAATGTTATCTTGTGTTTTCATTAGGTTTGGCCGACCTGGTGTTTACACTTCATTCAAAGAATAAAATTTAATTAAGGAAGCATGTGGTTGATTCAAGATATTATTTGTGATATGGAAAAATGTTTTTATTGGTCTACTCTTATTCCTTTCCACTGTGGGAATGTTAAGTTGTTGACCTAATTTGAATTTATGAAATGAGGTAATTGTGGTCGACCTTGGAGAAAATTTCTAAGATTAAGGATGGTATAAAATCAAGTCGAATTGTGAAGAGTTGTATGACAATGTGATGCAAAGTGACAAAAGTGAGCCAAAAATCATAAGAGCAGAAGTGTGTGTGTGAGTGAGTTGTGAAGGAAGTTCTTCATTGTGTTGAAGGAAATGAGCTAAAGGTTTCTACAATCTTGTGGATGTATGTTAATTGTTGTGTTGTATCTTTTGTTCTCTTTTGTATCTATAGGTAGTGAGCCTCCCTATTGGAAAGTGACTCCTTTCTATAGGCAGTGAGCCTTTTTTCTTGGATAGCGAGTCCTCTTTTGGGTAGTGAGCACTTGGCAGTGAAACTCTATATTTAGTTTTATAATCTTTATACCATGAGCTAACCCTCACCATGGTTTTTCCCTTATTGAGTTTTCCACGTAAAAATCTAGTTTCCATTATGTTGATTTACTTTATGTTATTTGTATTTCATGCTCTTACTTAATAACAGAATAGTGTGGTTGTGAAATTAATAAGTATTGAAGTTTTAAGTTTGAATTCTTTGACAACTAATTCACCCCCCCCCTCTCAATTTTCCTACACCTGTTTAACAATTGGTATTAGAGATTTGGTTCCTTGGTATTGAGCTTGACCGCTTAAGGAAGATATGATGGCGCATAAGTTGATGATCCCTATGTTCGATGGAACTGACTACAATGATTGGAAGGGAAAGATGAAAGGATATATTACATCGCTTGGTTTTAAGACTTGGAAGGATGTTGAGACAAAGTATACACCCTTTTCTGGTGGTCTTACTACTAGAGATGAGATTTCTACTTATGAAGAAAATGAGAAAGCAAAGTATGCTATTTGCAGCGGGTTATCTAAAAATGAGCGAGCTAAAGTTCTTTCTTTGGATACTGCACATGAAGTCTGGAAGAAGTTGGAAGACATGTATGAAGGAAAAGAAAGAGTGAAATTGACAAAGAAGCTAGCGGCAAAGCACAAATTTGTAAATCTGAAAATGGAAGAAGGTGAAGAATTTACAAGTTTCTTTTAGAGGGTTGAACTGACTACAAATGAAGTTAGAAATCAAGGAGGAAAACTATCAGATGAAGACACAATTGAGAAGATCTTGATCACCTTACTGAACTACTACAATAATAAGATCTTGGTGATTGAAGAAAGGTATGATCCTAAGAAGGGGTATGTGCAGGATCATCATGGAAAAAAATAGGCTCTTAAGTGGCGAAATATTTAGAAAAATAGAGTTAGGCAACTTGACGTAAAAATTTGAATAAGTTATCTATATTATTTCAAAAATATGTAAGAATAGAATCTATAGAAAATTGAATGTAGTTTCTAAACTACGAGGTTTTTTTTTTTTCTAAATCTATTTGGTGAAATTTTGAAATTTCAATGCAATAGTACTTAAATTTTAGGAAAAAATAAGAAGTAGGTGTTTGTCCGACCACCCTAACCATAGTAAAATGATAATATTTTTTATAATATTTTAGATATAAGTAGAGGACTCATGTCCCGATGTGATGCATATTTTTTGTAATTTTTTCCAAGTAAATAATTAATTATGATTTTTTTATTACAAATTTTTAAAAATATAAAAACTCATATGTCTGACCACCTTAACTTGGTCAAAAATTCATGAAATTCATTTTTTTTTATCCTATAGTATGTGAAGCATAGAATGTGACACATGTTTCAGATTCAAAAAATGTGATACCATTTGAAAGCTATACATGTTTTTCAATTAGCTTATCAATTAGGACTTTAGTCATAATTCAAATAGAAAATGAATAATAATTATTTATTACATTCAAAGTAAAACATAATTTATATTGGTGGAAAGCTAACAATCTCCTTTAAAAACCCTTTTTTGTTTAATCAATATTGGGTAAAAACAAAGTCGTCAACCACATACCCTACACATACCCATCATATCGCCACTTTTTGGCCCATCATGATCCTGCACATACCCAAAGTACACATTGGAATAGTTGTTTGGCACCTTGCAAGCATTTGAGATGAGAAAGTTCCATAAGGAAGAGAAGATGGAAGAAAAGACAGAAACAAAATTTAAGGAAATGAAGATTGAGGATGAAACAGATAGCAATGGTGTTGATGAGTTGGAAGCAAACTTCACCTAGAAGTTGAAGAAAGGCACCAAAAAGTACAAAGGTATGTTTCCCTTTAAATGTTTTAGTTGTGGTAATATTGGTCAATATGCTTCAAGATTTCCGAATAGAGCTACACATAAGAAGAACAAGGATAGAAAGGATAAGAAATATAAGAATCTGTACTATGTTAAAGAAGAAGCAAGAATTTTTGATGATGAATATGAGAATGAGGTTGACGATAGTGAAGGTTTATTCTTAGCTTTGGGTATGTGTAGGATCATCATGGAAAAAACAGGCCCTTAAGTGGCAAAAAAATCAGAGTTAGGCAACTTGACATAAAAATTTGAATAAGTTATCTCTATTATATCAAAAATATGTAAGAATAGAATTTGTAGCAAATTGAATGTAGTTTCTAAACTACTAGGTTTGTTTAAAAATGAAAATCTATTTTGAAAATTTGAAATTTCAATGCAGTAGTACTTAAATTCAGTGGAAAAAAATAAGAAGTAGGTGTCTTTTACCACCCTAACCACAATAAAATGATAATATTTTTTATAATATTTTAGATATAAGTAGAGGACTCATGTCCCGATGTGATGCACATTTTTTTGTAATTTTTTTCCAAGTAAATAATTAATTATGATTTTTTATTATAACTTTTAAAAAATATAAAAACTCTGTATGTCTGACCACCTTAACTTGGTCAAAACTTCATGAAATTCATTTTTTATTTTTTTAATCCTATAGTATGCGAAGCATAGAATGTGACACATGTTTTGGATTCAAAAAAAGTGATATCATTTGAAAGCTATAGATGTTTTCCAATCAATCTATCAATCAAGACTTTAGTCGTAATTTGAATAGAAAATGAATAATAATTACTTATTAAATTCAAAGTGAAGCATAATTTATATTTTCGGAAAGTTTAGAATCTCCTTTAAAACCCCTTTTCGTTTCATCAATTTTGGGTAAAAAAAAAGTCGTCAGCCACATACCCATCATATTGCCACTTTTTGGCCCATCATGATCCTGCACATACCCCTTTGGAAATTAAATCTTCATCCACTAACCCTAGAAAATGTGTAAGCAAGAAGGATTTGAAGAATAAGAAAAATAGGATGGAAGATACTTTGGTTACCTCTTTTCATGCTTGATAGGATGAAGACTACTAGGTAATTGATAGTGGATGTTCAAATCACATGACCAGAGATAAGAGTAAGTTCACTAAACTTGAGAAATATGATGATGGTTTAGTTATGTTTGGTGATCATTCAAGAGCTAAGATCTGTGGGAAAGGTTCAATTATTTTTAGAGTGCATAGTACTGATGATGTATATTATGTGAAGGGTTTGAGGCATATCATTTTGAGTGTTGGTCAAATGTGCAGCAATGGTTTCAAACTTGTGTTACAGAATAATACCTGTGAAATCAGAAAAGGACCCAAAAATGGAGATATGATTTTTTTTGGAAGAAGAACTCATGGAAACATCTATTAGCTGAAAGGAGACGATGGTCATTTCCTTATATCTTAAATCAGTGAAAGTTGGTTATGGTACCAGAGAATGGGACATGTAAATTTTGACAACCTAGTCAAAATCAGTGCAAAGGAGATTGTTCAAGGACTACCTAGAATCACAAGACATGCTAATGCTATCTATAGAAGTTGTCAATTGGGGAAATAGACAAGATGCAGCTTTAAGGGAAAAGATCATTCTACTACCAAAATGTTGGAGTTAGTTCATACTAATCTCTGTGGTCTGACTAGAATTGGAAGCATGAATGATGACAAATATTTCATGTTGCTTATTGATAATTATACTCGAATGACATGGGTTGCTTTTCTCAAAGAAAGGACTGAGCCTCTGGATAGGTTTAAGGTATTCAAAGCAAGAGTGGAAAATGAAGTAAATTTGAAAATCAAGTGTTTGAGATCCGATAGAGGTGAAGAATTCACTTCTAGTGAATTTAATAAATTTTGTGAACAACATGGCATAAGAAGACAATTTCTCAATAGAATGGAGTAGTTGAAAGGAAAAATAGGACTATACAGGAAGCTGCTAGAACCATGATGAAAGAATCAAATGTACCAGATGTGTACTAGAGAGAGGTGATACATACTATTTTTTATTTTCTTAATAGATTTCAGATCATATACAACACAAAGACTCCTTTTGTATTATGGACTGGTAAGACTCCTACTATGAAGTATTTCAAGGTATTTGGAAGTAGATGCTATATTAAAAGAGATGCTAAAAATCTTGGAAAGTTTGATGCTAGATGTGATGAAGGAATCTTTCTTGGATACTCTACTACTAGCAAAGCATACAAATGCTTTAAGAAAAGATTGAGAAAGATTATTGAAAGTGCTAATGTGAAAGTTGATGAAGACATACGCAAACCTATTGAGATAAGTGAAGTTGAACCTAATGATCCTATCTGTGGAAATGTACTTGAGGAAAATAAGGAGAAGGAAGAAGAAGATGAAGAAGAAGAAGAAGTTGATGAACTAGAACCTGCTATTAGGACTCCTAAATAGGTACAGAAGAATCATCTAGAGGATCAGATAATTGGTGATAAAAGTGAAGGTGTGAAGACAAGAAGCAGAGTTGCAGCTGAGCTAAATTTGTGTCTACTTTCTAAAATTGAACCTAAATCTGTAAGTGAAGCATGTGAATATGAGAGTTGGATGAGAGCTATGAAAGAAGAGTTGTAGTAGATAGAAAAGAATTAGACATGGGAACTAGTCCCTAGGCATGTGAATAAAAATTTGATTGGATTGAAATGGGTGTTCCAGAATAAGCTAAATGAAAGTGGAGAAGTTGTAAGGAATAAGGAAAGACTGATATACAAAGGATATTCACAAGTTGAAGGTATAGATTTTGAAGAAACATTTGCCCCTATGGCCAGAATAGAAGCTATCAAGATGTTTTTGGAATTTTCTGCCCACAAGAACTTCAAAGTGTATCAGATGGATGTTAATTCAGCATTTCTAAATGGTGATTTGGAGGAAGAAGTGTACATGGATCAACCTAAAGGGTTT